>JAAWXA010000010.1:24361930-24469737 GCA_038090715.1 Florisuga fusca | reverse complement strand
CTTCTCCCCACTTCTCCCCACTTCTCCCCACACCTCTCCTCACTTCTCCTCACTCCTCCTCACTCCTCCTCACCTCTCCTTGCCTCTCTGACTCTTTTGAAAGGCAAATACATATTTTCCAGGCCAGGTAACTATTAGACCAGCACTGAAATTGAGCTAATGCAGTCTGCCTCCCAGCAGTTGTACTGTTTCCAGATCCAAGTTGTTTTATGGGCGGTGTGGAAGCTGTGAATTTGTGTTTGTGCTCATTTGACCAGAAGTCCTCCCTTAGCTTGAGGACTGTTCTGTGACACTGTCTTGTATATGAAAGTGGGCAATTGAGGCAGAGAAAAGGATGGTATTCCAAGCTCTTCCCTCATTCTCTGCCAAACCAGGTGTCCAGTTACATGTGTTGGTCAAGGGAGAGTAGAAAATTAATACTTTCCAAAAGCAAAATGCACTTAATTAGCACAATGGCTTCAGCTCAGAAGTTTGGCAGGAATTTAGCACTGGGTTATGTGATTGGTCTTCTCTCATAATTTTCAGACAAGGCTGCTGATAAGGATAACTCTGTTGAATACTCTTTTCCTGGCACTAGTATAAACCTACCAGCCAGCCACGACAAAAACAGAAACATAATATGCTGTGTCACTTGCAGTCAGTGCCTGCTTTCTCGAAGCAACATTGTTTCATCTCTTCCACCATCAATGTTGTCCTTTGCAACTTTAGATACTATGTTACTGCCTTTGCCTAAATATTTACGTTAATTCAACAAACCAAGAGGTCAGAAAACACTTTGTATATTAGCCTCTCCTACTCCTTCCTGCCTCTTCATCTCCTCTGTCCTTCTATACTGTGCTGATGTGAACTGTTTAAAAAATAATTGATTCTTGAGTAAGTTTTTTCCTTAAGCTTACATGTCAAACACATTTACATATCCAAAGACGGTAAACAGGCAAACCAGTCTGCTGGTGCCTGGAATTTTGGGCCAGACAATAGAAAATTAACATATCTAAATCGACTGATAACTTGTCTCGGAAGAATGCTCCTCCGGAAGAAAAAACAGTTTACCAGTAACTTGCATGAGGAGGCAAAGGGGGGGCTCGCTCCCCATTTTTCATTATAAAAATACCCCTGAAAAGAAGCCTGCCAGAAGCCTGCAAAAAGCCTGCCTGGATCCTGCCTTCCAGCCTGCCTTCCTGCCCACAACACGGAGAAAGCCACGCATGAACCAGCAGTAGCCTCGGACCGAAATCATGGAAGTCAGGGAACTTCACAGACCACCGCAGGACCCGGACTAAAGCAATTTAAAGGCTGCAGCGTTTTTTTTTCTTCACCCTGCTACAGCGATGCGGTAACGAACTGGCCTCTCCTCTACCGGTTCCCTTTAACCCTTAATTCTCTGTGCCTTCCCTAAAAATAAATCCTTGTAACTTTTCAACACGTGTTAGCCTGCAATTCTATGCGTTGTCTCTGAAGCAGAGGCTGAGATTTCCTCTAAACAAAATATTAAAATAATAGCTCAGATCACGACAATCGGGCTACGGTTTTGCATTTGATCAGAATCCTGGACTATACCACTCGTAGAGGGCCAGAACCCATTTTCCTCAATAGGGCTACCAAACACCGAACGCTTAAGACTGGAGGAAAGATACAAACATTGACCACTGAAAACATGGGATGGCCCTAACCCTCACATGCCACCCTACCCACAGCACCATCAACAATCTTTCTACTCATTTGCATTTTAAGAGGAACCCCGAATATACCAACCATCGACAGCCACAGACCATTTTCCTCAATAAGGCTCACAGGTTCCGAACACTTGGGACTGGACAAAATATGCAGAGACTGACCGCTGAAAACTTTTGCTGGCCCTAACCCTCACATGCCACCCTACCCACAGCACCACCAACAATCGGGCTACGGGTTTGCATTTTAGGAGGAACCCCGAATATACCACCCTTCGACGGCCACAGCCCTTTTTCCTCAATAGGGCTCCCAGACTCCGAACGCTTGGGACTGGACAAAAGATGCAAAGACTGACCACTGAAAACTTTGGCTGGCCCTAACCCTCACATGCCACCCTACCCACAGCACCACCAACAATCGGGCTACGGGTTTGCATTTTAGGAGGAACCCCGAATATACCACCCCTTGACGGCCACAGCCCATTTTCCTCAATAGGGCTCCCAGACTCCGAACGCTTGGGACTGGACAAAAGATGCAAAGACTGACCACTGAAAACTTTGGCTGGCCCTAACCCTCACATGCCACCCTACCCACAGCACCACCAACAATCGGGCTACTGGTTTGCATTTTAGGAGGAACCCCGAATATACCACCCCTTGACGGCCACAGCCCATTTTCCTCAATAGGGCTCCCAGACTCCGAACGCTTGGGACTGGACAAAAGATGCAAAGACTGACCACTGAAAACTTTGGCTGGCCCTAACCCTCACATGCCACCCTACCCACAGCACCACCAACAATCGGGCTACGGGTTTGCATTTTAGGAGGAACCCCGAATATACACCCCTGGACGGCCACAGCCCATTTTCCTCAAGAGGGCTCCCAGACTCCGAACGCTTGGGACTGGACAAAAGATGCAAAGACTGACCACTGAAAACTTTTGCTGGCCCTAACCCTCACATGCCACCCTACCCACAGCACCACCAACAATCGGGCTACGGGTTTGCATTTTAGGAGGAACCCCGAATATACCTCCCTTCGACAGCCACGGCCCTTTTTCCTCAAGAGGGCTCCCAGACTCCGAACGCTTGGGACTGGACAAAAGATGCAAAGACTGACCACTGAAAACTTTGCTGGCCCTAACCCTCACATGCCACCCTACCCACAGCACATCCAACAATCGGGCTACGGGTTTGCATTTTAGGAGGAACCCCGAATATACCTCCCTTCGACAGCCACGGCCCATTTTCCTCAATAAGGCTCCCAGACTCCAAACGCTTGGGACTGGACAAAAGATGCAAAGAGTGAGCACTGAAAACTTTGGCTGGCCCTAACCCTCACATGCCACCCTACGCACAGCACCTCCAACAATCAGGCTACGAGTTTGCATTTGACCAGAAACCTGGACTATACCACCCGTCGACGGCCACAGCCCATTTCCCTCAAGAGGGGTCCAAGACTCCGAACGCTTGGGACTGGACAAAAGATGCAAGGAGTGAGCAATGAAAACTTTGGCTGGCCCTAACCCTCACATGCCACCCTACCCACAGCACCACCAACAATCGGGCTACGGGTTTGCATTTTAGGAGGAACCCCGAATATACCACCCATTGACGCCCACAGCCCATTTTCCTCAATAGGGCTCCCAGACTCCGAACGCTTGGGACTGGACAAAAGATGCAAAGACTGAGCACTGGAAACTATGGCTGGCCCTAACCCTCAAATGCCACCCTACCCACAGCACCCCCATCAATCGGGCTACGGGTTTTCATTTTAGGAGGAACCCCAAATATACCACCCCTCAACGGCCAAAGCCCATTTTCCACACAAGGTCAACCAAACCCCGAACGCTTGGGACTGGAAATATAATGCAAAGACTGAGCACTGAAAACTTTTGCTGGCCCTAACGCTCACATGCCACCCTACCCACAGCACCACCAACAATCGGGCTACGGGTTTGCATTTTAGGAGGAACCCCGAATATACCACCCCTCGACGGCCACAGCCCATTTTCCTCAATAGGGCTCCCAGACTCCGAACGCTTGGGACTGGACAAAAGATGCAAAGACTGACCACTGAAAACTTTGGCTGGCCCTAACCCTCACATGCCACCCTATGCACAGCACCACCAACAATCGGGCTACGGGTTTGCATTTTAGGAGGAACCCCGAATATACAACACCCCCGGACGGCCACAGCCCATTTTCCTCATTAATGCTCCCAGACTCCGAACGCTTGGGACTGGACAAAAGATGCAAAGAATGACCACTGAAAACTTTGGCTGGCCCTAACCCTCACACGCCACCCTACCCACAGCACCAACAACAATTGGGCTACGGGTTTGCATTTTAGGAGGAACCCCGATTATACCACCCCTGGACGGCCACAGACCATTTGCCTCAATAGGGCTCTCAGACTCCGAACGCTTGGGACTGGACAAAAGATGCCAAGACTGAGCACTGAAAACTTCGGCTGGCCCTAACCCTCACATGCCACCCTACCCACAGCACTACCAACAATCAGGCTACGAGTTTGCATTTGACCAGAAACCTGGACTATACCACCCCTCGAGGGCCAGCCGAAGTTTTCAGTGCTCAGTCTTGGCATCTTTTGTCCAGTNCATTTTCCTCAATAAGGGCTCCCAGACTCCGAACGCTTGGGACTGGACAAAAGATGCAAAGAGTGACCACTGAAAACTTTTGCTGGCCCTAACCCTTACATGACACCCTACCCACAGCACCACCAACAATCAGGCTACGAGATTGCATTTGACCAGAAACCTGGACTATACCACCCCTCGACCGCCACAGCCCATTTTCCTCAATAAGTCTCCCAGCCTCAAACGCTTGGCCCTGGAGAAAAGATGCAAAGAGTGAGCACTGAAAACTTTTGCTGGCCCTAACCCTCACATGCCACCCTACCCACAGCACCACCAACAATCGGGCTACGGGTTTGCATTTTAGGAGGAACCCCAAATATACCACCCCTCCACGGCCACAGCCCATTTTCCACAATAGGTCTACCAAACCCCGAACGCTTGGGACTGGAAATTTAATGCAAAGACTGAGCATTGAAAACTTTGGCTGCCCTAACCCTCACATGCCACCCTGCCCACAGCACCACCAACATTCAAGCTACGGTTTGCATTTTAGGAGGAACCCCGAATATACTATCCCAGAACTTCCACAACCCGTTTTCCACAATAGGGCTCCCAGACTCCGAATGCTTCGGACGGGACAAAAGATGGAAAGAGTGAGCACTGAAAACTTTTTCTGGACCTAACCCTCACATGCTACCCTACCCACAGCACCACCAACAATCGGGCTACGGGTTTGCATTTTAAGAGGAACCCCGAATATTCCAACGCTCGACGGCCACAGCCCATTTTCCTCATTAGGGCGACCAAACCCCGAACGCTTCGGACTGGACAAAAGATGCAGAGGGTGAGCAATGAAAACTTTTGCTGGCCCTAACCCTCACATGCCACCCTACTCAGAGCACCACCAACAATCGGGCTACGGGTTTGCATTTTAGGAGGAACCCCGAATATACCAACCCTCGACAGCCAGAGCCCATTTTCCTCAATAGGGCTCCCAGACTCCGAACGCTTGGGACTGGACAAAAGATGCAAAGACTGACCACTGAAAACTTTGGCTGGCCCTAACCCTCACATGCCACCCTACCCACAGCACCACCAACAATCGGGCTACGGGTTTGCATTTTAGGAGGAACCCCGAATATACAACACCTGGACGACCACAGCCCATTTTCCTAAAGAGAGCTCCGAGACTCCGAACGCTTGGGACTGGATAAAAGAGGCTAAGACTGACCACTGAAAACTTTGGCTGGCCCTAACCCTCACATGACACCCTACCAACAGCACCACAAAAAAACGGGCTACGGGTTTGCTTTTTAGGAGAAACCCCGAATATACCTCCCTTCGACAGCCACAGCCCATTTTCCTCAATAGGGCTCCCAGACTCCGAACGCTTGGGACTGGAGAAAAGATGCTAAGACTAACCACTGAAAACTTTTGCTGGCCCTAACCCTCACATACCACCCTACCCACAGCACCACCAACTATCGGGCTACGGGTTTGCATTTTAGGAGGAACCCCGAATATACCTCCCTTCGACAGCCACGGCCCTTTTTCCTCAAGAGGGCTCCCAGACTCCGAACGCTTGGGACTGGACAAAAGATTCAAAGACTGACCACTGAAAACTTTGGCTGGCCCTAACCCTCACATGCCACCCTACCCACAGCACCACCAACAATCGGGCTACGGGTTTGCATTTTAGAAGGAACCCCGAATATACCACCCCTCGAGGGCCACAGCCCATTTTCCTCAATAGGGCTCCCAGACTCCGAATGCTNTGAAAAAATCCATTTACCTTTTTTTAACATTTTGCTGTGCTGCCATCAAAAGCTGTAAGATCTGAAATGTTTGAGGGATCCCCTTCTGCCTCTGTTGATTCCGTCTGAAAAAAGAAAAGGAAGCCAATTAGAAGGGGAGGCTTTTATGGAGTTTTCCTGCTCCACCTCTTTCCCAGAATCCCCTGGAAGAAACCTCTCCTGTTCTTGACTGTTTGCACCTGGGATGAAGGAGCCTCAGCTGCTATCTATCTTAGAACCTCACACCCTAACCCAAATCCCTCCCCATGTCCCTCACCACTCCCCCTGCCAACAGCAGCATTTTATAATCTGGGGCTGGAAAAAAAACTCAGGACACAGAGAATAAGAAAATTTTTCCTTAAACAAGGTCAGAAATTTCAACCACAGAGATAGGGACGTAGTTCAGAGCAGAATAACATTTCTTTCTAAAGGGGAAAACTAATGAAACCTGCAACACATGTAGAGGAAAGAGACAGGGACTGGAGAAAAGATGCAAAGACTGACCACTGAAAACTTTGGCTGGCCCTAACCCTCACATGCCACCCTACCCACAGTACCACCAACAATCGGGCTACGGCTTTGCATTTGACCAGAAACCTGGACTATACCACCCCTCGACGGCCACAGCCCATTTTCCTCAACGGGGCTACCAAACCCCGAACATTTGAGACTGGAGAGAAGATACAAACAGTGACCACTGTAAACTTTGGCTGACCCTAACCCTCACATGCCTCCCTACCCACAGCACCACCAACAATCGGGCTATGGGTTTGCATTTTAGGAGGAACCCCGAATCTACAACCCCTGCACGGGAACAGCCCATTTTCCTCAATAGGGCTACCAAACCCCGAACGCTTTGGACTGGACAAAAGATGCAAAGACTGACCACTGAAAACTTTGGCTGGCCCTAGCCCTCACATGCCACCCTACCCAGAACACCACCAACAATCGGTCTATGGGTTTGCATTTGATCACAAACCTCGACTATACCACCCTTGGACGGCCACAGCCCATTTTCCTCAATAGGGCTACCAAACCCCCGAACACCTGGGACTGGAGAAAAGATACAAAGATTGACCACTGAAAACTTTTGCTGGCCCTAAACCTCACATGCCACCATACCCACAACACCACCAACAATCGGGCTACGGGTTTGCATTTTAGCAGGAACCCCGAATATACCACCCCTGGGCGGCCACATCCCATTTTCCTCAAAGGGGCTAACAAACCCCGAACACTTGGGACTGGACAAAAAATGCAGAGAATGATCACTGAAAACTTTCGCTGGCCCTAACCTTACCTGCCACCCTACCCACAGCACCACCAACAATCAGGCTTTTTTACCAAAACCACAAAAAATCAACCCTTTGTTGCTGTTCTGACTTTTCAATTCAAAATTTCTCACTCAGATCCTCCCTCAATTTAAACAAGTCTGGAATAATATAATTTCCATGCAACATTATTATTAGCTATTTTAAAAATATATTGATTCTGATTATTTAGAAAAAAATCCATTTACCTTTTTTTAACATTTTGCTGTGCTGCCATCAAAAGCTGTAAGATCTGAAAAGTTTGAGGGAACCCTTTCTGCCTCTGTTGATTCCGTCTGAAAAAAGAAAAGGAAGCCAATTAGAAGGGGAGGCTTTTATGGAGTTTTCCTGCTCCACCTCTTTCCCAGAATCCCCTGGAAGAAACCTCTCCTGTTCTTGACTGTTTGCACCTGGGATGAAGGAGCCTCAGCTGCTATCTATCTTAGAACCTCACACCCTAACCCAAATCCCTCCCCATGTCCCTCACCACTCCCCCTGCCAACAGCAGCATTTTATAATCTGGGGCTGGAAAAAAAACTCAGGACACAGAGAATAAGAAAATTTTTCCTTAAACAAGGTCAGAAATTTCAACCACAGAGATAGGGACGTAGTTCAGAGCAGAATAACATTTCTTTCTAAAGGGGAAAACTAATGAAACCTGCAACACATGTAGAGGAAAAGCTTGGCACTGGACAAAAGATGCAAAGAGTGAGCACTGAAAACTTTGGCTGGCCCTAACCCTCACATGCCACCCTACCCACAGCACCACCAACAATCGGGCTACGGGTTTGCATTTTAGGAGGAACCCCGAATATACCACCCCTCGACGGCCACAGCCCATTTTCCTCAATAGGGCTCCCAGACTCCGAACGCTTGGGACTGGACAAAAGATGCAAAGAGTGACCACTGAAAACTTTGGCTGGCCCTAACCCTCACATGCCACCCTACCCACAGCACCACCAACAATCGGGCTACGGGTTTGCATTTTAGGAGGAACCCCGAATATACCACCCCTTGACGGCCACAGCCCATTTACCTCAATAGGGCTCCCAGACTCCGAACGCTTCGGACTGGACAAAACATGCAAAGAGTGAGCACTGAAAACTTTGGCTGGCCCTAACCCTCACATGCCACCTTACCCGCAACGCCATCAATAATTGGGCTAGGGGTTTGCATTTTACCAGAAACCTGGACTAAACCAACGCTTGATGGCCACAGCCCATTTTCCCCAATACGGCTCACTTAAAATACGAACTCTCGGGACTGGCAAACTGATGCTACGATTGACCACTGAAAACTTTTGCTGGTTTTTATATTCACATGGTACCCTACTCACAGCAACACAAAAGACCGGGCTACTGTTTTTTTATCTTACAAACCCTAACCCTAACCCTACCCCTAATTTTAACCTTAACCCTAACATATAGAATTTATGAACAGAAGTAGTAAAAATGGAAAGAGTGACCACTGAAAACTTTGGCTGGCCCTAACCCTCACCTGCCACCCTACCCACAGCACCACCAACAATCAGGCTACGAGTTTGCATTTGACCAGAAACCTGGACTATACCACCCGTCAACGGCCTCAGCCCGTTTTCCTCAATAGGGCTTCCAGTCTCCGAACGCTTGGGACTGGAAATATAATGCAAAGAGTGAGTACTGAAAACTTTTGCTGACCCTAACCCTCACATGCCACCCTACAAACAGCACAACCAACAAACGGGCTATGGGTTTGCATTTTAGGAGTAACCCCGAATATACCACCCCTCGACGGCCACAGCCCCTTTTCCTCAATTGGGCACCCAGACTCCGAGCGATTAGGACTGGAAAAAAGATGCCAAGATTGACCACTGAAATCTTTTGCTGACCCTAACTCTCACATGCCACCCTACCCACAGCACCACCAACAATCAGGCTACGGGTTTGAATTTTATTTGAAACCACTGAATATACCACCCATCGAAAGCCACAGCCCGTTTTCCTCAATAGGGCTCCCGGACTCCGAACACTTGGGACTGGACAAAATATGCAAAGACTGACCACTGAAAACTTTGGCTGGCCCTAACCCTCACATGCCACCTTACCCGCAGCGCCATCAATATTTGGGCTAGGGGTTTGCATTTTACCAGAAACCTGGACTAAACCAACGCTCGATTTGCACAGCCCATTTTCCCCAATAGGGCTCCCTTATAATACGAACTCTCGGGACTGGCAAACTGATGCTACGATTGACCACTGAAAACTTTTGCTGTTTTTTATATTCACATGCCACCCTACCCACAGCACCACAAAGACCGGGCTACAGGTTTTTTATTTTACAAACCCTAACCCTAACCCTAACCCTACCCCTACCCCTAATTGTAACCTTAACCCTAACATATAGCATTTATGAACAGGAGTAGTAAAAATGGAAAGAGTGATGATGTGAACGTTTCAAAAAATAATTGATTCTTGAGTAAGTTTTTTCCTTAAGCTTACATGTCAAACACATTTACATATCCAAAGACGGTAAACAGGCAAACCAGTCTGCTGGTGCCTGGAATTTTGGGCCAGACAATAGAAAATTAACATATCTAAATCGACTGATAACTTGTCTCGGAAGAATGCTCCTCCGGAAAATAAAACAGTTTACCAGTAACTTGCATGAGGAGGCAAAGGGGGGGCTCGCTCCCCATTTTTCATTATAAAAATACCCTTGAAAAGAAGCCTGCCAGAATCCTGCAAAAAGCCTGCCTGGATCCTGCCTTCCAGCCTGCCTTCCAGCCCACAACACGGAGAAAGCCACGTATGAACGAGCAGTAGCCTCGGACCGAAATCATGGAAGTCAGGGAACTTCACAGACCACCGCAGGACCCGGACTAAAGCAATTTAAAGGCTGCAGCGTTTTTTTTTCTTCACCCTGCTACAGCGACGCGGTAACGAACTGGCCTCTCCTCTACCGGTTCCCCTTAACCCTTAATTCTCTGTGCCTTCCCTAAAAATAAATCCTTGTAACTTTTCAACACGTGTTAGCCTGCAATTCTATGCGTTGTCTCTGAAGCAGAGGCTGAGATTTCCTCTAAACAAATTATTAAAATAATAGCTCGGATCACGACATGTGCATATTCACAAACCCCAAGAAGACCGCCAAGCCAAAAATAAACTAAAAAGATGTCTGAAGATTTGTCCATCACTGCTTAACCTCACTTTACCTCCACTCTTGTCTCCTCACCTCTCCTCACATCTTGCTCCTCACTTCTCCTCACCACCTCACGTTGCCTCATGTTGCCTCACGTTGCCTCACTTCTCCTCGCTTCTCCTCACTTCTCCTCACCTCTCCTCACCTCTCCTCACTTCTCCTCACTTCCCCTCACCTCTCACTTCTCCTCACTTCACCTCTCCTCACTTCTTGCTCCTCACTTTACTCACTTCTCCTCACTTCTCCTCACCTCTCCCCACTTCTCCTCACTTCTCCCCACTTCTCCTCATTTCTCCTCATTTCTCCTCACCTCTCCTCACTTCCTGCTCCTCACTTCTCCTCGCCACCTCACGTTACCTCACGTTACCTCACGTTACCTCACGTTACCTCACTTCTCCTCTCCTCACCTCACTTCTCCTCTCCTCACCTCACTTCTCCTCTCCTCACCTCACTTCTCCCCACTTCTCCTCACCTCACCTTGCTGCCGGACACCTTGCAGCATGCTGGGGGTTTGGAGTGGGAGCTGCTCAAGATTTGCAGGAAATCAGCTAATTCTTAAGATTGAATTCTGAGCAGTGCTGAGGTTCCCCATCATGCCTGTGTTTGCCACATGGCCATGATGAACAAGACATCAGTCCAGAAGTCCCTCTAAGGGGAGTAGAGATGTGAAAACTTTTTTTGAGGGAAGCGTTATTCAGGTATGTGGTAGTAGAATTACACCTTTTATATCTCTGATATGTTTTAAAAATTATTTGTAGGCTTATAAAGTGATTTTTTTTTTTTTTTTTCCTGCATTGCTGTAGCTTACAGGATGATAGCAAAGCCAGTTGTGTTTAGATTAGGTATGTTGAGACATTGTAGCAGGCCCAGTGGATCCAGAACGGACACAACCAAATGTATGTTGGAACAGAAGGAAAGGTGAAAGTTGTATTCGATATGAAATTCACTCTCCGTAGAAGCTGTGTAATAAACATCATTTTAGTTATTAACATTGTGTTAGCACAGATCTGAGTTGCTCTAGGTCTAACAGAAGCACAAATGCATGAGGAAGCACATGTTTTGTCATTTAGTCAACAACCATTTTCAGGGAACTTTCCCCTTGCTAATATAAAAGGTTTGGTGGGTCAGTGGACCCTGAAGGATAGTAAAGACAGAATTTCACGTGAAACAAAATTTAGGGGTAAAATATTTTTTTTTATGTGGCTTTTTATTTATTACTTTATTATTCATACAATAGTGAGCAACACTGTTTCAGGTTACAGATGAAGGAAACAAAGATAAAAATATTTATTTTTAAATGGTTTTAGGGTAATGGTGCATGCGGTATTAAAATATAAACAGTATGGACTTCAGACATTTAAAATTGCTGATTTTTTTGCAGCTGATAGCAGCAGTACAAACAGGCCTAAAGGCTTTCTCTCCGACTTGTCACTGACAACTGTGATAAGATACCCTCAGGTTTGCTCCTTGAGATTTAATTCAGAAAAAGGAGGCCTATTTACCTCTTTTTAAATCGTATTTTCTTGCTTTTTAAGAACAGAAAGAATAAGTGAGTTAGATTTGTCTCTTCTTTCAGGCTGTGGATCTGAGTTCTGAGAAGGTACCCCACAATATCCCTACAGTTTAGTAGATTTCTTCTAGTACCTCTAAATTTCCTATACTGTGTGACTGATAAAGAATCCTAGAATTAAATCTTGCCTGCTGTAGGAGTGCAAATGTGTACTTGCAATGACATTCAGATGTGTTAAGGTCTATATTGTACTTCTTAAAGCTTCTTATTATACTGTGGCCTTATTCTCCTATTGTATTGAAAAACAGCTAATTCTGTGTCAAAATGGATCCAAATTACCATAAAAATGTTTCTCACATGTCTGCTTCAAGGAAAACAGCATAAACTAGTTTGCACTTGCAAAATCTCTCTGGCAAAAAGAGGTGCTGAATTTTAACTTTGAGATTGTTAAGGCCAGGGCTACAAGTGTGCAGGGGCAGAAGGAAATGGCAGGAAACGGAGTGATCAGGAGCAGCATGGTATGCCTGGAAAGTAAACATATTTAATTTCTTGCTTGCTTTATTGGACTTGGAAAATTTGACTATCACTTTTTTTTGGGCAGGGTAGAAAGTAGCAATTCGTTGCCCTATTTCCTTCTGTCCTTGTTCCTAACTTTATTAATTCTAGATTTTCTCTACCTGAAATGGAAAAAAACATAGTAGGAGAAATGAGAAGGAGGAGCAGCACAGTTTTGATTGAGCACAGCAGTAGAAAGGTTTGATTTATTCCAGTAGTTGGATCTAAGTGGAATGACAGATAATGTATTCCTGAGGAGTCTGACTTTCAAGAAGCTGGTTGAGGACTTACGATGCTTTTCTTAAAGAGGAAAAAAAAACACAACAAAACAAACAAACATTCTTCTCTTGAGATGTATCAGAGTCAATTTATATAACATCCCCACTTTGTTTTGTATAACACTCTTTACACTTTAAATGAATCTGTAATTTAGCATGAGAATATTCTCACATGCTTCAGAAGAAATCTTTGAGACCTTCCAGTGATGTAAAGCATGTATAATCTAGTCTGAAAATCTAATCATGCTTTACTAGGCCTGTAGGTTTGCTCTTCACTGTGAGTAACATAATCTGAGTAACATGTAAAGTTTCAAATAAAGTTAAATCCGTCACAAATGCATCTCTGTGGAGTAACAAGAATATTCACTCAGCTGTAGATTTGCTTTTGCAGTTTTATAGCTTGTGCACAGAATCCTAGCAATTTGCTTGGTTCCAAATTTGAGTTCACTTTTTATTTCCAGTAAATGTTAATTCATAAGAATTAAGAACATGGGGATTTTTTGAGGTTTGTGATGGGGGAACCAGGGGGGAACACACAGTATGTTGATTTTGAAGGTTTCTGAAACAGGCATATAGGAGTAGCCTGTGAAAATTTTCACTCAAATAAATTATTCTTTCCCTTGTAAAGGAAATTTGGGTGGGGGGGGTTGCAATAGATTTATTTTATTTTACCTCTTAGCTGTAAGTGACATGAGGCTCTAATGAATTGATTGCAGGGGATCAAAATATCTAAATTTTCCAGAAAATGCACATGATTTTTAAAAGCAGATGAGCACTGGGAAGTGCCCCAGAATATAGTTTGTTTTGCCCCTGGCTGCTCAGTCAGAAGTCACTACCTAGATGAATTACAGAGTTCTGTTGGTGTGGCTGATTACTTTTGAAGCACTTTTAAACTTCATTACACTATTCACATAAACTCAAATCTAAATATTCTTCTCTTGTATGTATTTCTTTTCTATTCAGAGCACATATAGTTTAAGTGTGACTGTATTATCGTTTGTACCTCTGTGGCACTTGAGAAGCTATTTAAAATACTGGGATCAAAGCTCAGGAGCTGAGTTTCCAGCATATTTCTACATTGTTTTTCACATGTTTCAGCTGAGTTTGGGCTTCACCGGACTCCAGAACCTTGATTTGCTGGTGATGGAACAAATGCATCAGTTAGTACCAGGACTATACAATCAATATGTAACTTAATATGACAATAATCTTTATATGCCTGTCTGTAGCCTTTGCTTTATACGTGTCTTTCCTCAGCCTTCTGTACAAGAGTGACTTCTGCTTGTTTCATGTCTGGGTACCACAGTTATTCCTCTGCAGCATGAAAACTGTGATGAGAGAGGTGTTGTTGTTTGGTATTTGTCTTATACTGAGTGATTGAGGCCTGCAGAACAGTAACTCAGACCAAAGAGCTGAGAAGTGATGTGGATAAAGTCACTATGGGACATGTTTTGATCTGCACCTGAACCCAAGCACTTGTTCCTCTAGCACTTACAGACAGCACAGATCAGGTCCCATGGAACTTGTTTAAACAAACACAGAATTAAGGCACCCGATAAGCTGACCCTGTAATTCCAGGTGTTCAAAGCAATTGCTTAAGCAAGTACATCCACCCTATTTGGTGAATACCTATAACTTGTGTCTACTTGAAGATGAAAGAACTGATTCTTTGACCAAATAGACAGGATTGCCAGCTTGGGAGGGAAGTCAGTCATGTTTGCTTTAGTGCTAACAAGGATAAACCCAGGAACTTTGATGTAGTTGTGTTTTTTCCTACTGAAGAACGCTGTGAAGACACCTTGATCTCATGAGGCTCAGTAATATTAGGATTCTGTGAAGACAGCAGGGAAGATAAAGTAGGAAAAAGCCCCTAGATGGAGTTTATAGCTGGGTGGGGAGAGATTTTTTCACAATTCCAGTTAAATCAAGTAATTTAAATTTTTTATTATTATTATTGAAAAAAAAAACCTTTCGGTTTAGGGCATTTGAAAAAAATATTAATTTCTTGCCAACGATTTTCTCATGTTTTTGTGTTCAGATAAGCAGAACTTGCAAAAACAGCTGCCCGAAAACCTCTGGGTTCAGTGAAGTCCTAATAGCACTGAAATTTTAAATAAAACCAGTATGTTAAAATTTGATGGGTTTCTTTTTGAAGATAACCTTTAGTTGTTCAACCAGCCCAGCTTGTTAAAATACCTCAATTGTTTCAGCTCTCCACTCTAGGCAATATATCTTATGATGGCAGAAAAAATAGGGCAGAAAGCCAGTAAAACTGTAAAGCTATTAAATGAGTAAAACTTGAAGGGAAAGAGGAAAATTATGAGGTGTTGTGAGTGTGAGGAAGCACGATTAGGGAGAGAAAACAAAGATGAAAACATATGGAGGGTAACTGGAGAGAAAGGAAAGTGGTGTTGCAATGAGAATATATGCTAGGGACCACTGTCCATCATTCAGTCACAGATATGGAGTTGAGTCTGGAGAGGTAGGAAACATAACTTTGTGTTTTGAACAGGCCACCTTCTATCTATCATTTGTTTTATGAGACCATATTTCTTCCTTGGTAACTTAGTAAAAAAAAATGTACTTCTAAATCCACTGGTCTTTTACTAGAAGTTTCCTTTTTTTTGTAAGACTTCTGCACAGCTGCTCTTGTATCTAGCCCAACTCTTCCCCTACTTCCTCTGTCTACTATTTTACATATTTTTTTAATCATGTCTTAGGCATTTCCATGCAAAAAGCATAAAAAAAAAAATGTCACTCCTATTCAAAGCCAGGTAAAGGGATAGAAATTACTGTAGGGAGATATTTCCAAGGTTGAATGGGAATTAATTCTTTTTCCTGGGATTTACAGCTGGCCTTCACATAAAATGGGTTCAGCTGCATAAGTGCTGAATATGGCTGAACATGCAGACCACCCTCCAAGCTTCTCCTCCATTGCCTACTGTTACACAGCCATGTGAAAAGGAAAGTTATAAATTTGAGGGGAAGTGATTTCTTTCCCTGTTCCTGTGGCCTTCTACGTGTTGTATTTTGGGAAGGTTGTTTACCAGTAACTGTGTTGAATATCAGAAAAATGTATTTGATGAGAAATACACTTTTATCTTCTGTTCAGTGCGTTCAAAAATCAGCATAAGTGCTCTCTGGAGAATAAGAAAGTCCATCCCTTTGCATTGGATTCTGGAAACAGAGATGTTACACAGATTTTTGTACCAGTGTTTTTCAACAGAACTGGCATCTTTCTGTGGAAGCTGAAGATTCAGCATCTCTCCTGACCTTTTAGTTCTTTATACTTAACTAAAAGTGTCTTCACTCAGACATTGAAAGCCTTGTTATAGTTCTGCTTACCTTAATGTCATCTTGTATGTCTGGATGTGTTTGTCAGCCTCCTGATTATTTCAGTTTATTTTTTAAAGTCTCATTCCTTGAAGTTCTGGGTAGATAATCATTAGCACGTAGACCTGGAAAACAGAAAAAAAAAAAAAAAAAAAAAAAGAAAAAAAGAAACCCCAGTGTGTCTGAGCAGTTTCTTGAAAGGCAAATACATGTTTTCCAGGCCAGGTAACTATTAGACCAGCACTGAAATTGAGCTAATGCAGTCTGCCTCCCAGCAGTTGTACTGTTTCCAGATCCAAGTTGTTTTATGGGCAGTGTGGAAGCTGTGAATTTGTGTTTGTGCTCATTTGACCAGAAGTCCTCCCTTAGCTTGAGGACTGTTCTGTGACACTGTCCTGTATATGAAAGTGGGCAATTGAGGCAGAGAAAAGATGGTATTTCAAGCACTTCCCTCATTCTCTGCCAAACCAGGTGTCCAGTTACATGTATTGGTCAAGGGAGAGTAGAAAATTAATACTTTCCAAAAGCAAAATGTACTTAATTAGCAATAATAAAAATACTGTGCATATTCACAAACCCCAAGAATACCACCAAGCCAAAAATAAACTAAAAAGATGTCTGAAGAATTGTCCATCACTGCTTAACTTCTTAAGTTAAGATCAATACTTTTAGAAATTAAGACTGATGGCAAATACTTCAGGATTTTAAAATGTAAATTTTGGAAAATTTCTTTTATTAATATTTATATAGAAACTTGACTATACATAAAATGATTTTAACTAATTAAAAATGAAATTAACCTGTATTTATTTGAGCGTGTTAATTTGCTTTTCTAAGGGCTATAAAATATATTCATAACTAGTAAAATAATGCTGTTAATTAGACCCAGGCTGCTACCATGAATGTGATAAGGTACTTTGAGCAAGAAAAGTCTTTCATTTTAAATCAAGTAGTAAACAGTTATTTGTAGCCAAGTTCCTGGCAGCATGTATTTTTGCTATTCTATTTTAAAAAGAACACTCTTGAGCTGCTCAATCAGATACCACTTGAGTCTTCTCTTTGTTGAAAATGCAAGCTTCCTTCAGACACAAAAATTCTGTAGCATGAAGTGTGTAAGTGATGCTGAAGTTCTCCAAGGTTTATATTACTAATGTGAGGTATTTTGATGAGAGTTACTGTGGTTGTAATGCTTAGGCTGAAGCTGTTCAAATAATTCTTGTGCAGAAAGTTAATGGAAGAGCTTTCTAGAAATTATTTTCAAGTATGATTGTCACTAACTATCCCTGTTCTTTAAACCTACAGGGGCAACACTGAAGAGGAACAGACCTGTAGAAATGGCAGTGACCACTGAGGGAGTTAAATTTTGGTCCCCTGACTCCTAGTTGCTTTGTCTAACAGAGGGAAAGAAATGCAGCAGCCTGTCTCAATCACAATAAAATATCCCAGGTGATGGAATGCTGTAGTGTGGAAAACAGCAAATATGAAAATCATCCTTGAACGAACTCAGCAGAAGGTATTATTTTTTCTCTGTGCTCTTTTCTGTCACTAGTTTTCCTTTCCTGAACACAGTATGATATACTGTTAATATTGTTGCCAATTGCCAGTCTGAGCAGGAACTCTTGCTGCAAAATGTGAGGAAAGAAAAAGCAAAGACAAAAGCATGTTTTCTTTAAAAATCATGTAATTTGTTGTGGCACTGGATCTCATTTGAGTGCTCCAGGAGGCTAACATAAAAGTGGTAGTATTTCTAGAAAAGATAGAATCCTTTTTATGTTTGTTTCTTTTTGACTGCTATTCTTTCAAATACATTTTCTGCTAGTTGACATTTCTCCTCTGCATGATTTCAGTTCCTGGTAGTTTACTGTGTGATCTCATAGCTACAGCTGAATAAGCTTTAAAAATTTTACCTTGCCTTTAACTTCAGATTATATCTTTCAAAAGTTCCATCAAGTTCTAATTTAGAAGAAAAATAACATATGGGGGGGGAGAGGAATAAGCAAAAATCTGTGTAAAAACACTGTTGGAAGTTCCAGAAGGCAGCCGAGCAAGCTCCTAATTTGTATTGCTAGCATGTAGCCTACATTTTTTGCAGCAAACATAAATAGTTAGGTATTGTGCATAGGATCCTGTGAGCTGTGGAAAAGAGGGCATTCAGTCACACGTGGCAGGCTGTGGAGAGTGCCAAATCCTCCTTGGCTGGGAGGCAGGGCAAATATGCATGGTGGCTCTGAACCTGCTGAGGAGCCTGCCAGGCACTGTCAGTTCCTTCTTACAGACAACAGCAGGCTCCCAAATCCTTAACTTCAAGGCAAAGAGATATTAATGCTATTTACTAAGACCAATAATGCCGTGGGTTTTTTCTGCCCAAAACATTACTAAACAATATTCCCTTAAAATATTGTCACAAAACATTTTGCTGTTGTTGTTTGCGTTGCTAGTGAACATGGAGCAGAATCCCATGACTGAATTCAGGTGGGCTGAATTAAAAACAACACAGTTCTAGAGAATTATATTTGCCCTGTGTAATTGCACTGATTGGATTTGCTACGTGGCCCCAAAGCTGTTGTACTTGTGGGAACAGAAGTCAGTAACCAAAGGGATGGGGGAACTTGGGAAGCAGGAGAGAGTTTCCTAAACTAGATTAATGTACTGTGAAACTCTTCAGCATTGTTAATTATTAAAATAGTCCCTGTTCATCTACTTAGTCACACTGATGCCAGCAGTGGAAATGAGTGTTTCCAAGATTGGACCTTTAGTTGCCTATGTTTCTGTCTTTTTTAATATCAAGTACTACCATTCCTATACACCCCTACCAAGAGAAGTCCTGCCAGTCAGTTCTAATCTAACTTTTCTGGTTTACCTTGACACTTGTGATGCCAGGAAAATTAGGTTTGAAATGTCCTGAGAATTAAGAGAGATTTTCCTGTTTCCCACCAATTTTCCCTCTAAGGCCATGGTTGGAGCTTACCTATTTTCATTCAATTCTGTTGATCACAGGGGAAATCAGCAGTGGCAGAGATGGTTCACAGATTTTGGAAATGTGATTGACAAATCCAGATAAGACAGGAATTTATCATTTTTTGTTTTATTCTTAATACTATTAGGTGCTTGAAAAATATGGTACTTATGGTACTGTTACTGCTCAGTGCCTCACAGAACTGGGGTTTGTTTTCCATCTTCACAGATTTTTACAGGTGCACAAAACACACCTAAGCTTTTGTTGCAGTTCTTGACAAAAGAACAACCATCTATCTCTGTTTTCTGTGTATTTTAAAGTTAAATAATAAAACAGTAGAGAAGGCAAAAGCCTGGAATCTTTATTGTAAAGACGTGGGAAGTAGAGATGGAAACTGTTTCTGACTCTGCCATAGATCTCTTGTGTAATCCTGGGCAAATCACTGAAGTCTCTACATAGAATACAGATGTAAAGTTCTAAGGAAATAGTTTTCCAAATGTAGTAAATAATCCCTTTATGCCTCTGTTTGTCTTGGTGTGAAATGGAAGTTACAGGATTCTTGTTGCTCATTGGGTAGTTGGAATACTCCTGTGATAGGCTGGATGTCCATGTACACTCCTTAAAATGAAAAGTACTCCTCTTGGAAATACAGAAGAATTGCATAATCACTGTCTATCCACCTTGAGTTTTATGCCAGCTGCTTTTTGTTTGTTTGTTTGTTTCTTCTCTGCCTGCTTTCTGGGGCTCACTGCTGCAATGAATGGAGCTTTCTAGGGAATGCAGCTGTTCAGTCCTAGAATTAGTATGTAAATTCTCTTCTCTTATTGAAGCAGAGGAGGAAGATGGAACATAGTTCTATTTTCTCTAATCAACATACTCTCTTTTTCATCTGGAACTACAACAAAGCTGGATGTCAACTACACAAATAATAGAATATTTATTTTTGCAGAAATAAACACTTGCAGAAACATACTTTACTTGAAAGCTTCTACTGACCAACCCAAACAATATTTTAGTTCAATGAAAATACATATATTTAGAACTATTCACACACAAATCTCTCGTGCCTTTTCAGTAAAACAAATAGAACAAACTCAGTATGTTGACTGAATGTTAACTTCAGCTGCAGAAGTGAAGCACAAAGTTGCAAATGTAACCACCACTGGATTTTTTGCAAAATGCAAAATCATGTATCAGAACCATACCTATTGTAAAAGTCCAGTTCTGCCCTCAGATTCACAGGGAGGGGTCTTCCAGAACCAGCTCAAGTCTGACTTGTCTGCCTTAATCTCCACAGGACAAAAGGGAGTGAAAATGCTCCCCAATTGGGACAATGAGATTTTATAGTTTGCTCAGCACAAATGTAATTCAACATGTGAGATGGTAGAAAATCAGACCTGTTGTCTTGAATTCACCTGTATATTCACCAGCAGTTTCAGGAGTCCAGCTATCAAAGGTCACCAAATAAGCTATGCACAGATGATCAGTGATTCCCGACAGAGTTTTAGTAGAGCAGACAAAAAGCTCCAAGTTCTTGTTTTGAAGAATGCTTTAGATATGGCCCAATATGCACTTAGGCTGAAAAATATCTATACTGAAGCTAGTGTGGTACAGGCCTCACAGTGTTTTTACTGAGGCTCAATTTAGTGCCTTCAAGTCTATCAGACACATCTCTACATTGGATGGCAGTTTGTTTGGACAGTTTGAGGCAACAGTAAAACAAAACTTGAGGAAAGAACACAGGGCAGGGTTAAAACTGAAAGCAAGATCCTAAAGTCAAACCCAAGAACCTGAAGTCAATAAAGCAAGCTATTGGAAAACAATGTAAGGATTGAGGCAGGGTGGGATGACCTAAACCAACCTGATCAATAGCCCAGATGCTGAGTTAGGAATAAACAGAACGACTTCTATGTGAAGAAAAGGTATGTGACAGTGGAACTTTATCTTATAAGATATAGGTAAGTTGTAATATTTGCACTGAATCAGTGTTATCAGTTCAAACTGGCCAAGTCCTAAACTGCTGAAAGTAATGAACAAGACTTATTTTGAACTTTTTGTAAAATTGAAGGATGAAAGGAGTCCTGGAACAGTCACAGCCTTCTGTTGGAGGAGTAAAAACACCCAATATATCAATCAGCATGCTGTGTGTAGCATGACTCAAATTAGATGAAATGTAGCAGACAAATTTTATTAGACTGGAAACTCCTGTATTGATTATGTCATTTTAGAGGTCTTTTACTGAAACCATCAGATAGTGGTGACACATTAAGTGATTCCTTTTTTCTCCTTGAAGAAATGCTTTTTAGAGATGTGGATAAGGCACAGTGAAGAAGAAAAAAACCCCAAACAAACAAACGTCTGAAAGGTAGTAGGATAGTAAGATACAATGCAAAGGAACTTTGGGAAGTCCCTTCCCAGTATCATCAAGATCATAGTATTCCCACTTCAATTTCCCCCCTAATTCTGACAGTCAAGGAAGTTTTGATTAACTTTTGTGGTCTCTAAGCCACCCTTACAAGATGTAACACTTATGGCTGTTGCTGTTAGGTTTATGGGATATTGGGTTACCTTTAGCTTGTTAAATATGTGCTGAGAAGTTACCCCAGAGTTTGCTAGCAGATTGTCACAGTTTAGCACAGGGCTGGCAGTGAAATGAATGACAGATACTCTCTGTTAACCCCTCTGTCACGTTCCTCTGTAAACCCATGGGCTTGTGGCCTGTTTACACCCCCTGCAAAGTATTGTCTGACATTTGATACTGATCACTGGCAGGGTGAACACATAAGAAGTGGAAACTGTTACCTCTCATAGAGAAGAGAGCTCTCTAAACAAACCCTGGCTGTTTAATTTGTGTGACTGGCTCAGAGCAGGATCTTCTTGACAAGCAGACCCAACCACGAGTATGAAATCTGTCCACATGCTCATTGGTTAGAGGTCTTTGTCCTTTTCTAGGCACTAAATCAAACCACTTTCCAAAACCTCACTTACCTGCAAGTTTTAGCCCATGAAGATCTCTCTCCAAATAGTTCCCACCAGGTAGTCTTGGATGTAGTCTTTAATTTGCCTTCTGAAATTGTAAAACTTATCTTTTTTAAACTGAATGGCTTTTATATATTTAATTATGTGGGATGTCTCTAATATACATTAAAACTGGTGATAGTGAGGGAGATGATAGGGCTTCAGCAGTTAAATCTTTGATGATACAGGTGTGCCACTTGTAATCCTCTGTAATGTTATAAACGAAGGGCAGGAAAAATCCTTTTTGAGAGAAATCTCTCTCAGGGTCTTGTCTCACTCCTTTGTCTGTTCCCAGTCAGCCAGTTTTCTGAGCCCATCACAGCAGTGATCAGTACCCAGACTACATCCCCTTGTCTGTTAGCTAACAAGTAACAGTGATTCCTCATTTTCTGGGAAGGAAAAGTTTGTGCATGAAATATTGGAGGGGAAAGGAGAACCAGCACCTGGGAGGACAAGACCGTGTTCATCCTTTTTTTCCTCCTCTGCCCTTGCTGGAGTGAAGATCTTGTGTATGATGTGCAGGATAGGACTGGGCTGGGTGAGACTGTTTTGGATGGTACCAAATCAGAGCAGCATTGAGAATGCTTTGCTGCTGCCTAAGTGTGTTGGCATTGCTGGGCACTGGTATGTTGAGAAACACAGTGTTGCTGTGGAATTTCTGGGTGACCCTGTGTTTAATATTCTGTAAGCTTTTATGGTGGAATTAGGTGTTGAGTCATCTTTTGAATTCATTCTTTTCACCAGAATGAATTATGCACTTAGCTTTCCCTAGATTCTGTTAACCTCAGCAATAACTCCAATACGGAGCATGATAGTAAAATGGACTCAGAATGTGGATTATTTTCAACAGGCTGCTGAGTGTGTTTCCTCTACACTTTCCTTCGTTCCCCTCCTTCTAGTTCATTGCTTTAAAAATATTTTACTATTATGTCAGTGCAAAACAGTATTAGAATTGTACTTTAACTTGAAACTGTACCATTCAGTTGCTATGGTGTTTAACAAACATATCCTGTATTTAATTCATGGTTGAAGTGTTTCAGGAGGGCAGGAACACTGGATATGGTGTGTTGGAGACAGATTGTCTTTCCTGGAGACAAGAATCATCTTCCATACTGGTTACTTCTGCTGCTTCTAATCCTTCACATGTCACTAATAAGCTGTTCCTATCCACTTGGAATATCTAGAACAGATGGTAGTAAATAAGTGCCAAATTAATTTTTCACCAAAACCTCATATTGAGTTTAGAATCTTCAGCAATCTCAACAGGGAATGCAACTTGCCTTTGCTAAATTCTGCTTACTTAATAAGCTGTCAGCCTCTGTTTCTTGGATTCACACTGGTTAAAGAGGAGAATATCAAAATACCATTAGATTCTCATCTTCACCACAGCTCCCTTCCCTCTAGCTTTTGCTTTATCTTTGTTGTAACCATAGAAATCCTGTATTTGTTCACAAATTAGGAGGTTAAGACAAGCATCTGAACTTAGGGATTCCTGAACCTCTCAGTAAATCTTCATCACTGAACAAAACAAACAGAATCTTCTTATCAGGCAGTTCCTGTTACAGTATATTTCTTTTTTTCTTACACCTTGGTGCCTCATACATTAGGGTGAATTGGTCTTGTCAACGTCTGTATCACATGGTAAGGGTTTCTCCTCTGTGTTTGATAGATACAGAACTGAAGTGACAGTTTGTCTTCATGTTTTGTAGTCCAAAGTTTTCAAGATCAAAATTAAGTACTTGTAAATCAAAGCCCCATGTCTGATTATTAGAAGTTTAGAAAGCAGATTACTGTGGGCTCCAGAAGTGACAACCTAGTATTGATGGATTACTTCTTATGAGTTGGGCTTAGTGCTGTTTTTTGGAGGAACTCAAGCTTGTCACATCATCTGGGAAAGGGGGTATAATTTGTCTGTCCCTGCTAGACAGATGATACCATGATGGTTTTCAGCTGTACAAGGTGTTTTATGGTGGGCATCAACTTACAGCACACACCTTTCATCTCACTGAACATCCTTTCCCAGTTCCTCTTTGAGGTCCTGGATGTCTTTTGTTATTTAGCCTGCACACTGCTTGTAGTGGTTTGCACAGGCTTTTATGCAGAAATGTTCTGGGACAGCTTTTTCTATAGCCATAATTATTACCTGCAAATGAACACATATATACACTTGCATACATTGATAAGTGATGGCTGAATGATACATTGCTCAGGGATTGTGCCTTTCCCTTTCTTTGGAGAATTGGGGTCCCTATAGAAAGTTTGTCCTGAGAAACTTCTCTGTGAATGGAAGTCAAATACCTTCTCAGAATACGGAATATAGAAATACAAAAAGCAGCACCTAATTACTGGAACATTTCCACATGCAGAACAGCAAGAAGAACCTTTCAGTTCTCTGCAAAAGTCATATTTAAGAGGAAAACATTCAGCCCTGTTCTCTGTAGTACAAGGATGATATAGACAAAATAATAATTAGTCTGTTGGGAAACTGTTCTGGCTTAGTTACAGTTATTATGAAAGTCTCTGACTGCACAGTTAGTTGGTGGGATGCAGCAGAAGCAATTACACTGGATATGGTGCTGTGCAGAAAGAAGTTAATGCTCACGTGAATGCTAAATTACATCCAGACAAAGCACGTTCAAACTTGTCTTCAAAAACCTTTTGAGCTCTGATCCTCAGGGAAATAAAATGATCTTTCATGGCAGAAACTCAGACATAGCAGCACGCAGAAAGCTGTGGAAATTACACTGATGAGGTGCTGTCACTTCTCTGCATTAGATCCACAGAGGGTCTGTAAAGAAAGGTAAGGATGGAGCTCCTTGGGCAGTGTTACTGCAAGCTCAATCTGCTCCATCCTTCCCCCCCTCTGGAGTTCCCATCCATAACAAACTTGGTGGGATGGCTTTCAGTTCTGTAAGCACAGCCAACCAAGTCAGCTTGTGGCTGAATTATTTATGCCAAGAGCTGAATGTGAGGTTGCACGAGCAATGTGTTCTCTTTAATAAAACCTGGATTTAAGGATGAGAGAGGGAAAGAACATTGATGCACTCAAATAGGATTTTTGTGTGTGTGATCTCTTATAAATTGAGTCTGAGTGGGGGCAAAGGGGAAGGAAAACTGAAAAATTGAGTTTTAAAGGGCTTTGAAAAGCCTGTTTAACATATTGTTTGCCAAACCCAGGGCTGCTGGGTGGATGATGTATCACTGACTCATAATATTACATTATTCCGTTTTAAGGAGCTCTTAGAGATTTTGGAATTAGTAGATTAAATGATGCATTATTACTTTTGTCAAGATAGTTAAAGTATCAAAGGCTGTTGACACTTTCTGTTGGGTGGTATTGCATATTTATTTACTGTGCCATCCCTTCCCTTACTGCAGTGCTGACTGTGCTGAGACAAAATGAACTGAAAACTTAATATAAGGCCCACATCAAAGACCCTTTTAATTCAGAGCTAAGGTAGTTTAATGTATTTCCTGTCAAAGTAGTCAATAATGAGTTAAAATTAACAGGCCTGGTGGTTCCAGTTTGTTTTGCTTGAAATATTTTTTCATGCTGGGTAAGGCTTGATGCTGCACCTGCACAGAGGATGATTCCTTTTTATCCTAGACTGCCCAGCTGACCTGCAAAAAGGGAGGAAGGGGGCAATTAATATGGACCTCTAGGAAAACTTGTTTCTCTCCCATCCTCAGTGTCACCTATTTCTTTGACAAGCTTATATTCATACTAATATATTAGTATATTCATACTAATTCTATATTCATATACTATTCATATTAGTATATTCATACTAATGTACATAAGACATTTTGTGACCCCTTTTGGTCACGCTCACATGCATAGCTTGAAAAAAGATACAAGCCAGATAATGCTGGTTTATTAACTGTCTTTTTCACTTCAAATGTCCACATAGCATTTTTCCATTGCCTACAGAAATGTGAGTTTAGAGTTGAGGTTGTAAGGTTTTGGTTCATTTGGGTGGGAGGGAGTGTCACCTTTCTCTGTCTGGAAACAAAACCACTCTAATGCTTTTTTTTTTTTTTTTTAGGCCCCCAGATACCACTGGCAGAAATCCCTCCAAGGGACATAATAATTGCCCATTATTTCTTTTGCAGTCAGGCACCTTGTAGCATCATTTCTTGGGGAAAGAAAGATGATCTCATTTTAGTTTAAATCAGCACTTTTAGAAATCATATAGAAACTTGTGTTCAAATAGTTGCTTGGCTCAAGCATACTCAACACTTCCAGTGGAAACCTAGAAAACATAATTCTTCAGCCAGTTTTTCCCTGCTCCTGTCAGAGATACGACTCAATTAAAGATGGTTCTTGAGAGCACACTGTACAGCTGTGGGGAAACTGAATTAGAGGCTTTTGTGCAGTCTGAAATAAGCTATTTTACTATAGATCTGGAGTGGACAGCGTGCCCGCCTTTTGCTTCCCTAGCCATGCAAATCACAGTGTGAGAAATAGCTTCCATGCTTCTTTTATAATGGGACTTGGTTGCACCTGAAATTAAGTTGCAGAAATAGTATTCTGCACTCTGGTTTCCCAGTGGAAAGCTTAGGTCAGGTAAAGTAGCCTGGAGGGATACATTTGCCTGATTAAATTTGATGTATTCTACCTATCTTTCCTTGCTTCTAGCTTTCTCCTAGTACATTTATTCTGTAAGCTTTAAGTCAGTAATCAACTTCAGCACCCACTTATTAGAGTGATTATTATTTTACATTATGTAACATCTTACATTTGGACTTTGCTGTTCCCTTCATGTAAACATAAGGTGGGAAATGATCAAATTTGTACCTTGAGATAAACTGCACCATATGTATGTAGCAAGACAACTTTAGACTTGTGTTGCTTTGATAAATTAATGCCTGTTACAAAAGAAAAAAATCCTGTCATTGAAGCCACAAAATGTACAATTATGAATCATCACAGCCAGCCAATTCTTTCATTTTATTCTCCCTAATGAAAAGAACTGAATAGTGGAAAAAAATTCTTTCGAAAAAAGGCAAAGCAACATTTTGGCAAATAAATCCCAGATAAGTCTCTTGGGTATTTAAAAAATGTTTGAAGGTAGTTTTTATTGAAAGTGAAATTAAAAAAAAATCAGAGTTGCCGCAGACTCAAAAAAACATCTGTGATTCAGAAGTATTTTCTTAAGAAATTTTTGAATCAGTTGATGAAAAATTTCTTTTGGTGATGGTCGGTCACACTTTTGAAGCCTGGTTTCCAAAGTTTTTGCTTTTTTATTTTTGCCTTCTCCCACCTTGGCTGCACCACAGTACCTCCATCCCCCAGAGTGTCTCCAGAGAGCTGCCCTCACCAATGCCCTCAAAACCTCTCAGTCCCCCACTGGCTGTGGACTGAGCACCTGATCCATGCCTGCAGATGGTTGTAAAGCTCACCGGCACTCCTTCTGTTAGTGGGAACAACTTTGAGGCTGTCTCTCCTGTGTTTCAGCTGCCAATTTCCAAGGAACTTGTAGGAAGTTCTCCTTGAGATCTTACCTGTTTTAAATCAGATATGGTGGAAACGTGCTAGTGGATTCAGAAGTTATTAAGCTGGAGTAATGGACCTACTGGAATGTAGTGACCTACTCTGGCACATCCCTTTTCTGTAGGATATCAATTAAACTAAGCAAGACAAAATATTTTCTAGTTTAAAAAATATGACTATGAATACATTTCATGGGTGAAACAGATATATTTCAATCTTGTACAGTTATAACCTTGTCAAAATATTTTGTAACATCAAGTTCATCATTCAATGAAAAAAAACTATTAACCAGAGATCTGGTGGGACAAATATTCAAATATTTTGCAGTAAAACTTTCTCCATGTAACTATGGAAAAATACATTATTTTTTTCTTAAGATGAGTAAAATATGATCAAGACATAGACTGTTTCAATTTTTTCCAACTTTTAAATTTCACTTTTTTTTTGTGTTAAACCAGTCCTTTTCCATTATCCATGGGCCGACACTGTCTCTTTATCTATTTAAAGGAAAAAAAATAATCAAATTATAGAAGAAAAAACTTGTCATCTGTTGCACTTTTAAGTGTTCTTAACATGTCTGCAAGAAAAATCTGTGACTTTCTTAATGAGCTATGGTCTTTAAGTGAGATGATAGAAAGTCATGCACTGGGAACCAGCCTAAATATATGAAAACTTATCACCCAGATGTTCAAAGATGAGTAGAAGCCTGAAAATGCAGATAAACGTTGGCTAAATTTTTTTAAAGTGCCTAAGTCAAATGCCTAATTCACACGAATTTTTAGTGGGATTTTAGCTGTCTGACCTGCCTAAGTGATTTTGAAAAATAACAGAAGCTGCCTGTCTGCATCACAAGCACCTTGAACACTTCTTGGAAATTAGTCCTTAAATGTTCTTAATAGAGAAAAATGACACATCAAAAGGAGAGAGTGTAGTCTCAAAGGAGGATCAGAAGAGACTTGCAGAAAATTCTAACATGGTCTTACAAGAGATCATGACAGGTGACTCTGTTGATTCCTAAGTCTGTTGTAAGCCACAGTACATGAAATAATTTGCTGCAAACTCTAATCAAATGTCCCAAGTGAGTTTTACATCTGTTTGATTATTTGTAACAGCGAGGGTCTAGGCAAAGGCAGTAGACAACCAACTACAACCTGATGCCAGTCCCAGGTATTCACATAAACACCTGATATTCCTCTTGCTCCAAGTTGCATCCAGTAGTCTAAATGAAACACTTCAATGATCTGAGCAATACTCCTTAATGAAGTGCCTTATTTAGGAAAATGTGTTGTGTGTTAACTATCCAGATATTGCAAAACACTGCCTATTGAAGTTTAATTAGTGTGAGCAGCATATCCACTGGTTCATGTAATTAATTGCAGATTGCATATTAAAAAATCAATGTTTTTGTTAGGGGTCTGCACAAACCTACAATGAAAAGTTAAGCATCCAGTTACCAACTGGTTGGATACAGCAGCACTGGTAAAGTCAAGTGCAAATATGTCAGACATGCATTCCTATTGTAAATTCCATACAGAAAACTGTATATAAGCATGTGGAAGTCAAGTGGGAGTTTAAGTGGAATACAATCCAGTTGTTGAAGTAACAATTTTGGGGAAGAATCTTATCTATACCATTTTCTTGCCATGCTCTTCTTCCCCAAAATCATGTCTAGCTCAAAGAAAACATAAGGATCTCCAGATGATTTATTTGGAAATTGTCTTTTTCTTGATTCTAGATATCATATTTTTATGGTTTTGGGGGGAGTGCTTTTGATTTTCCATTTTCAATCACAGAATTCACTCATTAATGTATTCTTGTTTGTTTATCATGTCAGATTTGAGAAAATGATATTTAATAGAGTGTAGTAGGACCTTAGCTCAGAAACATCAAAAAGAGAGGCTAGGCTAGGATTTGCCTGGTTCACATTTCTGCTTTGTTTCATAACTGTTACTATGCAGGTTAGGGCACGTTATTCTTCCTTGCACTTCAATTTTCATTTCTAAAGTAGGGATAAAACACTGCTTTGTCTCCCAGGAATATGGTTGTGAATAAACATGTTACAGTTTATATTGCAGTGAAATCATTTGCTTTGGAGATACTGTTAAATATCTTAGCTGGATCTGGATGTAAACACACTTCACTCGTAATTGAATGTAATTTTTTCTATAACCATATGTACAGCAAGATAGGTTTTGTGCAGCAGGAAGTAGGATAAGCTAAAAATTAACATGCTCTTGAGCACACAGCAGAGTTTCTGACAATTTCCTTTTATCAGTCTGGCATAATAAAATAATGTACTTCAGTGAGACCTTTATAGTGTGGATGGTGTTACAACTGTGCTCTGTGCAGATGGCACTGAGGTGCTGCTGTGTTCTGCAAAGCACAGCAAGTCTTTCATTGTTAGTGTGGGTTGACAACCCTGAGCAGGAATAAAAAGATTTTGGATGGTCCATCCTTCATCCTTCCAGCTGAGGGAATGTCTTCAAAGCTTGAAACCAGGGAGAGCCTGAGGTAAAGAGTCCAAGCCCATGTTTCTGTTGCACGACTGTAATCCTATAACCAGCTCATCAAGTTTTGCTCCTGACAGGTGGCAACTCTTTGTCAGGTAGTTCTGAATGTCGAGGGGTTCAGTACATAGGTCTGGAAAAGGATAGTTTTTTGATCATGATCACAGGGATGTTTAAAGTATTATTTTCCTCATTCCCTTTGTTCTGTGAGTAGCCAGTTACAAGCTGCTGATGTTGTATGTTGTCTGTAGGTAACCCAGGCACATAAGATGGCACTTTTTCTAAAAAAAAATAATAGTTGGGATATTGGAATGAAACTAGTTTTTAATATTGCCCTCTCCTCAAAAAAAACCCCCAACCAAAACCAAAACAACCCAGCACCAAACCAACCAATCAAACAAAAATAAAACCCAAACCCAAACCCCTAAACTTTGACTTCTTCCCTTTTTTTCTCCTCCCCTTTCACATTCCCCTTTTCTGTCTGATTGATGTCATCCCACCTGAGTCTCTGCCTGATGTTACCCTCCCTCCTTGCCCTGGGCATCCTCCCTTTGAGTGGAGACTGCTGGTCACATCAGTGCCTGAAGAAGTAGCAGCTGTGTGAGTTGCACAAAAGTGAGGAAGGACAAGAGCACCAAACTAATTTAAACTTGTGACCTAATCAAGGAATTGAACCCAAGTCTCCCAAGATAAAAGGCTATTGCCCTTATTTTTCATCTGAAAAGCCATTTGGACTGCATAGAGAGCGTTCCCCCTGAGAGGCAGTGTCAGCTTGATGTACTGCAGCATGAAACAGGAGTGTAAATGTATGTGATGTTCATGGACTTGTGAGTAGAGCTAGTTTGCTATGAAATGAATTACTAGCAAAATGAACAGGCTACCTCTAACCCCATCTGCTGCTTCCTTACTTGGAGATGATGTTAGCTCAGTTCCAAAGGGGTGTTGTTTGTGACATATTCTCACTGGCATATCAGGGAAAGTTAAGATGCTGCAATTTTGTTCTTTTTTTTTATTAGAAGTACATTAGAAGAGGGAAAAAAAAAAAAGTAGCTTAGAGCAATTAAAAGGACAGAAATTGCTTATTGCTTCTTTGTCATAGTGCTAAGGATTCAGTCATGCAGGGGCTCCTTGTCTAATGTAATATCATCCATCCTTCTTATTTAATATAGTGTGTTCCAGCCTTCAGTGAGACTGCAGACAAACAGCCTGTTACATTGCACTCAATACTTTTAGGAAGCAGAAGACTTCAAGACATTTTTCACTTGGTGTTACTTGTCAAATATAAGTAGAGATTTTTTCTTAAGAGCTTGAAACATTGAGTACTTTTCCAAATAGCTAGTGTGCTTAGGAGTGATCAGCAGCAGATGAACTGAATGTCTTTGCTGTACAAAGACAGCATTTGATGTTTTGTGGCTTGGCAATGAAGTTGAAAGATATTATTGTTCATCTGCCTTATGATCTGAAATGGGTGTACTACAGGCAGTTTGGAGGTCACTGGGATGCTAAAATATTTAATAATTCTTAGAACCTCCCTAGAGTCAGGGAATAATAAGAAATGAGATCCTGAAAATGTTTTTAAATTCTTCACAGTATCTAGGAGCTAATAGTCATCTTGAGGGGGAAAAAAATTGTAAATTCTACTGTTTAAGAGCTCTTGCTGCCATATATAAATGGTAATGCTTAAGAGTGAAGAACATTTAAGCATGATAAACTTATAAACAGTGGCTCTAAAATAAAATTGCTGAGTAGTAGTATGTAGTAGTCAATGGTTTGTCTACAACTACAGCTTTTTTCAATACATTTCAATACTTCAGTTGAAATAGAAAAAGATACTTTAGAAATAGGTAGCAGTTAGGTAGTATTAGTAAATTTGGGATTATTTCCTGTTTCCTTATATTGAAATACAGGTGGGTTTTCTTACTGTAAATCTCAAATGAGCAGATTATACTGTGGGAAGGGGAAACAGAAAGAAATCCAAAAGGATTTTAAGGAGTCCAAACCCAATATTAGGATATTATGTGATTAATGGCTAGTGGTTTTTTTTTTTGGTGGGTTTTTTTTTTTCTTAATGCTATGGGTGAATGTTTTGTTCCTCTCCAGGGATGTAAAATGTTCTCTTCTGTAACACTGTGGAACTTCAGGTTCTGAGATTTGAAAATCACACAGTAAGCTGGACTGAATGATGTCTTTTGCCAGAGGCAGTGAAAAAAGTCCAGAGAGGGTGAGGAAGTGGTTGCTTAGCAGGTTGAGTTTTTAAAATAATAATGAAAGGGTATGACCTTATCAAAGTGGGTTATAATATTTTTTCTCTTCTATGTAAAAGTAGATTGAGATATGGAAAGGTGACATTCTTTGTCCAAAGGTCCAACAGAGCTGTATCAGGATCAGAAAAGGAAACTAGTTCTAATGAAGGTGTCTTGCCTACAGTGTTAAAATGTGTTTATGTTTTCAGGAGAAAAAAGTTTTCAGAGATTTCAGAAGATCTTCGGTACAAAATCTTGGCTTTCAAATGTTGAAATTTTTATAGATTTCTTAATAGTTTATCCTAGCACTATATATTATTTCTTTTATTTTTTCCAGAGAGCTTATAAATTTCATAGAAATTCTTGCTTCACCTATTTCTTTTAGACTTTAAAACTTCCCTTAAAATTATCTTGCTGAAATCTCTGAATCATAACCAGCAGCTGTTGAATAACAGTTATTGTTTTCCATTATTGTTTTGCTTTTGGATTCTTATCACACTAATGCTGAAGTGCAATATGTATAAGAAAACAGTCTGTGTTTCAAGATGGTATGTGTTCTGTACAACAGCTTGTAGGACTGTTCTTCTATTGCAGAACTCTTCTGGAAAGGTGTTGGTTTTATCATATACTCCTTAATAATTTTGTTTTAAATTTTTTTTTTTAGCCCAATTTCAGTGCCTGCAACCAAAATCTGTGTCTGTTTAGGAATGAATTTTTAATTCCAGTTATGGTTCTCTTCCAATTTTGTTTTCTTATTTAATACTCTAGGAAAAAAGGGCATTTTATTTCAGGAGGCATGAATTTGTAATTTTGGAGGGCTGAGGAATGGTTGGATCAGTACTTCATAATGCAATCTTCATCACAATGGTTGGTGATAAATTTGGTTTCTTCACGTAAATGCTGCACAATCTCTTGGCATATATTTCTTATTGACCCAGTCTGGGCATGGGGAGACAGACTAGAAAAGCTGATCTGTTTGGGTTTTTTAATTTTTTAGGGTTTTTTGATAATTTGGTGATTATCTTTACAGGTTAAATTCAAATGTGTTTGCAGTGACTGAGTGAAATATGTAAGATTAGTGCCTTTTTGAGAGAGAGAGGTTTTAGGATGCATTGAATAGGTGTCTTCTATGTTTCTTAAGAGCACTTTCAAAAGTGAAAATTGAACCATACCATAGGGATTTAATATTTTTCTACTTTTTCCATGCATTTTCATGTTTGTTCAAGGTTTAATTTTGAGACAGATTTGACCTGACAATATTCATGTAAGGAATGTGATAGAAAATTCTATGTTCAGCAGCCCCTTCTTCAAGTCAGAAGGTGTTATGCCAGGCTAAATTGAGTGAAGCAGCTATCCAGCAAGCTCACTGAAAACATAAGAAGTTTCTTTTCTACTGCCAGCTTCAGCAGTCAGATCAACTTGGCAAAAAATCAAGCTGGGCCAGGTGCAAAGTAAAGTAAAAGATGAGATGAAACCTTTTTCTCATGATCACATACACATTCCTCCTTGGTGTGATCTGATCCTCTGATAGAAAGCTGCCTGTGGCTCTGAAAAGTCCCACTTCAAGCACCAAGCAGAGGTTGTGTCTGTTCCAGCTCACCTGTCCCTCAGCAGAGGTTGGTAGCAGAACCATTCTGTGCCAGACCCAGTGTTGCTTGGGTTCTGCAGTTGACTCCCAGAGAGGACTAATTTGTGACCCCCCAACACCCTCTCAGTTAATAAATCGTAATCAAACTGACTTCTTATGGTTTTAGTGGTCAAAAGAATAGGTGCTGAACACTGTAACTCAGCTCTGCAATTTTGTGAGGTGTGTGAAGAAATGTGAATTATAGCTGTGGCCTTTTGAAGAAGAAGCCCCAGAGCAATCCTCACCAGTGTGGTGCAGACATGGTGTTACACACGACCAGAGAACTGCTGGGGATTTCTTCTTGCTCTGTTTTCAGTTATTTTTCCACAGTGCAACATCTGCAAGAAACATCACCTTAACCTTCAGCTGATTTCCCTTCTGAGGGTGAAGGGATCCAGGGAAGTTGTGTGTAGAACTAATACACTTTGTTTTTTATTCAGTGCTGATGCCACAGAACTGTAATTTTCTGTGTTGATTGACAGGGTGACTGACAGAAGCCAGGTTAGGAAATACATGGACCAATCTCTCCTGGTTTCTTGGTTTCCAGCCAGCTTCCTGCTAGCTGATATCCAACCTGACAGGATTCCTACCTTTCCAGAGGTCTGTCCTGTAGGTTGCTGGGCAGCTCAGCTCCCCAGCTGCCCACTTGATTGCTTGCCAGGCTGAGACTCTGCAGGTGCAAATCATGCTATTCCATCAAGAAAATAATTTGTTTCTATGAGAAAGACACTGTACTCCCTGGCAATTGGTAAGGCACTGGGTCTGGCAACAGGGGTGGAAATCTGACACTGCTGGGAGATTCCTAGAGGTTTGTGGTCTAAGTAATTCTTAATAGAAAACTACACTTTGGATGACTTGAAACTTGTGTTCTGAGGATAAAAGGAAAAGTCTTAGAATATAGGAAAGGCTTTCCATTTGGTTAGTGGTAATATGGAAAGATTCCACTTGGACTTTGTCTTTTGGTAGAAAAGTTCACTTTGTGACTTTGCTTAAATGATTTTTAAAGATTATTTTGAGGAGTTCCTGACCTCTCTGTGTTTGTATTTTAAAGAGTTCTCAGCTGTGCAGATCTAAGTTTACAGCAGAGGTCAGTTCCAAGCCCAGACATATTTCATGGGTTTTGCAGGTATTTCTGTATGGGAAAGTCAAAACTACATGCTGCATAGGAACCATTAGAAACAAATGTTATATGTTTTCATTCTTTTCCACCTGCCAAGATGTTTCCTTGATGGCTGCAGCCAAGAAAACCATTACAGATGAAGATTAGATTAGAATAAATTGATTTAGAGTCTACAGGATGCTGCCTTTGGGGAGATTTCTCTCTATAAAAATGATTTATATAAATTTCAATGTATGTGTGTGTTTTATACATAGGCACGACATACAGTGCAATAGGATGGAGAAAGAGATAAACCAAATGGGCCTGCAGCTACCTAAGGAAGTCTGGATTTAGAGGAGGGGCTACAAGAAGAGCCCTCCATGCCTGTACTGTGTTTAGCTAGTGTAGTGATGGGCCTGGTTTTTCCTTCTCAAGTGCTTCAGTCTAGCTTTTATTGTATGAGTCATTTGGAAAACGTAAGGATATGAGATGGGGTGTCATGGGGGTTTCTATCTGAACACACACATGCAAGATTCAGGCATGTTATGTGCATCTACATCTGCAAGATCAGCTTAGGGGATGCTATTTCTGTGCTGTTAGAGCTGAATTATGGATGTACACCTGAAAGGCAACTCTGGCAAGTTCTGTGTTTTATAATTACTGTTCTGGATTGACATAATAAATTGTTTTCAGAGATTTCAGCCTCTTTATCTTGTAGAAGACCCTGTATCAAAGTGTATCATTTAACTCAGTGGATTTCCTTGAAATTCATGGATCTTACCATGTACTTTGAAACCTCTTTAGAAACATCTCAAATTCAGAGAGCCAGCCCAAGATTTTATGGGTGTCTGCAACCTCTTACCTTTTCATTTGGGAGCTGGAAACTGTAGTTCCATATTCTCTGATGCTAGACCTAGGCACTGCTGCATTAGTCACAGGTACAAACCTGAGCTCAGCCTGGCAAGGCAGAAGGATTGCATTGCTTTCAAATTAACTAGTCCTGGCTAGGTGCTCTATCTGACAACACATAGGTTCAAAACCTTGAAAATGTGTTAGAACCAGCAGAGTAAGTTTGTATAAGGTCAGTGATCAATTCTTGTGTTGGATCAGCACTCTGAAGTCACATTTAGCACCTTAGAGAATTGGCTTCAGTTAGCAGTCCTTTACAGAGCTTTTTACTGAAGCCAAAATGTAGAACTGGTCACACCACTGGGCTGCTGAAGGAAGCCATTTCAACACAGGAGGGTTATGTATTACAGATGAGATAGTTAAATAATTCTAATTATTTTCTGTCAGTAATCTTCCTTGAATGTTACCAGACCATTCAAACAGCTAAAACCAGATCCACTGCAATGAAACACATCTGACAACACTCATCAACAAATGAAGCATCTGTAATAGAGAATAGGAAAGAAAGGTGGTAAGTAGAGAGGCAACACAAATAAAAAGTAAATCTCTTGATACCAATAGAAGGTAAAAATCAGCACGAAGCTATGAACTATTGTCAAAATCTTTAACCAGCTCCTGCCTCTGCTGTCATTTCCAGAATCAAAGCATCTTCCACCAGCTTCTTTGTTGTCTACCTTTTAAAACAGTAAAGACACCCTATGGTAACAGGGGACAGGCAAAGAGCAGTTGCTTACTTCCTCTGCATCTGACTTTATAGGAGATTTCTTTTTTTTTTTTTTTTTTTTTTTGCCATGTAGTGTATCCAACTCACCTACCTTGTCTGGTAACATCTGTGAAGTAAAGGAAAACTGAACAGTGATCTCATTTTTGTTTAACTTCCATTTTCTAAGCCATTATGAGAGACAGTAGTATGGAAACAGAACCCGTGGCATTTTCAGAAATGTTTCTGGAATTGCAGGCACCTGCTGTCTCTCTTTGTGTTATGCAGTGTGTAATGGACACGGAGCACAGAAAAAGGTAACTGTGATAATTGTGGAGAATTAGATTATTGTAATAATCTACAGATCAAAACACAGAGAAGCACAGATTTTTTTCAATTCCTCCATCAATACACAGGCATCCTGTTGAACTGGTTGTTTCAGTTCACTCTTTTTTTCACCTCATACTTGCACCTTTGCTGACTCTATCTACTGACCTGGGCAGCAATCTCCTGGCCCCCCAAAAGGACACTGGATAGCACCAGCTTTTTCACAACCCAAGAGAAACAGATTTGAACTGATGACTTAGAGGTGAAAGGGTTTATGATTCCAGGTCCATGTCTGGATCATGCATCTCCTTCTTAATACAGTTTTTGGTTTATTGATTCAGGCTGAGAAAATACCCTTTAATAGTGGCTTTCTTCTGCTTTTCTGTGGTACATCAGCACTCATTTTGCCCACCTGGGAAGGGTTTGATCAAATATTCAAATTGTGTGCATCTTTGTAGAGTTTAGAGCACTGCTGAGCTTAGATCTTTTCCTGCACAAAGCAAGTCTAGAAACCTGTAAATGACTGACTTCTCAATCCCCAGTACATAAAGAACTCGTAGAGGCAAGTTGAGCTGCAGCTATTCAAAGTAGTTTTCATCCTTTTCACTGCAGAATTGGTGCAGAAAAGCCATTTCTTGTTTGGCAGTTCTTAGAAGCAGCTTGCAACAGATAGCCAGGCTTCATTCTTATTATATGGACCTTCAAATGCTATCATTTAGAAAAAAAAACGGGAGGATTTTGTTGTTTTTCTTTCTAGATAGACCTTTGAGCTTTCCTGCTTAAATCTTTCCTTTTTTTCCTGTTCAGTTACAAAACCAATGCTGCTGAAATCAGCCTTTTTTAAACTACCTTCTTAAGGAGCTACATTGCATGTGACAGTGTGTGTGTTTTTTTTTTTTTTTTTTTTTTTTTTTTCTTCTGAGAAAAAATCTCTCACGGATGACTTCCACAAAAATCACTATAACATACACTCTAGGTATTTGCAGTATATCTGAAATTTAGCTTTTGGGGGAGATTAATTTATATTCAGAGCTGTCAGCCTTGGGAAATTTTCTCCAGTCTCTTGCCTGAATGTTTTAGAATCAACAGATTATTTTTCTTTAATAGATGACATCTACCTATAGAATGATTCTGTTCCATGTAGTTAATCACTTCAGTTCTGCTGTGTTAAGTGGCAAAAATATGGTTGTTTTTATGCTTTTATGCCTTTGCTACTGAACCATGGGAGTCTATGTACTATTGTTATATACCAAGAGCCTAATATTTAACTAAACTGCTGATGTTCTTGACAGCCAGCAGCAACATGAGGAGTTACAAAGCAGAGCTGCTAAAATAGCTGTGTTTTGAGGCCCTAATTTGATATTGCAGGACCTTTTATTACCACCAGTGATTTGAGAGCAGGTCACATAAGTACCAAAGTACCCACTTACCTTGCAGATCCCTGCTTGTGTTGGTGGCACAGCTACTGGGTGACTGGGACAATCTTTGTTTGAACACTGAACCTGTTGATTTACAGGTGAGATTGAGTCGTTTCCAAAGAAATAGAATTGCACTGTGAAGACTATAACAAATAATGTGTCACAGGGTAAAGCTTGTCATTTATAGATCTGCCCTCGTTTTCCTATTCAGGGCTAAAAGCTGATGCCAGTTTGAGAGTTAATAATGTAGGTTTAGATTGATAATATTGTAGGTTTGGGTTGATGTAAATGAGGGTGGCATTTGGCCTGCAGACTGCCTGGAGAGGGGGCATTTGCTTTGTCAGTCCTTAGCATGGAAGTGAAAATTACCTGAGGAGCTTTATTTAAAGCTACCAAATATGTATATATGATACAAAAAGTACTTTTCAAACGTACACAGGAGTCAAATAGGCCCATTACCAGCTGCATTATACTATAGACTTTTTGTACTATTGGGCATTCCTGGGTTCACTTATCCATTTTGGAGTTATTTGCACTATTGTGATATCTGTCCTAAATTGCTAGGGCTTGCACCAGTTTTAGCTGAAGTATGTTAACATCTCTTCCTTTTAGTTGGCTGTATCAAAAAAAGACAGAAAGGAGAAAATATTTTTTTATTATTTTCTTTGAAAGAACACTGTCAGAGATGCACTGTTGAGAGCAATTTCACTTTGTCAGGAAGCTATATTTATGGGTTTTGAATACTTTCCTGGTTGTATAAGATTTTTCTTGGTGTTTCTCTACAAAATAACAAACTCAAGGAGCTTATTTTGGAGGAGGACACAGGAAGAGGTCAGATTTCCTTGTGATGTCTACTGTGATTCAGTCAAAAAGGTTAACTTGCACTTTCATAGTTCTGTTGAGGAACAGGAATCTCTCTCCTTTGCTTGTTCTCTAATACCAATGTCAAAATCATACAATATCAGGGATTTGAGGGGACCTCCAAAGATCATTGGGCCCAACCCCCCTGCCAGAGCAGGACCAAAGCTGGGGCAGGTGACTCAGAAATGCACCCAGAGCACCCTCAGTTATGAGCATGGAATTTTTTTTATTTACTAGAAAGCATTTTTTAAATAGTGAGAAAGTGCTGTCATGTAGCAAAGCTTGGAATGGAACTCCTGGCAAACTAATTTTTGCTTTTGTGCTCTTCAGTTTAAAAAGCTCACTGGAAAACTTTGCCTGTGATACTTAAGAACATATTTAATGCAGCTTCACTGGGCTGCAGGCTGCATTGGAGCTCAGGAGTTTTAGAATCTCAAGTCCTTAGCATAAGAGGTATGGTCCCTAGAGAGGAAATATTAAGTGCAGTGTTTTTCACACATCAGATGCCATACACAATTTTATACTTAATTTTTAATTAAATATATATTTTTATGAAGTATATAATTAATAATAATTATGTATTTTAGTTTTAAATTTGACTATCAGCAGAACAGTGAAGACTTCTTAGGAAAGTGTCTTGGTCTATAGTCCAAGGGCTTTTTGTCAACTGCTACCTTTAACTCATTCTTCTGTGCAGGTAGCTATGAATGGTCACTTTTGCTGGAAGTACCACACATGGGCTGAGAATGCTGTAAAAGGCAGTAGAGAAGTGCTGGCCTGCCCATTTTACTTTCTCCTGGAGAACTTGGAGCAATGAGTCTGCAGTCAGTCAGGAGAACTGGGGTTAAACTTGCAGCTGCATCTTGTTTTCCTTGGCAGAAAGAAGCCACCACTGAGGGGCCTGATCTCAGTTCTCAGGGCTGGCTAGCAGGTAAAAGGTAAAATTTGACTAGCAGTAGTTAAAGCAACTGAATGTTTTTAATTAGAGCATCTTTAATAAAGTCTTAAAAGGCTTTCTAAGCATGCTTTTGCCAGTATGTAACAGAAAAAAAAAAAAAAAAAATTAACAGATGAGTGGCAAACACTCCTTCTGGTGATTATTAGGACAGTGTACCAATAAAGCCCTTGGCTTAGGAATATCCCCAAGCTACTGAATTCCAGGATCAAAGACTTGCTTTATGCCTTCTGGTTTCTAAGCATTTTCTTCAAGTTTATTGTTGACAACCATTAGAATACTATCACTAGCAGGACAATCTCTGAGTCACTATGCAATTATTCTCTTTCCACACTTACCAGAGATTATAACATCATAATCAAAATCTAGAAAAATGAAAATAAACCCAAGTTATTTGATTTAGACCATTTCTAGAAAGCCAGGTCTAGTTGTCATGTTACAGGACTACTGGAGATTTTTCAAAGAGAATATTCTCAAAAACACATACAACATATTTTGAGGAAAAAAAAGAAATCTACAAGGTAGGGAGCAAATTGGTGGTTTGCTTTGCTTTATCCAGATTTATTTTTCAGAAGCCTTGCTTTTCTTAGCTGTTGTGTGAGACCCATGCTGAGCTTTGTAGGCAAGAATGCCTCTTTCTGCAGCTCACAGCAGAATGTCTATTTGCACAGAGGAGGATAAGAGATTGGAAAGGAACAGATATAATTTGGAATGAGATCCAAATTATATCAGATGGTCTTATAAAATCTGAGACAAGGAGGTGAAAAATTGAGGTTAAGGAATAATATATATAGATTTCCCTGTTCTATTTGTTCTTTGATGAGAAGTACATTGGGTGTTTAGTGATTATTTTTTTTTTCTTATTTTTGTGGTGGAATTCAGTTCAAGCAGATTTTATGTCTGCAAAACAGAGGGTTTCCCAGCATATTCCTGATAATGGCAGCTTACATGATGTTAATTGTGGAGCACTGAAAGCTCAAAATATGTAGCCTTTCAATTCACACTTTCAAAAAGCACCAAAATTGATGTGAATTTGCCTTTGCTCTTTGCTTTGAACACTAGTTATTTGGTTTTAATAAGTCCCTGAAAACAGAACAAGAAATGAAGTATTGAAAAGCCAGAGAGGTGGAGGTTGTTCTAAATTCTTTTCTGTCTGTGCGAGAGGTAGGGTGGGGATGTTTGATGTATCTTGTTACTTTTGTTGAGACTAAAAACAAACAAGCAAAGAAACCCAACAAATCACACGGCTGCTTCCGAAGTGTTCCTTTCCTAAGAAGTATATTCTGATGAGGAGCAGAGAACCAGATTCCTATTAGACCTTTTCCCTTTGTCTGAATGAAAATGATAATTCAGCAGTGGTTCTATTCCATATACATTTTAGCAATCTGTGTTAGCTGTTTTAGCAATTCTGCCTGGTTTAGGGGGATACACCTTCATTCTCTGTGCTGTCTCTTCATGCATTCAGTCTCCCAGCTCATGTACCCTGGAAAGAAAAGTGAATCAAGTGTTTTTATTGTAAAATGCAGATGTGCCAGTGAAGTGGACTAAGTTACTGAGCTGTGTTTTTCCACTCCCTCTAATCACTCTGTCTTCAAACCTGAAGGTGCAGAAATAATCCCCAGAGAAATATATTGTACAGAGTGATTTCCTTGCTGGGGAACGATGGGATGTGCTGGTGGGAACCATCAGAGAGAGTCAAGTCTGATAGTGCTTTGCCATCCATCACATCCTCAATGGAGTTGTTAGTCTTCTCTGAGCACCTAAGACCTGGATGACAAAGCTGTAGGACATGACTCTTCCTGTGTCTTAGTTCAGGATTCATGTGCTACTTGTTCATGACAAATCCTTCCTGCATGGACACAAGTCAAAGGTATCTCTTCAGTTGCATGCACATTTCCACCAGTGGCACAGATGCCATTCACTCCCCAGTAGCCTAATTTGCATTCTGAGAGCACAATCCAAGGACTAAATGAATGTGTGAGACTGAAATCTTCCTTTTCTGCTAGAAATTGTAATTCCAAGCCAAGGTTAGACTTACAGCTGAGACTCCAAGGTTAGATCTCTCTGCTACTAATGTATTGAAAAGATGTCTAAGTATAGGGCTGTTGATGCAGATCACATTCTCATTCTTAAATTGATTCAAATCAATGGTATTTCTGTGATGTAGATAATTATCAGAAATTCTCTCTGCATTACCTTGTACATCACTTTTTGTGGTACTTCACAGAAAGAATTTGGCAGGCAAGATTCTGTGGAAACCCTCAGTCTGCCAAAGATTGGGATTTGGTGATGTCAATGTGTAGAGTTTTCTGGCATGAAAAATGAAGTGAAAATTTATTGTGGTGAGCAATGATCTCATTACCCCACAGATGCTAAGTATATCCCTTTGCAATCACAGTATGTTGGGAATGAAACTGAATTTGTGTCCAGTGACCTGAGAACGTGTGGGTGTTGATCAAAACTTGGAAGGAGGATTTGCCAAGACCTCAGCTGGTACACATTGGTACTGTTCCCTTCAAGCCAATCAAGTTGCATCTATTTACATTAGTCAACCATCTGGTGTTGTGGTTTAAGAAGTGAATTTGATTTCCCAGGATCTGGAATTCAGTCTCTGTATTTGTGTTTTATACTGAAGGAATTCCAATATTCCTTTGTTCTCCCTTCAAGGTCCCCTCCGTTTTCTCACTCCTTCCCTCCTTACCTTTCCCATTCCGACACCCATATTTTTGGTGTTCAAGACTGAGTTCTTCTCTCTTTACTTCTGACATAAAATCACTGTGCAAGCAGGCATACATCATGCAGCAGCCCATTAGTGATGGAGAATCATCCTCTGGGGACTGAGTAGCAACCTGGAAGTCAGCAGTTCACCATCTCATTGCCTTGTTTCTGAAGCTTGGTTTGTTTAGAGGTTGGTGGATGTTACTGATTGCTATCTGTTCCTGAGGTAGAAGCTTTTCCTCTTGCACTGAGTTATCTAAAGCTGCCCACGGGCATGCAGTGTGCACCCTGCACACCACAGGTGTCACAGTTTAACACTGGCCCAGCAATAAAACCAAATGACAGATGATCTGTATTAATCCCCCTCCCCTCTCTGATAAAGAAAGGAGAGAGAACGAGAGAGACTTATGGGTTGGAAACTAAACTACACAGCTCTAATGAAATGATAAAAAGGAAAAAATTACTAAATATATACAAATATACATGAATATGATACCACATTCCTCCCTTCTCCCCCCAATACTCTTACATCACCACGGAGGCTGCAGGGCAGCCCTGGGAAAGTCCAGACTGGAATCCTGGAGCCAGCAGCAGTCAGGAGCTGGAGGCAGGAACACACAGATTCAGGCTGGAATGGATCAGGACCACAGGTGGATGCATGGATGGAATCCTCCCAGGATGCCAAAGCAAACAGGGACAGGTGAAGAAGGGAAAACAGGAAGGAAGGGGTTTGACCCTTGTGATCCCTCAAATTTATACTGAGTATGATGTGTATGGGATGGAACACTCTTTTTGGTCAGTTTTGGTCATTTATCTTGTCTGCTCCTCCCTAAAGGAGGGTTTGCAGGTGTGATCTCCTTCTTCTCTCCTTCCAGAGGGCAAAATGTTCTCAGAACTGAGCAGTGCCCTTGGCTCTGCACACCAGTCTCTGGCTGTAACTATAACCATGGAGTGTGATCAGTCCCAGAAGCAGACACCGGCTGAGAAACTTGCTGTTCATTTCAGCAAGTGCAGCTACTTACAAGAGACTTAGCTGAAAGCAAAAGTACAAGACAGAAAATCATCTCTATGCTGGCCCAAACCAGGACAGAAGGAAAGAAAACCAAAGTGTGTCACAGGGGCCTGTTTTGCTCATTTATATTTAAAGGTTTATGTAACAGACATCAAGATCCAAGCTAATGAAATTAATTAATTTATTTATATACATAACTATTAGATTACCTATTTTGTAGAGACATAAAATTTCTTTTAGATGAAGGTTTGAACAGAAGTGTTCCAGAATTCCTGTGGAGCTTGATGACTACAGCAGCAGAGAAAGGTGGCAGAAGTTACATTCTTAAGAGTTTGGGCAAGGAACTTTTATATAATTCTGTAGAAGAGTGATGATTTTGATTTTTTTCCTTTTCCACTGATATTTTTCCTTTTCCACTTGGAGGTTTCTAAAGCTAAAACTTGACAGAAAGAGCTCCAAGGCACTGAACAGTACACTCTTACTAAACATATGAGGTCTGGCAAACCTGAGTTCATTTCCTTGCTTTCATTTGTTCATTTAAGCAAGCTGTCTCCCATAAACCAGCAGGTGCCCCTCTGGGATGTCTGATGATATCTGTGATATCCTTCTCATGTTACTTGTCCAGAAATTCCATCCTGAATCCAGAAGCCAACTTGACAGTTTTGGAGAGGAAAAATTACTGTTCAATTCGCATTATTCCTGATCAAGCTTAATTTAATGGAATATTGTATGGAACTGGGGACTACTTGAGACATCTGATTTCCAGACCAACTTTGTTGCTTTTGAGTTCAACATGAATAGACAACTCAAATTCTACTAAAAACTTAGAAGAATTTTTCCTCTTTCCATATTAAATCTTCAACTGCTTGAACCAAGAAATGCCCAGAGGAAAGGAAATATTAAAAGACTTTTCCAAAGTTGTGGAAAAGTTTAGTTGGCCTTGGTTTAAAATTGAGAGTAGTTCTGAGCTAGTTCAGAGTTTCTCCAAATACCCAGGCTTAAAATAATTATGCATTAAATGTTTTTCAAATACAGTTTTTTTGATCCTTCAAGTTTCCAATTGGTATCTTTAAATGCTCATACCCTTATTATGTTGCTAATTTCCAACTGTTCTGCTTACTGCTAAGTGTTATGTTTTGAAACTTTTTACCTGTTTTTCATCACTGAGTACGATCTCAGATTACCTATTTTCCCTTTTTTTTTGCCTACATGCTGTTATTTAGAGGTCCGATTGCTGGTTGCTTGCTGCTACGTTGATTTTAAATCCGAATTCTGACTGAAAATGATTTATTTTTAATGCAGCAGTGGGGACACCTGCTCTTGACATGTGAGAACATTCTGGTGACATAAGCAGCTACCAATAATAGAAAGCACTCGGGGCCGTCATTATAAGCCATGTGATGCTTCCACTGCACTGCCAAGTCAAACATCATAATTCCACCCACTGAGAAATAACTATCCCCCAGAGAGGGAGGGAGTGAGAGACAGGGAAAGATTTGTGTTGGTTTTGGGTACTGAATGACTTCTGAATCTCTCTGCATTATACACTTGACAAGGTGTCAGGAGTGTCTTCTGCACTGATGTTCGCATCCAAAAGGATGAATTTTAATGTGTTCTTCCTTAGTTAAAACAGAGCAGTTGATGTTTTGAAAGTGTTAGAGTTGTAAAAATTAAGGATATTACAACAGAAATAGTTTCATCCTGTTAGAGACATATTTGAGGTGTGACTTGACTGGTATCCACCATTTAAACCCTGTAGCAGTGAGCTGGTTGGCTCAGCTAGGGACCACCACCTCAATTAATATCCCTGCAAAGCCTTCTGTGCCAAATTGACCCTTGCAGGGCCTGCAGTCATTTCACAGTCTGCACTGTGAGATATCAGGTGTGCAGAGTATTGCATTTCTAATGGAAACTACACTCTGCTGTACTGAAATCTCTGCTGAGACACCTCATGTCTCTGTTCATCTCCCTTGCTAACCTGATGCTCTGTGTCTGTGTCAGCTCTGCTCATCTATACCCTGTTTGGAGATAGGCCATGACAAAGCTGTAGAGAAGATCTTGGATGTTATTTTCTTTTTCTTTTTTTTTTTTCTTTTGTGTTATTCTTACGCCCATTAAGACTGCTCTGACTGCTCTGATTTCTGAGGATCTTCATTAAGATGAAACATCCCATTTCTCTCTTTGAATAACAACAGTGAAATTAATCATCTTCCAAGCTGCCATCATGGCTTGTCACAAATCCGTTGTCTGAGTTATATTTGAGTTACAAGATGTATAAATCACACTAGAATTTGTCCTGCTGTCTAGCATGTCAGCTCTTGGGCAGATCTGTTTTCTTCATAAAAATATCAGAGTTGCTATGTCTCTTTCTGCGGGGATTATTTTCTCACCTAGATGTTATAGTTTGAAAACTAACTGCATTTCCAGTTTTTTGGAAAGTATACAACATCCTGAACAATCCTGATTTACATACCAGGTGGCAAATGTGGAAAGTTTCTGCACTCCACGGTAGGCAAGAAAAAGAGGAAGGGGCTTAAAAAGTGTAAAGATGGAAAGAAGCTGAAGAGGATTCTTTAAAAAGATCTCAAAGTTCTTTTTTTTCTCTTCTGCTATTTGCAAATTTGCTAATTTTAAGTAATTTGTTATTCAGAATCACTCAGAAATGTTCCAAGAGAGGAAAAGTCTCTGGACCACTTACCAATTAAGTTCTCCCTATGTCTTTGCTATTTGTTGTAGCTATCACTGTATGTTACCATGGGAATATTTTTATTTGATGGATGGTTAAGTGTGGCTAACAAAGAGATGGGAGAATACAATCAATTTGCTCTGCTTTTGACAGAGTGTGGTGATTTTAGAAATGTGGGGTTTTTTTGGTTTTTTTTTTTCCTTCTGAAAAGAAGAAATGTGACAGATTTATGTAAGTAAGGAGTTTTGTGAAGCAGTCAGCTGCTGGCACCAAAATGAAATTTACTTCCCTTAAGGAATGTGTGAGCCTCAAACACATCCCTCACATTAGAGTTCATACGGAGATAAATATATGCAGGACAAGTAAACAACGAATCCAAAATAATTTTCTGGCTCATGTGATCCTTCTTGCATGGTCTTGCTACTTCTCATCTAGCTAAAAATATTGTCATTCTCTAGAGTGTGCCTGCCCTGAGACAAACCACGTAATTCTGAGAAACATTGGAAAGCAGCAAAAAAGAGTTTAAGAGGTTCTTGGACTTCTTTTTTGTCAGAAAAAACCCCTACTGTTCAAAAGGCTTAATCTGTCTGGTCTACATCTGCCACTGGATTTCAGCTCATACCTTTCTGTTTCCTCTCCTGCTGCATGTGAATGTTTATCCTGTGCTTAGCAATTCACCTTTTTTTTCAGTCTGGTATCTTTTCTAAGCCCAGTGGCAAGCAAAGCTAAGTTGTTCTCAGAAGATAGAGTTCAATTCCATCTGTCATTCCTCCTCATACATCACAGAGATACCTGTCACGGGACCCCACTCTGCCAAGCTACCATAGGGAGCTCTGAGACATCCAACCAAAACGTAACAATAATGTCCCCCAGAGAGAGAGAACATCCTTGTGCTGTGCAACATTCCTGCAGAGGAATCATACAGAATTTAAATGATCAGTGCTACATGATCCCAGATGACTGGCAATTTACTACTTCACATAAATGCCTTCCAAGAAGAGAATGGCACTTAGTAAAAGATTTTCAGAAACTGGAATATTTGAACCCATTTATTAATCCCCTTTTTCCTTACCGATGACTGTCCTTTTGGGGAAAAAAAAAAAAAAAACAAGCAATTTTTCACTTAGCTTCAGATGCTTTCAGTGTCAAACATAGTGCTAATTCTGAAAAGAGTAATCATATTAAGGTTGTTTCATCTGATTTTTAAGAGGGCCAGAGCACACATGCTTCTGATGGAAATTAACAGGGACTGTGAATGCTAAGCCCATCCCCATTAGGAGATAACTAGATTTGTTGGTATCTAAATGGTGTACTTGGCATTCTGTCAGACCTGGTACCCAGGGGAGTTTTGCTTCTGAGCGAAGTGTGACCAGGACCCCCTTACCAAAGCTGCTGAGTGTGGCTTCAGCAGCCTGTGTACCCATGTCTGCATTTGATCTAAAAAAAAAAGGAAAGGATGGGTGATTAAATTTCTTTTCCTGTTAGCACATTTTCGAAAAAAAAAAAATTAAAATGTAAAAGGCAGTGCTAGCCATTGTAGCTGACTGATTGTAAGATTCAGATTTTAAGTGCTCTCAGAGCTGGTGGTGTAACTACAGAAGCAAGTAAAATTTTAAAGAAAATCCCTTGAACCGTGACAATGAAATTACCCCAGCATATTCCTTGTGGAAAGCATTTAGCAACTGCAGCACAGTGTTCTTATTGTACTCTAATCTAGACCTTGCCCTCCTTCCTTTATTGACAGATTTTCTTTCCCGGGGAAGCATTTTGGAGGGGACTAGAATATTACTGTTTTTCAGGCTAGATCCCAGTGCCATTTGCATTTCCACCAGGACTGGGTGCACTGATTTTAGAGGCAGCTTTGAATATCAGAGCTAGGATGTGCACTGGTGTTGGGAAAATGTAAAAGCTTTATTTTGGTTAGGGATTCTACCAACCTACCTACCCAGGTTCCCACTTCTGTATCATTTGTTTGAAAAAAAACAGGTGTATAAAACACCTGCATAAAGAAAGCTGCATGGATTTTTTTTGGCTGAAATAGGTAGCTGTAAGTAGGGCTGAATTTTGCTTATAATCAGCGACTCACATGGAGAACCCAGAGGTGTTTTTCATGGTCAGGAAAAATCCCATCTGTAGAACTCAGCTATTGCAATAGTTTCTAGAAGGATCCAACATGATGTTTTGGGATGCCTTTGCTATGAGGGAGTGGGATGTTGAAGGATGGTTGCTAGCTTGGTGAAATATGCAAGAAGTATGCAAAAACGTGCTCATGTTAGAACAGAAGTCATTAGAAAACAGGAGAATATCTTCCTATGACAGGAAGAAAGAGACATTGTTGACACACAGGACAAAGAGCTCTGAGGAGAAATGAATTTTGTAAATGAAAACTTCAGCATGATACAGGGAATCTGTTCCTGAAGGGTCACTTAGTATCTCAGAATGACATTAGCTCCTCTTTGTATCCGTAGTTAATTGCTGCTACCTTCTTCTAAGTAGGTAAATCTTTATATTATAAAGATATTTCCTGGGACAGAACTTGTTTGCTAATAGTTTCACTTGACTGGTGCCTTTTGGTTTTGTTCCATAATTATAATGTCACAAAAAGTTCTTGGGTAGTGAGACTTCTGCCCTGGAATTAAATAGCATGTCACCAAATTTTGGAGGTTTTTAAGTTTGCTTTCTGTGAACTTCTCATTTCAACAAGACTTAACTCTATCTCAATGTAAACCAGAATGTGTTGTCAACTTTCTGAGGGAGGGTGTGTGAGAATTTTTGTAAATTGCCTGTTCTGGTTTGTAACTGACAATAATGTTCAAAATGAAAATTGATACCGAAGAGTGATGTAAATGAAGACCATTTTGTTAGTGTAATAATATAAACTGTCATGTCAGTAGTTGGTTATTATAAAACCTATCTGAATTAGGATGGAGTTGGAATATCCATATAGTTCTTAGAGCTGTATATCTGGATTTCTCTGGAGTCATTTTAACAGTGGAGGGTGTGCATAGAAGCATATTCTGGTTACTTAGTGCCAGGACAGCCCCTCTCAGCATCACTTACCTCATCCTCAGAGCTGTACCAAAAAGAAAGGGACAGGATTTGCCTGACAAGCTCCAGCTGCTGGAACAGCTCTTTAAGGGCAGGACCAAGGCAGCTCTGTAAATGCTGCCCTTCTGGTGGGGTGTGCTCAGCAGCTGGGTAGGTCAAGGTGGGAAATAGTGTTTGAAGCTCTGCTCCTTGTCTTTTGGCAATCCCAGATTACCTTCAGGAGAGAAGTTATCTCGTAGCCCATTACAGACGGTGATGATGCCTTTCTGTTTGGTAGTTTGTGTCCAGAAGCTGCACTTAACTAGATCTGTGGAGTCATTCAATTTGTAATAAATAAGTTCAGCTCCCCATCACCCAGCACACTGTTTATTTGTAACTACGTCATTTTTCATTGTGCTGCAGGGTATATTTTGCAAATTATGTCACTTGGAGTTACTCTCTTGAGTCTGACTGATGCTAGAGCACTGACCTGGGATGGGAAGTCAAATACTAAAAAGCAAAAGACCATCACTGAGACTCAAAAAAGGGATCTCCTATTTTTCTATTAATATTGAGCCCAGAGGGCTTGGGGAGATTATACTGAATATCAGGCAGAACTACAGAAAGCTTGATGACTAGTTTTCCTGCTAGGTTGATTTTTTCCCAGATCTGTTAGAATCCTTTCAAAAACTTGAATTTTTACTTTTTTTAAGGGCCTAATATATTAATATTAAGAAAAGTTGTTTTCTTTCCCTGTTATCTGGAGGCATATTTTTCCAGACTGCAGGGAAGATGAAATACTTGACCAACTATAGCAAAGCACCCACCTAGCAACGCATGAGGACTGCAAACATGCTTGTTGCTTCACTGGTGATGCAAGAGGAGAGATGTGTATTGCTGCTTTTCTCCCCATTACTTTACTATAAAAGAGTGAGACTCTGTGGAGCTTCAGTTTTAGACTTAGGTTGTGCTAAGCTGGAAAACAGCTTTCCCAAAACCTCCTCTGTCACTAGAATAAGGCAACTGCAAGGAGGCTGCAGCTGCTGCAGAGGTCAGAAAGGAAATTTCACTTACTCTGTAATTAGGCTGCAGAGTTTGAGGTACCATGAGGTGTTTGGTAACTGCAGATGAGTTGATGGCCAAAAGAATGGACAGTATGATGTGTGTACAGTGGGGTGGGCTCCTGAATAAGTAGAAGAAGCCATTTATTTATTGGATATCATGATAAATTATAAACACCACCACTCTTGTATTTGATTCTTGAAGCCTATTTGGGTAAGCAGCTAAGTAATATGGTTCCCTGCCAACCAGTCAGGGCTTTTAAAAGCAGCATTTCAATGGTGTCACCACATGTGAATGAAGATCACTTGCAAAGGAGCTTTTCACTGAACGAATTTGTCATTTGAACATTGTGCAGCAGGAGCAGCACAAAGCTGAGGGTGCCATCAGGCATGACAGAAATGCATCAACTACCAGTGCAGAGACTGGAGATGAAAAAGCTGTCTGGATTTAATTTGGGGGCTGAGGGCTCTGTGGTTTACAAGGGGAAGAGGAGATCAAAGAAGAGTATGTCAGGTGGCCCCAGAGGGACTTTTAAGTTATAGCAGGAACTGAAATAATTTGTGAGATGCTTTTAATTTCCTGTGCTACTAGAAGAAGGGAGTTGAATTTTGCTTGACAGAACTGCTGGAGAAGGAGCTGATAGTTTGTGGAAAAGTGATGCTTGCTAAGTGTTTGACTTTTAGAGGATTTCTTTGAGCTGATGCATGAAACTGTTGAGTTTTGTGAATTGGGTATAATTTGGATGTGTGTGCAAAGTGCTTCAGGATTCTTTGAGATGAAAGAACATCTATGTAAATGCAAGATATTAATTAATGCACTTCATGCATTTAATTTCTGAGGATACATGATTCCTGACAAATGACTTTGTCACAGTTCATCATGTAACCACTTTGGATTTCCCCCACAGACTTGAGAGAAGCAGTCAAATTTTTAGATCCTTTATTGCAGACTGGTGAAAAATTAAATCAGTTTTCATCTTCATTGACTTTCCAAACATACATTTATTATTTTTTTCTAAATGTGCATATACATATACAAAGAAATAGAAGCTATCATAATCTATATAATAATTATAATTGCTAGAAAGTATTCAAACAATTTGCCTTTGAAAATGGTAGTAAGAACAGATTCAAATTAGTGAGGTAACAGAATTATAATTTTTTATTATTGAGATCCTGGAAGTTTACTGTTTCAAATCAGCTGATGACTGGTGGAAGCAGTACTTTAGGGCCAGAAGAGTTCCTCTTTTAATTCTCTTAATTATTATAAACTTTAGTATACGTTTAGCCTGACAACCCTTTAGCAAAAAATAAATGCTAATATTTACCTGGAGGCTCAGCATTTTGCTTGACTCCTAACAACATATTTGTGTCATCTCAGTTCTGGCAAGGAAGCCACTTTAGACATTCCCACCTCTCTTTGCCTCTAGACATTGATTCCTGTGCTCCAGTTGATTACCTTTTCACTTGCACTGGAATAACACCTTTTGAGAATAAACTGTAAACCAGTCAGAACTGTTTGGATTGTGTTTGTTTTTTTTTTCTGAGTTGTACATATTTTTTTGTTTGTTTGTTTTACTCAGGTCCTGGCACAAAATCGTCTGAGGGAAGTGTCAGAGCAATACAACAGGAGGCACAGAATGCCTCGTGTCCTGGGGGTGTGGGATGCCATGGATTCCACTTCTGGCTTAGCTGCACCTGTCCTGTGGGGTCCTGGGTAAGTCACTTACCTTCTCTGAGTCTTAGGAGCTGCTAAAAATCTCCCTGTCTCATGGGACAATTTTAAGTAAATAGGAAGATGGTGAGATTATGATTGCATACATATAATTGTCACTGATAATGACTTTGCAGTGTGACTTGCTGTTGCTGATGAGGCTGCAATTACTTGTGAAAATGCTGAATTTCACTATTTTGGAGGTTATTGCCTGCAGTGCTTTCCTCCAGTGTCTCTTTCTCTCAGGGATACTTCAGGGATAGAACAAATCAGAGCAACATCCTGCCTAACTGGTTTTGCTGTGAAAATAGAGCTCAGGGAGTCCCCAGCTCCAACACCTGATCTGCTCCCATTCCTCCTTGAGACAGCAAGATATGTGTGCTAGGGGAGTATCCCTGGGTCCTCACTGATGCTTCCCTTCTCCCTTTCCCCCATTTCACTTCTACCCATTGCTTTATTTCACTCTCCCTCTGCATGAGAGCCAGCTCTGGCTTTCCCAGCAACTCACAGCATGAGGAGAGAAAGGTTTTCTCCAGGGGGGAGACTTCTGGAGCTGGAGGAGAAGTCCTCAGTTACAGGAAAAAAGCTGAGGGCTGACAGCTGGAGGTGATGGGGAGTTCTCCAGAGCCCTGTGTTTTGACCCAACTGCACTGAACCCTATTGGTGGTAGCCAAAGGCTCTCACCTGACTAGGAGAATTACTGGATAATGAAAATTATTTTTTCCTGAACATTGAGAACAACCTTGTTAGCAGAGACTTTCTTTGTTCAACTTATTTTGTGGCTTGATACTTTATGAACTAATATGGTTTTTTTACTAACAGCTAATAGAAAAATCTTGTAGAAGTAATTCTGTTGGAGATAACAGAAAAAGTTTATTGTTGTTACTTTTAAAATTCTAGTTATAGATTTTTACTTAGAAGGGAAGTTTTTGTTGTTTTTTTAATGGCTGTTGTTTTCTTCATCTTGGTCTTATCTAAATGGCCAGTTAGAGAGCATCCTAGCTATTGTAGTTTGTGTCTTTGTGTGTAGCTGTGTAGTTTGTGTCCAAAAGCTGTTATCATTTGAGAGCTGCTTTTGTTGTTTTAATAGCCATATGCCACTTAAATCTTTTTTGATCTCCTTAAATGACCTTATTGTGCACTCTTATGCAATCCTATTTGAAAGAGATTTAGGTGCCTACAGCTGGAAACAGGCTCAAACTGGGATTTTCAGAACTGTCTAGCAGTCTGACTTACACCAAAATCAGTGGCTGTCAGGCTGCTGGTAAATCCCTCTAGATTCCTGTCTATCCTTCCAGAAACCTCAGTGACCTTGAGGAGAACCCACAGAGCCCTCACTTTATCCCAGTGAAAGGGAGAAATCCCCCCCAGGGCTGCCTGTGGGATGGTGCTGGTGAAGTGGGAATGCCTGGAAAGCTGAGCTTCAAAAACTTGACTGAGAGATCAGCTGGAAGAGCAAAGCGTTCAAATAGAAACCTCAGAGGTTCAAATAGCAACTGGATCTCAGAAAAAGAATGGATGTGGGTGTTAAGGTTGTTAGCTATGCTTATTGGTTTATTTGTCTGCTGGATCTATCCCAGCTCAGGCCTTAAGAAGGGGAGTTCTTAGAAGAAAACTGGATCTAGTCTGTCCTGGGATAGTCTGTGCCATGCAAGCACCACGTCTGACCACAGTCTGCTCTGAAACTTGAATAGCTGTATAGGAGGGTTGCTTATGGTGTGTATTTCCCATACTTGCCATCATTCTCTTCTAGGAATGATAAACTGAGGCTATTTCGAGCAGAAAAATTTGTACACTCAATGATGCTTTGAGTACAGTGGCAATTAAGGAGTTAATTTGAGGCAAGGGTGGAGAAAGGAGACACATGGCTAAAAGGCTGATCACAAGTTTAAACTAGGAAGCTCTATAAAAGCACTTCTCTATAAAAGGACCTTAAAATTGAGTCTCTTGTGCAGCAGAATGAAACACCTTGTAACTGAAAGGCAAACCTGTTACATAGCTTGAGTTAAAAATGTCTCTGTTTGTGTTGTAACAACCTGTGTTCCTTTGCTGTATAGCCTGAAAACTCTAAACTTAAGGGTCAGAGCCATAAGGAAAATTCTCTCACTGACTTTAGCTTCTTTGGAGGTACTTTAAGCTACTTTGGCAAACTCTAAGTTCACTTAGGTTGTTTTTTTCATTCACAGTATTTCACTACTGAAAAATACTTTCCCCCTGTCCTTCTCATGGTACGAATTTTTATTTTTTTTCTATGCACTTTGAGCAGATTTGAAAGGCATAAGGCAGAAAGTCCAGACTCAAAAATGAGTTCACATACCTCAGTGCCACCCAAGCTGCAGTTTGGGAGTCTGGGACCAAGAGCCATTTGTATTTAGCTACGTCCCTATGCAGCATTGCTTGAGTGAGAGTTAACCCATAGACACCAACTTTTCTTCCCTGTAAAATTGCTTTGGGATGTGCTGAAGAACCCCAGGTTTGTGTGAAGCCATAGTACAAAATCTTGCAGGCATACAAGTGTGAGTCCAGAGGCAATCTGCCTTTATTAACATGGTCCTAAAAGGAGCTGGTGGGCAGCCTTTGATCCCAGCTAGGAGTTTAGCTGTCATGTCCTCAGTGATCAGAACACAATGAGGAGGGACAAGGTAGGACTGGATTGCTAAGAATGGTTTCTGAGTGCTGCCTCCTCCTTCTCCACTTTCATTTAAATGAGCTGGTGGTGAAGATCAGTGTAACTTCACACATTTGGCTGTCCTGGTGCTGTGCAGAGAGTCCATCAGCAGAATGTCTGCTACAGCAGCCCAGCCAGGCCTTGGCTCCAGGTACATTTCTCTGAAGTTGGGGACTTCTGATTCCTGGTGTAGTTATGAAGTAAGAACAAACCTTTGTCATCCTGAAGATACAAATAGCAGAGGGGATAACTGCTCAGAAGTGGGCATCAGTCTCCTTCTGCTGTAGCTAGAATGAGTTAATTTTCTGCTAACCATTTTGTGACTTCAACAACAGAAACTGCATGGGTTTTCTGTGAGATTTAATGGCAGAGATTGAAGCAGCAATATTGAGTTATAGTTAATCAGAGACATAAATTGAAGCAGCAGACAAAAATCTGGCTTCTATGACCATAAAGCCTTTATGGACAATTAGCAGGAAACAATGCAGAAAAGCTCTTCCTGAGAGATTGAGAGAAAACCTTGCAGTATTCAAGTCAGGCTTTTTATTAACCAGGATTAGAAATTAATTAAACACAAGGTTTTTTTGAAGGAATGAGTCAATCTTTTCTGTAGCATTGCCATCATCCTCTTTAAAAAACTCATAGAAAGGAATTTCTCACCCATAATATGAATTTCCTTGAGCTAGGTTGCAATAGTCCCTGAAAACATAGATGTCTATCAATGATAATTGGTGAGATTACAAATAGCCCCTCCAGATGAATCCAGGTAGTTGTGTGCTGCCTTTAGCAAGTTATAGAAACTTTTCAGCCTGAAATCCAAACCTCCTCAAGGTATCTATGATCCATAAGAAGAAAGAACTGAGGCAGGTCTGTAGTAACATGCTTGTATTCTGTACTGGGCATCCAAAACAGTCTCAAGTGTTCCTGGCTTTGATGGAAAAACAAGCATGAAACCAAGTGGAGCCATTTGGCTGATAATGATTCAAGTGCTGTCCTGAAGCATCCACCCACTGTTAGCAAAGAAAGAGGAGTGAGTTCAGGAGGAAGCTGAATTAAAAAAATAAATAAATGTAGAAACAGAAAATATTTAGAATTTTTGAGAAAAAAAATAATAAACTGAAGCTGTGTTTTAAAATTATTATTCCAAGGGGATGAAGAATAGAAATAGCCAGTATCTTGTGGCTAGGCTTAGCTGGACTTACCATCAACTGAGTAAAGTAATAGGCTTAAAGCACTAAAGATGTTATGCAGTTGGCCCAGTCTGTTAAGAATAAGCATGGATGATCCTGCTGCCAAGAAATAAGGAGAAGAGTATAAAGTGTTAACAAAGATGGTATCATTTTGTCTTGGTCAGTTAGAACAATTTCTAGATGCAAAAAGCATGCTGAACTTTTTTGCACTTTTTTTGATGTTCCATTGAAGTAAAGCATCTGGACTTCTGGGTGCTATTCAGCCTGCAGAGATTTTTGCACATGTCCTGTATTTTAGCTGGTATTAATCTTCGGGAGGGATGTTCACAGGCTGTGTATGGGATGCTTGTAAATCTGTACCACATCTGCAGGTGTGGCCATTAGATCTATTAGCTCAATTCTGTTTTCAGTTTTCTCTGGGGATGAGTGATCCACAAACTGCAATAACATCCAATGCTGTATTGAAACTAATGGTTTCTGTGCTGTAGTGATTCCCATTTTCTAGTCCCCAGGCTCTGATTGCTCTGCAAGTGAAATCTTCTGCAGGTGTAAGCATCAGTTCATTGACAAACTTAAGAATGTGCTTAAATTTAAACACGTGAATAGTTCCCCAGACATGTCATAAAAAGGGCTCCAATAGTAGAACTTCACATTTCACACAGTATTTAGCAAATACAGGCAAAGGATACAGGTGTTCTGAAAGCCAGAGTTGTTTTCCAAAGCATCATTTCTGGTTTATGGTGTTAGTAAAAGCAGCAGTGTAAGAATGAAAGCATGTATGCAATGGGAAGAGGATTAACCTTAAAGTTTATGGCATTTATAAGGAAACAAGAGGCACAGGGGCATTTTAAAGGACTGTCTTAATTTTTTTTTTATTTTATTTTTTTTTTACCTAGGAAAATATTATTGTTATTGTTATTATTATTAGTGTTATTAAAATACATCCATCAGATGCTATTTATGCCACTCAGAGGGAGGTATTTTCAGATGAGTGGCCACATCTTTATTTGGTAGAAAACTTGCACTCAGTAGCCATCCACTGACTTGGTTCTGGAGTTCTGTTTCCCCATCTGTTTGCACACTGAGCTCCTTGCTGAGAGCAGTGCCTATTAGCTCAGCCAAATAGAAAATATTCCTAGCAGTCCTACAGACAACTGTGTTTTCTACCAATGTAAAACAGGTATTCAGACTTTTCCTGGGTTCTTATCTCCCATTATGAGCAATGAATTTGTACAGCACGTGTCTCAGACAAGCTAAAATTGTTTCTAGCTTGTGTCCAAAATATTTTTTTAATCAGATCTGAATATAATCAACAGAGACATTCCCCTGAATCTGAAATATCTCGGCCCTTTGAACTTCACCAGCATTAGGATATCATCACAAAAAATTCTTAGCATGATTTTTACTCCTGCATTTTGCAGCTGGGATTTGCAGAGGTGACAGCAGTTTGTTCTGGGAGAGGAGAGTTGATATTCCAAAAAGGCTGTGAGATCATGGAGTTAGTAATATATACAGATGAAAACTAGCAATGTATAAATATTCCTCTTGAGAACTATTCTGAACATGAGAAATTTTAGTGAATTCTTTAAGGTTTGGTCAAGCCAGTGAGTTTATTTGTAGTCAAGCACTGTGACAGGTGACACTGCCAGGGCATCTGCTGAATAAACTGAGCTGTCTGTTTGAAAAGTGATGGCACAGTATGGAACACAGTGTTTATAATCTCTACAATTTCAGCACAACTGGTTCCTCATCTCTATAATATGAAATCAGGGTGAGTGTGGTGTCACTGCAAAGTCAAGTTTCCACCTTTCTGCACTCTCAGTGATCCTGATGGAGAAGGAAACAGAGTAGATATTCCTCCTAACACCAGGACCTAGAGGGATAAGATCCATGAAGAAGAAATGAACCTGGGCAGGACCATCCTCCTCCCTCATGGCACAGTCTTGCAACCAGCCTAAGCTCTTCTGAGTGGAATTTTGAGGCAAAAATGATCTAAAGCTCACATGCACTTGACTAGGTGTTAGTTTTTCCTTTTTCTTCTGTAAACAGTCATGAAGAAGGAATAAACATATACTCAGCTATTAAATCCACTGTCAGGAAATCAGTCTCTCTTAACTGGCTAATAAATAAATAGGTAATAATAAAGAATACTCCTGAATAAAATAACTTCACATTCAGAGGGTATTTATGTGATTCAGGAGAAGATACATTTCAAGTTCCTGATACCAGCCATTGTACTCTGCACCACATCATGTTCAACAGTAAAGCAAAGGATGAGTTAATAATGTGTTTCACCTCTTTAAAACATTTTTTTTTCTGTGTGAAACTGCTATCTATCTGTGATGTTAAGTCAAAAATACATTTATGTCTCACAGTGATTTAGTATGTGGCTTGAATTTTAATGTGAAGCCAAAACCATTCCACTTGAAAAGTGAATCTATCTGTATTTCATGCCTACTGTAATGGACTGAGGTTGGAGAGCTCTAGGAATTTTCACCAAGAACAATTCATCCAAACATTGTCATAATTCAGATTATAGAGTTTAAGCACTGTTGATGGACTATTGAGTAACACCTGCCCTTATTGCCTGTGTTGGGAGCCAATGCCATTCAATCCTGTCATGAAAAGCACTTTCCTTCTTCCTCCTTCAACCTGTTGCCATTGGAAAAATACATCTTGGCTTGGATTCTGTGCTGTTCCTGACCAGTGCTTGTCCAGGGTGGATTGTGTGTCTCTGCATGAGGGCTATGCTGTGAATTTGGGTCCTGCTTTTCTGGTTTTTTCACATATTTTGAATGCTGGATGGATCCCAGACCTGTGCTGTATTAAAATGCATCAATATCTCCCTTGAGAATGACACTTCAGAGAGGTGTTGCCAAAGTGCAGGTAACTCTTCCAGAGCTTTTCCAGCCTACCCTGGCTTGACTCCAGGGAGAGCCAGGTTGGAAGTGGTAGGTCTCAAGATAGCTGGGGGATTCCTCATCTTTCTTTAGGGAATTCCTCAGCAGTTGTAAAGCACATAATCCAACAGGTTGTTGATATGTTCACATCTTTGGTAGTTGGGCTCAGTCAATTCAGTGGGCAAAATTATTTAAGTAGATCAAGACTTGGGCATCAGATTTCATGCACAAGATTTTGTTGGGATGATGTGGACAAGAGGTAAACTTTAGCCTGTCATTTAGTTAATACTTTTGTAGCATATATAACATTATTTCAAAACTCTTCTCAATACAGTTTCTCTTTAAGATATCTAAATAATTTTGGTTAGCAGAGTGAATGATAGGTCATTCCAAAGATTTTAGAATGATTTAGAGAAGACAGATAGACACAATATTCAATCCAAATGACAAAATGACACATTCTTCTGCTATGAATGTAATTACTCTTGGATTTTCTTTTTAATCAAGGGGGGGTTTTCCTTCAAAACAAACTATGCAGTATCTTTTCCAAACCTTCCCTTCTAAGGGGTCTTTTCAAATACTATTACATAGATTATGGTGTTTTCTGTGCATGCAATCTCTTAAAATAAGAGAGACCTTTCTGCTCCTATTGCAAAGTCAGTTCAGTGTTTCAAAGGGCATCTTGAAGGTGTAAACAGTCCTATTGCAAGAACAAAGAGAAAATGCCAAATGTGCTGCGATTTAAACAGAAATTAAGTTTTAAAATTAGGCTAAAATAATTTCTAACTATGATTGTGAACACTGTTTTCCTCACTTTAAAAACTACCAGTGTTATCTCAGCTGGTTCTGTAGCTGATATTTTTCACATTATTTTTTTTGCACAGAAACAGTCACTTTCAGGAGAGCTTAATTTTCTTTCTCTCCACTTGCAAACAATGTTGGCAGGACCATTTTTTTTAACCTCACACAGTCCAGGTGTTCCAGACTTCAGAATTCCAAAATTCCATGAGGGATCCCTGGCTTTTTAATAAGTACCAGTGTGGGTGAGGTTAATGTCTGATGTGGAGCTCAGTCCTCTAGTGCTAGCAAAGCAGCTGGCATTTAGGCTGACACTGATCAAAAGACACTCCTAATTTTGTAAAGTCTGCCAAGATGAAATTATTTGTGTCAATCTGCCTCTGCCTTTAATGTGGCTCTTCACATATTTTAATGATAGAGTTAAGCCAGAACATTTTCCTGTTACTTTCAAGCATGCTTTAGCCAGAGAGAAGAGGCCCTCGAAAGCCATCAGAGTAATGGGGTGCTTTTAAAATCTCCCCTGAGTTTAATAAAAGGTGGTATTTTGGGGGATATTTACCCTGATAGGTCTTTCTGTTAATCCTTATCTAGATAATGCATCTTCCAAATATTCTGACCGGAGTGTTTGTGTTATTAAGAAGACTTTACCAGGAAGCTCCACAGGTGGTTTTTCTGCACCTTTTATTGTGAGCTGGGGTTAGAATTTCACAGCTATCTGGGAGGATATTCTGTACTCTCTGTGTACCTAACTATAGTCCTGGTGAACTCACTAGAAGCATGGGGAGGAGTATAGACTTTTAAAAAGCAAGTTTGTTGGAATGAACACAGTGGTTACTGCCAGCACAGCACAACTGCCTCTTATCCTCTTTATTATGGTGTTTCAGGAGCAATGTAGGTTTGGATTGCCTGATGGTTGCTGAAAATATAGAATAAGTTACCATCAAAGGAAGCAATGTATCAAAGTGCTCCAGATGTAGATGAAATGTGTATTTTCAATTAATTTGCATACTTGGGAAGCAGACAAAATATTTGCTGGTGGTGTAACCAAACGTTGTAGCTCTGATTTTTAGTGGCAATTTATTGCAGGTGTCTTAGGTCCTGTCCTAGTCAGAGGCTAACTACTAAAGCAGACTTACTTCAGATTTGCTGCAAATTGTAATTTGGCTTGTTTCTTCCAACTTCTAGTTCATCTATGAACAGACAGAAGGAAGGATTTTAAAAATTATTTTTTAAATGTAACCTTTTCCAATTTTATTATCTATATCTGACCTTTCCTGATGACTTCTGTGGCTGGGGACCTCTAGGATTCACTAACAACATACGATGTGCTAAATCCCTATACCAACTAAGTAAAAATGGTTGGTTTGTTACTGCAGTCATTTGCTCTGTATGTTTGCCACAGCTTTAGAGACATACTATTCATAAACATAGTTAAGGCCTTGACAGAGTTAAATCTTACCAAAGGACTAAAACCACCTTTGTTGGTATCTGCACCCTGGTATAGCCTTTTGCAACAGAGCTGGGAAGGCTTTGAAGATGTCTGCCTTTAATTAAACTCTTCAAAGGTTTGAAGAGCTCTCCAATTTCCATCTCTCTCAACTTGTCAGCAGATCCCAAGTTTATTTCCAAGCTGCTTAGTCTCTCAGCATTCACAGAGGATATTGTAGCAATCCCAGTATCCTTCTGGCTCATTTTCCACCCTGGATGCTGCCATCCCTGCAGTGGTGTAGTGAGAGGCTCTCTAACAGCCATCTCCACTGTTTTCACTTTATGCTACCTAATACATCAGAGCTGTGCATTTGGCCACCTCAGGAAAATTTCAGTGACCTCATGGAGGAAAGTTGGAATTAATTTGGGTGTATGCAGAGAAAACACTCTGTGTCCTCTGTAGTTTATAGTTAAGCAAAGGGAATTCTGTCACCATATGGATATAATTTTTTGGTGTATTGATACTGACCAAATTGTTATTTCAAGCTTTGGGCATCCTACCACAAACTGAAATTCTCTGATGAATGAGTGACTGCTCCATGTGTGATTATTCAGCTTGTTCTTGCTAACATCCACAGCAATAAAATGTCCTCCATAGTAAATATTTGAATAGTGATGCTTTTCCTCCAGAAAACAAAAAAAAATCCAAGACATAGGATCATCAATTGGAAATGACTTTTAAATTCTGCCTTTCTCATAAATAGAGAAAAACTGGAAAGAATAAAAAAGGGGAGACCAGCATCCCCAATAAGTAGACTGTATTTAAAAGATGAACTTAGGTTTTGCAGTAGAAGTGTTGCTGTTTTACTGCATTCTCTAAGTGGCTTTTCCAAAGTGCTGGCTTACAACTGTGTCTGTTCCCCCATCCCCTGTTGTCAAAATGATAACATGAAACACAGTGGAATGACCTGATTTCTTAGGACAAGCTGACCTGCTTCATTGTTCAATCTTTAACCATAAGCTTCAAGTGCCAGTCCTCTGGGGATCTTTTTGGAAATATGTAGAAACTACATTCTATAGTGTCAGTCAAGGCAAGAAGAAACATCACTGAATTCCAGAGTTATTAATTTAGTCCTAACAATAAAAGGGTTCTGAGCCTTGTAGTGTTCTTTGCTGTGTTCAGCATGGGAGGAAATCTTTACACTTATGAAAAAAATTTAACTGGGACAGCTCTTCTGCTGATACAGATTGCCCACTAGCTTATAATTTTGGCTCTGTGGTATTTAGAACTGAAAAATAATGTAAAAAAGGTCTCATTGAAACTCCTGAGTGTGACATGACCTGGAAGCTCCAAGTGAGGATAATTTCAATTAAAAAAGTCAGTGACTCAATAACTAACTAACTAAATAAAAAATTATTAGTAGATTCAGTAAATTTAATTTTCTTGTTGGGAGATTAAAAAATGAAGTTTCAAAAGATTAATTTTATTCAGGGAAGTTTTGGATTTTGTCCTTCATTCTACGGCACTGAAAATAAACCAGAAAAATTATTGTGAAAGTTTAAATGTGTTCTTATATTAAATACACTTAAGCTTTTTCATCATTTTTTACATCTCTGAATATCTGGGTTCTGCTCTGTGAATATTCCTTATCACATCACCTCTGGTATGCTAATGATGTCTGGAGTTGTTAGGGATGAACATGTTATGAAAATACTTCCACCATGTCAGGAAACATCTTTTTAATCAGTGTGGAGCCTGTTTTACTGTAACATTCAGTTCTGTATAACCTGTGAGTTGCTTGGGGTAATTCTACAGAGGTACAACCAAAAAAATCAATTTTAAATATAAGAGAGGAGATTATCCTTATTTTCAAAAAGCTGAAAAATCCAAAGTGCTGTTAATGTGGCCCCTTGTCTCCACATGTATATAGAAAATATTCAGGAGCTCTTGAAACAAAATATACAGATTTGAATTTGAGTAACTGAATATGTTTTGCTAAAACTGATTTTACACTAAAATGTGACTTTCTACAAACAAATGCCCTTTAAGAGCCAAATTAGTATAAAAGCTTGAGTCATTAATATGTTTTCTACTAAGAATAGATTGATTATAATATTCAGTAAGGGCTTTGCAGGGAAGGAATATGGGAAACATAAGTAGCATTTAAAACCAGCAAATGATAATTTGGTTTCATGGGCTTTTTCTGTTCAGATTCTTCTTAAATCTGTTGCCTCATAAAACTCCCTCTTAGAGGATTACTTCCTCTAAGAGATAGCTCTGATGTAATAATCTATGATTATTATTTTAATTATTAATGTTATAATTTCAGATTTTGTTCAAATGAATTCAGATTTTTTGTCGAAGAGAGATGACTGGTGAGAGTATCATATTGTATAATCAAATAAAACCATTGCTGTAAGTTACAGACACAAAATTCTATTTTATTTCACTCTAGAATCACATAAACTACAAAGCTAAAGGTGAAGCACATGCCTTCATGTCATTTACCTTACTTAATGCTTGAATCTTTCCTGATGTTGGTGTTCTCAGCCTGTCCTGTGCTCTTAGACTTACAGGATCCCTCAGGTGGCAGAACCATCCCTCACACATTTTGCAAGGGACAATCATTTGGGAGGGAAAAATTCCTTCAGCTTTTCTTGGTCTTGAAAACTGCAGCATCACCTCCCACCCCAAGCACTGAAATACAAAATATCAGAACTAAGCATCCTGTTTGAATTTCCTTAATGGTGTAATCATCTCGTTTCTGGAATCTGCTTCAGTCTGTGTCTGGGATCACAGTGCAGGTTCTAACTCATGCATCCTATACACTGCTATGGCAGTGTGCTCTGGCAGTTAATATAACCTCTTTATTCAGGAATATTTTTATTATAAGTGTGTTTTTATGGATTCACCTCCTTAGCAGAATGAATGCTTCAACTTGTAGAACAGCAAAACCTGGAAACATCACAAGAATACACTTTCCATGCCTCTGAATAGAAATTTTAGGAAATTATGTAATTTTGTTCCACAGAAAGCAGGGGCAGCACCTAGCAGTATGTTATTCATTGATGTCTTCTGCCAATTTTTTTGTGTTGTCCAGTCAGTTCTAATCCTGGACTTGAGCTGTGCTTGTAGGGGTCAGGCCATGCTCGTTGCTACTGATGCTTCAGCCACGGTGAGATCACAAGCCAGCATCACTTCAAGCTGGAAAATAACCCTGTGGACTTGTTCAACTTTCTAGGAAGCTGCTTGAGTCAAAATTTGCCCCATCCAGTGGTATCTGTGGTACTTGGCTGTCCTTGCAGCTGTGCTGGTGAAACTGAATTAGAAATTTGCAGATCATGTTCTCTCACATCCAGTGGATGATCAAACAATACTCTGTGCCTCCTCCTTCAGGGGACTAATTCCCCTCTTACATGCCTGTTTTACATGTTTTCCAGTTGGCTGGACAGTGCAAGAGCTTGCACAGGACCTAAATGCATAACTTTTACAGGTGCATCCAGCCAGTTAGTTAACTGCCTTGATGGTTGTATTTTTTTAGTGAAAATTTTAAAAAGCATGGGAAATGTCAGCAACAAAAAAAACAAAAAACCCCAAACCAAAACAAAAAAAAACCAACAAAAAGGAACTTATGCCACCCATTTGATGGTTTTAGCTTAATACCTACCTACAACTAGTCCCATTTCCATTCCTCTAAAGCAGCTTTAAATATTGATATGATAATGCTTTCTGTCCTCTAGAAATACAAGAAATGAGCTCAGGGTGGGTTGCCAAAGTCTGGGAGTGGAGTGGAGTGCAGAACATGATGGAGGGGGCAGGAAGAAAGCTGCAAGACTGCAGCACAGCTCCTGTGCTCTCACTGAACTCAGCCTGCACAAGCCACCTGCATGCTTACACCCCCAGGCTCTCCCATGTTAGGCAGAACTGAGAGCAGGTGACAGATATATACAAAAAACAGAAGTACTTTTTTTTTTTATAGGGTGGATTGCTCATACATTTCTCAATCAGTTTTGATTTGTTTGTGCATCTTACTGATATAAGTATACATTTTGGAGAAGACATAACGTACAGATCCTTACCCCATAAAGTTTACACAAGAATTTTTTTTAAGGATGATAGCCCCAGGGAAAAAGCTTTACTAAATATGGATGAAGCAAAACAATTCTGTTACCAGGAAAGCAGGTATCCTACTTTCTGCATGGCTTTTGTGGTCTCTATGTCAGTATCAAATTTTACTATCTCACTGGTTTAAGATAGTATCAGTCACAATACCCAGAGCCTTTCTTTGTTCCCCAGAGCATGTTCTCAGAATCTGAGTCTTTAATCTGCTCTACAGCTAAGTCCTTAGATTTTTAATTTCCTATTTGTTTTAATTACTTATTTCTTGAAGTTTTTCTTTCTTCAAAGGAAGATCCATCTGTGCATTTGCAAGGTATTAATCCAGGGTTGTTTTGTTTGTTTTTTTTTTTAAACAGTACCATGCTGCTAAATTCAGCAAGTGCCTGAGTTTCTTGGCTAGGAATTTTGTCAATCAACTTGAAATATGCATTATAAATCAGTAAATGAATGCAAATTCATTCACTGTCAGATGATGTTTCTTGTCAGATTAACTTGTGCACCTCCCCAGTTGCAGTGATTCATGATAGTTGCAGTTCTTACACTTTATTCCTTGATTTTGTTATTGGTACTTCTCATGGTTCTGGAGCATGTAATATATGAGTCCCTTGATATCCGAGTTCTGTGCCTTGATAAGCAATGAAGGAAATTTTGAATTCAGTGCCTTTTCAAAAGGATAATGATTTAAGCACTGAACTGACTACTTCTTAGTACCTGACCATAAAAGAGATCACTAATCTCACTGGCCATGGAAGCATACATTCAGTTTTACACTTCCCAGACAGAAAGTACTCATCCAGACCAAAGGTCACAAGTACTTCATTCATTTAGGCTACTACAGAAAAACTTTCAGCACACACTAAGTTTTAATGAAGTTTAATGAAATTCTTAATGAAATCACAATGACAGAAATAATGACATGACTGTATAATGCTATTTTCCAAATGAATTTAGTATAGATTGTTTTGTCTCTTCCTATATCCTTTAACTTGTTTCTCAGTGCATGTTTTCTCTTTCCCTTTATCGTTTACCTAGAGAAACAGCTCATATAAGCAGTAAATTTGTAATCTATTTTATTGTACTTCTAACATGTGCTGGAAATGTAATGGAACCCAGATCCACTTTGATTTGCCTGCTATCCAGTGAACCAATTTGTGAATCCTTTGGGTAGATATGAGTGGATAAGTCATTCAGGATTAATCAACTGCATTTTAAAGGCAACATTGTAACATTTTAAAGCAGCCCATTTATGTTGAAGTATAAAATTACACTTTTCTATATACCTGCTTGACCCCAGCATATCATGTGATTTCAGTTTCTCTTACTTAATTGCCCATGGCCTTACTAATCACTGAATTGCTTTATGAAATTTCATAGTTTTTAAATTTTCATGTCCTGTGTCCCTTTTTTATACTGAGGTGAGAGTGAGAGCAATATGAGGGTGGTAATATAACAGCAGTAACCAATTTGGTAAATCACTGTTGCATCTGTTAGGCAGGGTCACAATTTCACACACATAAAACCATCAGTACATGGTGAATTATGTCAAAGAGCCACTAGAATTTTTTAAAGTTCGATGGGTGTTCTTGGAGGTTTTGTGTAGTAATTACTGCAGGATTACAACTCAGTACTGAATGCATCTGAATAAATTAATTAGTCATATAGAAAGGCTTTATTTGGTTTCTTAATGGATGAAGTGTCCTTCAGAATATCTATATCAATAATGTAGCTTTAAATTGCACCAAAGTACTACAGTATTAAATGGCATTTTCAGCAAAAGGTTCAGGCTTATGCTCTGTGCCATTCTTTTACATTTAGTATTACAAAAGCCTTCTCAAAACTCAGATTTGAACTTTCCCTCTTGGATGGTCTGATTCTTTCCACCACATCCTCATTCCCCTTTTAGCTCTTGGTTGTTTCATCTCTACTCCCACTTTTTCCTGCTGGTCTTTGTGTCTTCACTTTTCTCTCATTTTCCTCTCTTATTCTCACCCTCCAGTGGCACAAGGGTTGGACCCAGACAGCTGGTGACATGAGGAGGGGGGAAGAAAGAAATCCCAAGATGAGTGTTGTGGCAGCCTGATGGATCAGCTACCCTGGCAGTTCCAATTCCCAGCTCCTGCTCCCTGGCTCTAAGCCAGATGTTGCAGCTGTTTTAGATGTTCTGCTCCATGCCAATGTGCTCAGGCACTTCCTACTCTCAGCTAGAAGGAAGTGTTTGCAGAAGATGCATTTTCAGCTCCAGTGTCTTGTCATAAGATACCCATTGTCTACAACCCACACAAAGTCAGTGAAAACTGAGTTGGCATCACAGGAAAGACATGAGAGTTGTACCCTTAACACAGATCTCCTGGACTTTTTCTTCTGTGCTTCCTTCTCCCTACCAAAAGGATTTTCTGGTGGTATTTTAGTAATTCCCATGCTGGTCATTACAAAGAACTGTAGGAATAAAGAAGAAACCACCATTTGTAGAACATTGGCAGAGAATCTGTGTTCTAAAACTTATTACATTGGAATTTAGTAACCATATTGGAGGGAATGCTGAAACTGTGTGTTGAACTTTTTTGGTTTTAGACTCTGTAAGGTTCTGAGCTGCCAACTGCAGACAGCATGGCCTGGAACCACTGTCCCTAAAGATAGATCTGGCCCCATATGCTTGAGGAATGGGGCAGTGAAAAAGACTTGAATTTTCCAATGGGAAAATACAATGTTGGAAAATGTCTCATTTTATTATCCACCTCAAGGTTCCTCAGTGCAGAATCTGAAAGGTGCTAGTAACAAGAGTTATTTCTGTGGCATTTTAACCTGGATTTTGCCAAGCCTCTTAGTTGCAGAGAACATCTCTGGATCCAAGGTTGGACTGAAAGTTTACCCTTCCCCCAAACTGAAGTCTGGCAGCTTGGTTCAGACCTCTTGAAAAGTTTGATCCTTCTTTGGGCTCAAAAGCCATTTCTGGTACTGGGAAATAGGCCATAGGTGTTGGGAAAAGGCAGTAATAACTTGATAGAGTAGGGAATGGTCTTATTAAGCACTGTCTTGTTCTAGCAAACCATAGTCCAGTTGATCTCTTAGGCCAGCTGTTAATAATTTTGCAAGCAGAGCATGAAATAGCAGCTGATACCTGGCTGAAGGGGAGCTGCAGCACTGCAGAGTTCTCACTGAGCAGATATTAATGCTCTTTCAAGGAGTGTCAGTGAAGAGCCTTTGATATTGTGATTGGGATACTTGGTATTACATCCACAGTGACAGCTCCAATTGACAGGATTAAAAAGGCAAAATTAAAAAAGGAATTATTTCATACCCTCAAGTAGAGATAAGAACAGTTACATCTCTGCTACGTGTCTTGGCTTGACAGTAGATTTTTTTCCTTATGGCTTTTAATACCCTGCACAATTATTAAATTCTCTGTGACGTCTCACTTAGTCTCCTCTCTGATATTCTCTCTTTTCCTGCCACATCATTTTATTCTCCTTACCCTTCCACCAAAAAATACGTTTTTATTAAACATCTCTCTTTTGTGTTTTTTTTATATTTTATAGTCTGGAATGATTTTTTTGTCCTCATTCTTTCTTTCTGCAGTGGCATTTCTAATTATGCCTCATACTATAAAGCTTTCACCTGTGAGAATATGGTGAGAGATGGTAACAAAAACCCCATCTATGTTCCTGCCCCCCTCCACCCTCAAGAAAACCCAGAAAAATCCTTGTATGTTTGAGCATGCAGAGAGATGGAAATCTGTTCATTCCTTTCTGTGCACCCTTTTTAGCTGGTACCATTGTAGCTAACCTAGCTGCTTTGGGGCATCTTAGTTGAGTTTTCAGTCCAAGGTCTTGGACTGCTGTGTAAACAACACTGTCATTTCCAGCCTTTAACAAATAGGTAACCTGATGAGCAGTGTGATTAACTTTTCCAAAGCTGCTCAATTGATCAGTGGGACACTCTGGAGCTTCTGAATCCAAATGTCCTGAGGAAGTGAGCTCAGGCAGTGGGTTTGGTCTGGGGGCCACTTCAGCTTTTGGCTTTGCTGTCACTGTTCCTGCCACTCATCCCAAGACTTCCGTGGTATTTCTTTTGGCAGGACAAAAATTCCAGCAGGTGGCATTAGGGCATGTTGAGCTTTGTGATTCTGGATCTGTTTCAGGTTCTTATAGGTATCGAGGTACCAATAAAGTTTATTTTTAAGCTGATAATTGTGAAACTTGTGATCGGAGGTGTGATTAGGGTTACTAAAAGCCTTAAGAGACTGAAATTCTTCATGCAAAAGGAATTACCTGTCTTCCAGTGCCTTGCAGTCATAGCTGCAATCACCACAGATGTTGGAGTGAGATCATCTTTGTTACGAAGTGTTAGAGGGATAGTTGTAAAGAGATTTTTTGTGAGGGATCTGAACCTCTGGAGCTGACTTCCCCACAGGTACCAAGTGGCCTGAATTTTCAGTCTCTGGCCATGCATCATGCTGTCACAGCTTTGGAAATGGACTGAAAGATGCATCCTGGTGATGGACCTTAGAGGTAGCTGCCTGGTTGGCTTATTTTCTGTGAGCTGAATGGGACTGGTACTTGATTTAATTTAATTGCAGTTATTGGATAATTAATTTTGTTGGGCTGCTTAGTGGATTCCAAAGAGACATATTTATTATTTTACATGCAAATAGATGATTTTATATTCCTTATTAGTTATATTTGTAGTGCAATCAGTACACATGCATATTTTTTACATTTCTGTGTTTCTGTAGTGTAAAAATTGCAAGGAACTTGTAAGTCAGTGCAAGACTTTGTAGCCTGTCATATGTAATTACCTTTGCAGCTCTGTTTTTGGCTGAGTGTTAGCAAAACTTACAGATGGAAATTGGTGCTGTCTCAGGTAGTGACATTAATGTTTTTTTTTTCAGATGAGCCAAAACTTTACCAGCATTTTATGTCACTAAATAAGCAGTGTGGTGCACATTTAAAAACCATCATCTCTCCTGTATTTTTGGCATGCAAGCATCACATGAAAGTGATTCACATGACAAAATCACAGAATAAAAATATATCTGGGAAGCATAACATAATGGGTGGAATATTCCCCAAGCAGTGAAAATCTGGTGTAGTAAGAAGCACTCAGATATTTACTATTTTTTTCTTATTTAAAGCAGGAGCTCTTTCAGACTGCATTACAAAACAAACCTGATTTCTGCCTGATCTATAGTAGATGGAGTAATGGATTTCTTTTATGTGTACAGTGACATTTAACCTTGCCATGATTGCTTTCAATTGGTGTTGGAAGTTCCACCAACAGGTCAGGTCCTGTAGTATCCTAATTCTGTATTCATGAATAAAGTCAAAGGTAACAGATGTGAAAGGAGGAAAAGCTTTGCATTGTGTGACCTGAAGTGAGATACAAAACTAGACACAAAATAATTGCACCTTGACTTAACAGAATGTGTAATGTTCTGTTTTTTAAAGTTTGACACATTTTCTAACAAAAAATGGGATTATATGTAAAATAATAATTTGCCTAAAGCAAAAATACAGGCAAGAAAATGTGAGTTAAGGTCAAATTTTCATTTTAAGAAGTTGGAGACATTTTCAAAAGGGTTTCAAAAGTTAAAAATACTTGAAAGCACACTTCAGTATATTGCAGTTAATAAAATAAGCATCACAACTGATCTAAACTTAAATTTTTGTGTGGAAAAAACTCAGAATTGTGGGATGGGATTTTGGTTTTGGTGGAATTAAATTTTCTTCCCCAAAATACTAAATAGTATTGTATACATACTCTTTCACTCTACATCTTATAAAATTAAATAGGGTTTTAGAATATTTCATGAGGAAAGAAATATTATGTAGTTGATTTTAAACATCATCAGAAAGTTAAGCTCTTTGCTTGTGGTCAGAATAGATGCTCACAGAGCAGTGCAAGGATTATCAGGTTGTTTTTTTTTCTCACCTCTCGTTCCAGTGCTTTAATTCAGCACTGTGAAGGCAAAGTGATATAAACCAACAGGAAACAGATTTATGCAAAGAACCTCTGTGTTAGAACTACCAATAAATGATGACATAAATCACTTCTAGGATTTTATTCTGTAATCAGAGGTCTCTGCACCTGTATGGTGCCCTCATGAATTTAGGAGGGGTACCTGTGTGTGAGGAAGTTTGCACTGAGCTGTGCCAAGCAGCTGTTTGGAACTGATGCTGTGTCTGCAGCATCTCCATCCACCTGGAATCCATGCACCTCTCAGTAGCCTTAGGAGGGACACCAGTGTCAGTTCAGATTGATCTGATTGCCCTTTGCCATCTACTTGTAGCCTCCTACTAAAATAAATTTCTGTATTAGTATGAAGGAACTTGCACTCTTTCAGCTCTTCTGCAACTGTGGAGTGATTTCAGTCCTCAGAGCTCTATTTCCAGCCCCTTAGAGTGTTGTGGGTATGGAAGGAAATGTGAAACAGTAGAATTGTCCCCAGGAACCCTTCTGACCTGGACTAACTCCATGGATACCTATTGAGTGAAGGAAATGAGCTGGCTGGCAGTAAAGAGGATGGGTTGGATACAAAGAGCCTGAGCTGACAGCCTGGCCTGGAAGGACATTCCCTCACAGTATCTTTACAATCATGTCTCAGTCTCCACCAGGTTTCAACTTATTCAAGTTTTTCCCGCATGCAATTTGCATAGACTCTCTTTTTTAAACCTCTTTTATTTCATGATTTTCTTTTCAAATTCCTGCTTTGGTCTGGGGAGGGTTCAGGAGGGTTTTTTTTTTTAAGACCCTGTATTCTTTCTGTTATCCTTGCTCTAGGAAAATGTTTACGCATTGCGGACTTGCTCATTTGCAAGCATCAGCTCTGCTGCATGTCAGTGTTTTACTTTATGCATTATTAAAGATTTCAGTTCAAGAGCCTGTGTAATTGGCTTATTTATGCCAAATCTTCTCTGATTTCTTTAGTTTTATTCATACTCCTTAATTGTTCCCAAACGTAACTATTCTCTCCTACATAAATATTCCCTCTTTCAGGAGGAAAAGAATACCACTTCTGGGTACAGCAATGTCTTTACTGAGTCTGCAGGAATTTCGTTTGTTCTTTAGTATGCAAGAAACATTTGAATCCACTTTTCTTTCATTCAGGCATGCAGCCTACTGTGCATGGCTGGAATTCTGGTAATGGGTGAGGAATCCTGGACCAGATAAGCCTGCTTGTCACCTATTGGTCTATGCATACGAGCAGGACTAGGTCTATAAATAAATAGCTGCAAACACAAATATGAAGCTTGGCATGAGAAAAGAGTCAAAATGCTGTGCCAGTATCATTTATTGTTACTAATGCTCCTGTAGGACAGCATTCCCAGGAGTTCTTTCCAGGAGTTATCAGCTGCATTGCAAGAATGGCATTCAGGTGGCCACGTGATGGTCAAGTAAGAACCTTGTAGTGGACCTGCCTGTACCTTTACCTTGTGTGAGCATCCCAGATGTATGAATAGTCTCTTAAATTCAAAAAGCTTCAATTTTATTGTACCATAAGGGGATACTTAACACTAGTAAAACCTTGAAATGATTAGGTCGGGCAGAATACAGGATTTAAAAAACCCCTCTCATCCTACCTGCTGTGTGTTTCTCTGCATCCTTATTTCAAGGCTTGGTTTCAATTGCCTCAAGCTACATCCATGTACTGTGGGGCCACAGGAATGGTTTTGTAGAGCAAAATATTTGATGCTGAGACACTGATGTCCATCCCTGCACATTTCAAAGGTCTGGCTCTAGTGCAGTCCTGTGGACTGAATGCCTTTTAGCTGCCAGAGCACATTCAGGGGTGCTCCTGGAAAACATCTTCCAGTTTAATTTCATTTAAAAGGGATCCAACTTGCTCGCACCAAACCAGCTTTATGATATGAATCAGTGCATGGTAAATGTGGAAAATCAGGAAAACTGCCTTAAAAAACCCCAGCCCTTTTGAGCTACTGAAATGCTTCTGTAGATACACCATGCTGACCTGCAGAATTGCAAGACTATCCAATCCCTCCCTGAAAATTGCTGTTTTCTAAAACCTTGCTGTCTGCTCCCTGGGGCTCACAGCAAGCTCTCCACTCTTGCGTGTCACATCAGGACCCCTCTGCCTTGTGATGAGCCTCTTGTTCTTTCCCCCTGCCACCTCTCAGAGGCTGCCTTAGCTTTCCAAGCTTGAGCAGGCTGGGTTCATTTCCAGGAAGAGAGCAGTCTCCCTTTCCAGTGTTTCACCTGACCCAATTACTCTTTTTAAAAAGACATCTGCAGTTTAAATTCAGTAAACGTTGAATTTCAAAGTTTTAATCTTAAACCATAAAGCTGAGTGAAAGAACTCTCAAGACCTCTCTCATGTTTGGGGTGCTGCTTTTTGGCTTGTTTTTTTTTTTCCCCTTTTGATAAGCTGTCTGTCAGCTGGGTGTGTTTCAACAAATTGTTGATTGCAATTACTCAGCAAATATTTGTTATTAATATATTTCAGGCCCTGAGTTGCTGACAGACTGTTTCTTCTCAATGGTCCTTGGAGTACTTGCTACTTAGTGTTTATGTTTGCAATCTGAATTGTTTTGACTGCATGCACAATCCCCTGATTGAATCAAGTTATTGGTAGGACCAGGCTTCCACATTGGCTCTTTCACCTTTCATTTACTGGGAAAATATTGTTAACTTCATTGCTGAGTGTCATTTGCTTTGAACTGCAGAAAGCTGGCTGAAGGTCTCATACAAGTGAATTCAGAAGCAAATGTATTTAAATGCTACTTAGTCCCTCTAGGTAAGGCTTTTATATTTGTTCAGCTCTTGAATTCAGTTCTGTGAACAAACAATTCCTGTGAAATTTGCCTTGTGATTTTCTTTTAAGAGACAGTGTACATCCTATCACACTTTTCTTAGCTGAAGGGTGTTCACATTACATTTGACAAACTGTAGAGGTTAGTGACTGACTTTTCTGATTTGGACTCTAACTTTGTTTAGAGTAAGACTTTCCACATGTCTAAAATAGAAGTGGGAAAATGATGCACTGAACACTGAAGTCAGAATGGAGTCAAATGTACACACTAAATTACTATTTAAATATTTACTGTGTGGATGTGCATATTTTATATTGGGTTTATGTGCTTTTTTAGACAATTTCCTTGAGTTTTCAGGAGCTTGTGGGGAGTGACTTCAAATTGCTCAAATTCATTGAGCTGAGCTGCTGTTTGGGAAAACAATAGTTTTCCAATACAGGAAGAGAATCTGTGAATATTGTTGCAGTAAGTAAATTCTTCTCAAATTTGCTTTAAACAGTTCAGTTTTGGCAAAAACAGACTTTAAAAAAAATTATGAATCTTATGTACCAAAATCTGGGCATGTTTTTTAGAATATCATAGACTGTTAATGATAAGCACTTGTTATTGCGTTTTACTACTTTGAGCTTTCAAATTGGAATACTCAGTTCCCATTCTTGAAGCCTTTTCATGCAAAGAGAGACAGAAATGGGCTCATATTTCAGGTGGAAAACGAGGTTCCCCTGTAACTGCTTCGTATCAGATGCTGGGAATTGCTGGAGCTGAACCCTGTGTACCACTTGTGAGGTCCCCTTCAAGCACATCTCAGAGAGTAGGCTCAGAATTTTGTACACAGAACTTTTCACAGCGACCTCTTTTCATGTTTTTATCAGGTTTTTTAACTGATAAACATCCGGAAGCATTCTGTGTTCTTTCTGGTTTGTTCTTTTCTCACTGCTTAAATCCACAGTTCTCTCCATCCCGTAACTAATAATTACATTGAACTATAACATTTCCCTTTTCCTCTGTTTCCCAGGTTTATCTTCTATTTATTTCTGTTTGCAAGATATCAAGAACTAGCATTCTTCACCTAGACCCAAGAACCCTAGAAAGCATTTGCTCTGAATATACAGGCATACAGTTAATGTCTGCCTTGAGGAAAAGATTTTAGTGCATTTTGCCCTGTTTGTTTGTTTGTTTTTTTAACCAAAGTATATTTTCCTAGAGGTTTTTACTCTTTTTTTGTTCAGAGATTTCTTGAGAAATACCGTGTGTAACCTTACTCACCATGTCAGTAAACAACCATATCAGCTCATTTATGGAAGAGTTGTAATCCTAAATTTACAATCATACTATAAGAACCCCCCAACATTTTGGCTGGCAGATAAACTCTCTAAACAGAATGCTTTAGAGTCATGTCCTACATCTGGAGAGAGCATTAGAAATCAATAGCAATACACACCAAAAATTAGGTAAGGTGGTTAAGCACCTCTGGATGATGCCCTTTTAAAAGTTGATCAGGTATAAATATGCCAACTGCTGTGGAGCCTGTGTTTGAAATAGATGATTATTCAGCTTCCATCTGTGACAATGAGACTGTCTTCAGAGCCCTGGAGTACGTGGAGCATGGCTTTTCAGGAGTGCACCTTTATTGACTCAGAAGCTGCAGTAAAGCACTGCCCACAAACACCAAGAGAAACAAGTTTAAAAGGGGTTAAGAGACTCCAGATCCCCACTGTTGAGATCAGCTGGGCTAAAGAGGAATAAGGAAACACTAGCAAGATGTAAAGAGGATGCCCAGATAGGATTATTTGATTCTGCTGAGAGTAAGCTACTTAACCTACTAACCCAAGGTGATCAGCCAACAGAGAAAGGAGGTGACCATTGGGCAATACCACATGGTCAACATTGTTTGGGTTGCATTATTATAGGAAACTCATAGCAATATTTGCAATATTGAACCAGCAGCAAATTATGTTTGATCCAGAAAACAATTCCTATATGGCAAGGATTTGGCATTAAATTGACGGGTCATGGGTGAGGATTGGATTTTGTGTGTCCCCTTCATGGGTGACTTTTCACAGCGACCTCTTTTCATGTTTTTATCAGGTTTTCAACTGATGAACGTCTAAAAGCATTCTGTGTTCTTTCTGGTGTGTGTTTGGTGGTTTTGTTTGGGGTTTGGGTTTTTTGGGTTTTGTGTGATTGTGGGTTGTGGTTTTTTTGTGGTTGTTTTTTTAAAAGGCTAAAATCTAAAATTTACACCTACAATAATCTTATGCTAGGAGTCCTTCTGAAGTGCATATAACTGTTTAGGATTAAAAAAAAGAAAAATTCAGAGTAAGAAGAAGGATTAATCTACTTCACCAGCTACAGTTAATAGTTAAAGTCTTTCTTTGTCAGTCATTTTGGATAACCAGATGTTTGTTATTATTAGGAACCCCTTCTTACTTATAGAACTGAACACTCCTTTTCCTTTGGCCACCCTGCCTGAGGTTTACTCTCAGGGAGTGTATGCCCTCCCCCACTCTTCCCCGCTGGAGAGTGGGGATGTCAGATCAAACCCTACTGTGACTTAGGAATGCCAAATAGGCAGGAGAAGACATTCTCACTTTTTTGCAGCTCCTGTTTATTATCTATGCCAATGAACAAGAGAGATAAAATGTCAATATGCCCTTAAGGAAATTTGTCCTGATTTCCACTGTATCATGATTAATTTAATTCTCTGCATGAGTCTAAATACACTGGAGTTAAATGAAAAGACCTAGAAATGTGCTGAGACACCAATATTATCATAGTAACAGTAATTTCCCCCTCTTCTTGTTCTAATTTGCCCAAAACTTTTCTAGGACTTTGAAACACCTTATTTACCTGTTAAGAAAAGCATTTTGTTTCACTGAATTTCTGAAGTGAGCAAGATTTTACTTGCAGCTTACTTATCCAGATCAAGGCCTTAACACAAATTAGTACCATAGATATGGAAGGTTTGCCTCACATTCTCAGATTTCAGAGCTAATCCAGTACTAATATGAACCTCTTTACCTCTGTCTGAATTTCCATTGAGTCATGCATTCATCTCTGTAGCTGTTTTCTGTCCATGTCATACCAACAGCATGATAAAATCCCTATTTTGAGTCAGTGTGTTCAGACGAAATAAACTGATGTACTCCACTGGAAAAGGACCATTCCTCACTGGTGTTTTGACTGCAGGCTTCTTCTGTGTAAAAGCAAGAAATAAAAGCAAAGAATGCTAATTTTGAGTTGGAAAGCACCTTGAAATTTCAGAGTTTTATTTACTTCTACTACTTCATTATTTTTCCTATGCTTAAAACCCCTGAACAATCTACGGGTGGCAATAAAACCTCCGAGAGGCATTTCCAATAAAAGAACAGATAGCCTGTGAAATGTGCTGCTGGGGCGTGCAGTCAGTGCAGTGCTTCACCTTGAACACTTCTTTTATGGAATACTTTGGGGCAAGGACGTCTGATTGTGCGTAAAAAGCTTCTCGTGTATGGTATGGAGACCTCGTCTGCTCCTTCCTTCCTGCCCTTTTCCTCCTCCTCTTTTTATTCAAGGATGCAGCTGCCAGACACAGGGCTGTGCTCCTGTACAAGCTTCCCAGGAGGCCGTGTGAAATCAAGTTCCAGCACAGCGGCTTTTGTTCCTTCCAAGACAGAGCTAGGAGCTTGCTTCCACTGCCAAGAATGCAGAAAAGAAAAAAAAAAAAAAAAGGGAAAGTGGAAAAAAAAACCACCCAGCCCTCTATTTTATTCACTCCACTGTTTCATCTTTTTAAGTAGCTGGCATCTGCTGCTGGTTGTGGCAGGAAAAACCTACAAACATCGCACTTGATGTTAATAAATGTGTTTGCCATTAAGTGGCTGTTGTAATGCTTTGCTTGTTTGCCTTTCTGTATGCACTTTCATCCTTCACTGTAACACTGCTGCTGCCTTGTAATTTGTCTCAGGCATGTACATTGCTGGTTGCAGGTATAGAAACCTCTTAGATCCAGTAACTGCTCAGACACTTGATAAAAGGATCTGTTTAGGGTCTTTCCTATTCTGTCTGCCAAATCCAAGCACAGCCTTGATGCATGGAATACAAACTGCCTTACAGGCATAGACCATGTTTCACTTCTTGACTCCTGACTGAGTGGTAGAAACCATTAAGGAGTTTATGTGAGATCTGAAGTGCAGCTGGTGATTTTACCAGAGCCTAACAATGTCTCCTGTGACAGCTTTCTATCTCTCCAGAACAGCTGGAGCAGCTATTCCTAGAATCCTCTGAGTGAAGTCCATATTTCAAATAGCTGAAAGAGGATCATATAACAGCACTCTGGATGGGGTGGCAGCCATTATCTCCTCCAGAGCAAGCCTGCTGTAGAGGGAGGAGGCATCTCAGACCAACACATCTGCAGTTCTTTCAGCTGTTGGGGAGAGGTTTTCATATAAATGGAAGGGACGGCTCTCTCCCCATCTTCAAACAACCCTTTTGTTTTTCTCCTCTGTGCAAAATGTGACAATTTGATAAAGTCAAACTTGTCTTAGAGACTGACTAATGAAAGTGCTGCCAGCAGTTTGGACACTGAGGAGGAGGCAGACTGCTCTCTGATGCTCTGCTTGATGTGTGTCTCTCTTCAGCAAACCATACAAATGTATCCTTAACTCCTGGGGACTTTAGCAAGACTTAAGCATATATTTGATAAGATTAAGGGGTGTACTGAACTGGGATGGCTTGAGTGTGTAGGAGCCTGAATACAATTATCCGGACAAGAGAAGAGGAGAGGGGCCGAGGGGGAAGTCTCCTCATTACGCCTGGGCAAAGGCTGCATGCTGTGAATTAACAAAAGAGGAGAAATCCACAGCAAAATTACATCCTGTGGTTCCAGGCTTGCCTCATACAGTTTCTCAGAAAGATTCCTCAGAACTACTTGCTTCCCCTGCACCAGAGAACAGAACAACAGCAAGGACCTCTTTAACAAGTGTAGAAATGGCTGAGACATATTCTTAGGGACATGCAATTGGGGACATCCCTAATTAGGGATGCATAAGGATTGCACAAGACCAACATCTCCAGAAGGAGGGGGGTCCTTACTTGCTTTTTCTTTGTCTTTTCACCAAGGGAGGATTGAACTGAGCTCTCTGTTACTCTGATTCTCATTTGCATTGATATATTCTTCCACATGTTCTAGGTGGTTCAGCTTCATTGTCTGTCACCCATCCTGTCTCTATGGCATGGCAGGAACTTCTGCTCATCCTTCAGGTTTGTGCACAGATCTGTAGACTGCAGTTGAGGTCACTAGAACTGTTCTCAAAGAATCTTGAGCAGTGTCCTCTGCTCTTCTCAGCACTTTAACCAGGTTTTGCCATGTGAGGTTTTCAGGCTGAGGGTTTTCACTGTTCTAATTCAGTGTTTCGAGACATGTGAGTGGTAGGAAGGATATGTTTTGTAAGGTGTAATTAACTCTCTTTAGCAGTGAGCTCCTCAGTGCTGCTTTGATTGTGATACCTCCACATAGCCTGATTAAATCAAAGCCAGGTTAGAGCATTAGGATTAAGGACGTAAATTAATTGTAATTACATCAGAGGCAGCCAAATTAGCGAGTCATCAGTAATATAAGCAATGCTAAATGGCATCTAATTCTGTATAATAATTAATTGGGTTCTTCCACTAAATAAGACCTGACACATTGGCCCTTTATCAATCCACTAAAGGCTGGTTTGCCTTGGGCACTTCTGAGGTGCAATAATTACAAGGGTTCTAAAAAAAACACAACATGTTTTTCCCCATTTTCATTTTAAGCTTTGACACCCTGCATTTACATTCTTCTCCCAGTTTTCTATTAATTAGGGCCTTCCACTCTTGGATTTCTCTTATTCTCTGTGCCTGTCAACTCACCTAAACTTAGGAGAGAGAGAGTCTAACAAGCTGGGAGGGGCAACCAGAAAATAACTAGTGCTGGTTACTTGACCAGAATGATGGTTCAGAGGAGGGCTGATTTCTGAGACAATATCAAAGCTGGGTAAATAAAGGTAAAAGGAAACATTTCTTTAGGGGGGTAAACATCAAGAAAGAAAGATGTTTTGTAAAGAAACATACAGATACAGACTAAGGAACTCAAAATTTAGGTTGGGTACTGTGCCTCTCATCATGAAAACTGGAATAAAACCTCAAGGAGAGTGGTGGCATCATCAATATGTAGACTTTTGAGACCTATCTAGAAAAAAACCCAATAGCAGACATCCTGTAGAGTCTTAAATCTGCAGATGGGTAGGTTAGCAGATCAATAGGTCTTCATCATTTCTAACAGCAGCAGTTCTGTTCCATGTCTATGCTAGAGATGCTTGGATGCAAGAGACCTTGGCTGTAGTGGGGATAACCTTTGGTCAGGGCAGAACCTGAAGGGAAGCAAAACAAACCCCAAACAACCTGCATATTCTTCAGTTTCACTGAGTTGCCAGGAAGTAGCCTGGCATTGCTCCTAGCAGTCACAGATTACTTGAACAGTGTTCAGTATAATTTTAGATGTTATTTTACTGTAAATATTGAATACCACTGATTTTTCTAAATAATTTTCTAGCTATATTGTACATAAGTTGAACTGATTTGTTTACAAGCTAGGCCACATTCATATCAGCATTCTGGAAAGCTGGGTTTGGATATTAAACCCAGAATCTCATCCTTTGTGGGTGGTTTTGCTGAGCAGGAGGTTACCAGGAGCAGTCAAACTGAGAAACTGAATTGTTATCTGTTTAGTTTTTCACTGTACTCATTATCAGCCATTTACAGATACAGCAAGAACTCTGCAAATCTGGGTTTGTTTGCTGTTCACTTACTCTGAGCAATGCATCCTTTTCCTCTTCTGGCTGTGCAGGCAGCCACTGGGGTGGTGTCACCTGGTGAACTCAGAACTCTGGAACAAGTTTCCTCCCCACTTCTAACTCAGCTGAGTTTATGGTGCCCTTTGCCTGCTCACAGAAATGTTCATCTCTGACACAGAGGATGCTTAAAAAGAAACTGGACACGGAATGCAGAGATGCAGGGGAAGCAGAAATGGATGTGGAATGATAGAGCCTGGAGGGAACAGTGTCTGCAGATCACTTGTGGAGTTCATGAGTTGGTACTTTTGGGAGAAGCAGGCTGAGCTGCTTTGTGACAAATGCTGTGGAGTGGAGTGCCTTCTTCCCCAGCTCTGCAAAGGCCCATTTTTCAGACAGACACCCATTTTACAAGCAACTGGAAAGGTTAAAGTCATCCTCTCCAAGCTTGCTTTTGTCTATCAGTTATTTAAGGTGAGTTTGCCCTTTGTGTCTGACTGCACTGAAGCAGATTAAGGAGCACTCATACATTCTTTTCTTCCAGTTAAGCAGCAAGAAAAAAAGGAAAACTGATTTAAGCTTAGAAGTAAGCAGGACAGCAAATTCAGCTCCAGAGAAAGACATTTGAATGTGCCCTCGTGCATTTTTGAGTGAGGTTCTGTGTCAGTCAGTTTCTGGGTCAGAAACTTTGTGTTTTGCAGAGGTAAAACCCAAGGCTGACATGCTTCTGCGTGGCACTTCATTGCCATGTGTGTGTCTGCAAATGCCACCTCTAAAGATAAAAATGGTGCCTATGACTTTTCATGTCAGTATACAGCTGGTTATCACTACATGGTCTGCTTTTCCACAACAATTTTTCCTTACCTTTCAACAAAGTTAACTAAGATTTGATGGAAAAACTGGAAAAATACTCCCTAAACTAATATATCCCTTGTCCAGCATCTGACATTTTCTATTAGACATCTATATTTACAGCAAACATTCAACTGCTTTTATTTTAAAATATTTCTGATGTGTCTTATCTTTTTTCTTTTAAATTATTTTTAACATAACTCAATGTTGTTGTGCTCTTCCTGTAATATTCCCTATGGAAAAGTCCTCTTCATGTTCACTTATGCTAAAGCAAGAGAGGATATCTTTGCAATCTATTTGCCTAAATGGCAGATACCACGAATTCAGGAAAAATGGTGGCTGGGGTGAGACCTGCTCCTATTTGTTCTACACCATTTGTTGCAAAGATGACTTGCCCCTAAATTCACCTGAGAGCATCCTGCTTTTAAAACCTGCCAGAGCTAGTTCTGCATGAATTAGTGCCAGTCTTAGAGGATTTTTATAAATAAAATCCAGTGACATTCATAGCCCTGTAAACAATTACTTGGCTACTTGGCCAAAGATCTGTTGTACTGCAAATGTTTATACACTCAGAGTGCCTCAAGGTCTGCATAATCCTTTGGCAGACACCATTTGGTCCACAAGTGTTGCGTGGCCCTGCTTACAAAATCTGTTTGGGATGGCAATTTGGTAGCAGCATTCTGCAGTGTTCAAGGGGTAATGAAAAGGGTAACTTCAGTCCTGGGTGTGCCAGGCTAGGTGAGTGACACAAGAATCTTTTAACCAAAATGTTTTCTACTGAAATGTGTGTTCCTATGGAAACATATGTGAATGGACTGAGTTGTAAATATGTGCAGATGCAGACACAGCTGTACTAGGAAATAGGTTTTTAGGCTTTTTATAAAAATTATAAAAATACTTATCATTGAAATTATTGAAAGACTGAATGTCCTGTGTTGTAAGACCAATTATAGGATATATGTTTGGGAAACACAATAGAAAAAGGATACAGACTTCCAGCTGTGCTGCAGAGCACAAGAGTGAGAAGGAAGCAGGAAAAAAATCATAAATAAAGAAGATTCTACCTCTTAGCTGGATTTGTTAGAACTCTCCTGGCTTGCTAGCTGCCTCCATTTCCAGTGCTATGCTGCCACCAGAACTCTCTTACAACTACTTGCAAAATGAAGACACAGTTTATGTTCAAATTATATCTGTGTGGCAAGCCCTCAACATTTTCTGTTGTACAGTACAAAGCTCCAAAATTGAAAGCAAAAAATTCCTATTTTTAAAAACTCATCTCTTGATTTTCTTGGCATTTGAGTAATCTTTACTGAGACACAAACTTAGCAATATTGCTCTGACCAGTTGCAGGAGAAGCAGAGCTGGCAAATTAGAGAGAGAAAATCAAAGGAAATAAATGCATAAGATATAAACTTTTTCTTTGCCTAATGTAGGATGCAGAGAGGTAAAAGTCAAGACCACTTCTCTGCAGATGAATCAGTAAGGCAGCCATAGGCAGCTTGATCAGGAAAGCTTGAAAGCATTCTCACAGTGAGAAGCCATTCTTGTTGAAATCAATTGAAAACTTTTATTAGAGTTTCTGGCTCTGATCTGATAAAGCAGACCAGAGCTGGGTCCCTCTGTTCCAGATGTTCACTAAGTGGCAGTGAGACTGGGGCTTTTGCAGGAGACTTAGAAGTTTACCTGACAGTAACTGTGCCTTTTGACAGTGCTGTAAAAATTTAAGTGTTTCTTTGGTTATTTACAGGAAACTTTGCCTTTGAAATGTATTTGTCACTAGGCTTAGATTGGCATTGAGGTTTTCTTAATTTTATTTGTTTTTTACATTTGCATCCAACAGAAGCAATTGGCAACAACCTGGCCTTAATTGTTTGGGGGGTTTTTTTTGCACTTCATCTATTGATTTTCATAGGTAGGAGACATGTATGTGCTTGCACCCTTTGCAAACCACACCTAGAACCTCTAAAATGATTTCAAAGTGCTAAAATCACTTTAAGAAAGAGGATTCTAGTTCTTGGTCAAATAAATAAATATAAATCCTGGGATTTACAACATGTTGATTGCCTTCTGTGTTACATTTCCTCCACGGGCACTTTTTTTACTAGGATTTAATTGTGAATACTTTTCTTCTGTGAAGAAAAGAATACTCATCATTCATTGCAAAGCCTAAAGAAAACATGTCTAAATTGGTAAGGATTCTGCAAATAATGGAGAAAGACTCTGTGGGTTAGAAAAGGTACAGTATATGTCCAAGTTTGGTAATAATTCCAGTAAAGTGTCAAATCATGGGTTTACTGTGGTTCTGGGAATTTTATTCTTGTGTTAAATACCTGTCCTCCTGGCAGTAGATGACTGTTTCTTGACATCAAACTGTGCCTAGACTAGCACAAACAACTAGTACTGGGAGGATAACTGTAGTGTCTTCTGATTCACCCTTAGGAGGCCTGGGCAAATTGCCACAGATTACATTTTAGCAAGGCAGGTAATAAGAAAATGGTTTTTTCAGGTCTGTTTTATCTGAACTTCAGCAGTTTATGTCCTTCTCTTAAGGATGAAATGGAAAAGCCCTGTTATTCCAACACTTTCATTTCAGGTGCCTGTCTTTTCATTACCATGGAAATTATAGCTATAAGCAGTACCATTTTAAAAAAAAAGGGAAATGCATATTTTTGACTGTAAAATGGCTCCTTAAATTACACCACTTCGAGAAATTTCTCTCTTTGGTTCAACATGAATTTATTTTGTATATATTTGAAGACAGAGACTACATTAAGGTAAATAATTAACAATGCATAGCTAAGACCACCTTATACTTATCCTCACTTTGAAATGTCATCCATCTGGTTATCTTTAAATATTTTCTAATCCTAAGTACTTTTCACATCACCTGAGATGTTTAGGAGCTCAGGTGGAATGTCTTGCTTAGATTCATATAGGAGGTTGGTAACAAAATAAAGAATAGAATCTTCTGGTTCTCACTCCTAGACCTCTGCTCTAGTCATTGAAATCTTTTTCACTTTGCAGCAATTTTATTTCACAGGACAGTGTATATATGTGAGAGCACGAAACCCAAAGCTTTCTAAATAAATGAATTAAATTCTACTTGAGGCCAATTTCTCCAGGAGAATGCTGTGGAAAACAGCTTTATGAATGTCTAGGCAGACAATATCCATAGCCTTTCCCTCTTTGACCAAGTAGATGTGCCACATCCCACATGGTTCTTCAGTTTAAACCACATTTTTCTTCTCTTCTTTATAAATCATGCTTTGTGAAAAATCATGTATCGTAACTACTTTTAGAATTATCCCTGGCAAGTCTGGATTATAAACAGAGGGGAAAGCTGCAGGGACATGTCTTATATGTTGCTTCAATCTCTCACTTTCACAACTACCTTCTAAAAGGTAGAACCTGGTCCAATGGGAGAAATTTGGAAAAGGAATTTGAACTCTTGTTTGTTACTGTGTGCTATATGACTGCAACAAGATGAAATGCATGGAAGAGGAAATCCCCAGAAAAATTCCTTTTTAGTATATTTTATTTCTGGTGAAAATTAATGAGCTGGGAGGGGAAGATGTCAGGTTGGGGGAAAGACACTCATAGAGTGAGAGAGCTGGGATGGACCTCAGCAAATTCACTCTCTATTCCTGCTTCCTCTTCTTGTAAAATTGAACAAGTGACTTCATCCGTGTGTGCCTCTGCTGCTAGTGTATAAAATGGAGATAACCACTTCTTTTGTCTGCCTTGCCTGTTTCATGTCTAAGCTTACTGGGAAACAGACACTTGTGCTGCACTTTTTCTGAGGAGAGACTCTTCAGTAGGGTCCTAATCTCATCCAGAGTCTCTGAGCATTTCTAGTTGTGACAAAAATAATAAAAACTCTCCAAATGTCTGCAGGTTGTGTTTCATTGCTGGCTGTGTCGCACTGTTGTAAAACCAGAAACAGTGTGAATATATTTGGAGGCTTTATAAGAATTCTGACATGTTTGGGACTTGATTTTTCCCCACCCCCATGACCTAAGACTTGACATTGTTTAGGAAGACTGGATGGAATCAGAGGGCTGTGTCCTATCTACATGCACACAACATCATTACACTCCCCAGCTGGTTCTTCCCCAGGTTTTTAGTTACTTTTAGGAATCTTCCTCCTCCTTTCTGTGATAAGGTGCAGAGCTGACATTAACATCAATGAAAACTGCACAAACACTTGGAGGAGAGAATCCATGCCCCTGGGCACAGATTGCCTCTGATGGAATTATTTAATTGCCATCAGACCCAGACTTCTTTTACATAGCAGAGGGTATGCACAGAACATGGAAATAAAACTGAGAAGCAAAGGATTTGTTCAGGCAGGCGTGTATGTTGCTCTGTGGGGAAGCTCTGCAGAACTTGGAAAGCTCTGATGGCATGGAGAGAAACATAGATGGCAGGCAGGAGGCAATGTCACATTTGGGGAGCACGGGGGCTATAGTACAGCTGTAACTGATAGTTTGGATTTCCTTTGTAGCATACAATCAAGGCATGCTGCTGAGAATGATTAGCTGGAGAAGCAAAGATGCTAACTTGCCTCTTTTAATCTCTTTTCCTTCCTGGGTGAGGCCTGGAGGTTGCTGTGCTCCCTCTTAAGCTGACTTTCCAGTGACCTTGAGTTAGGTTGTAGAGGCACAAACTGAAGGAGGGCAAGATGAAAAGAGGTATCATTGGATTTGAGGGATTGGCAGCTCAGACCTAGAAAGTGCAGAAGGGTCTCATGCTCCAGTCCTAACTCCAGTATCCTCTGCTGCTAGTTTGATGCCCGTTAGATTACACTCTTCAAAAGAAAGCAAAATTTTATATTTTTCTTCTTTGCTTTTTTCCACCCCCAAAAAGAACTAATTTCTTCCAAATAAGAGCATATCGGCAGCGAAAATTCAGGCAGCGTGTTGACTTCATGTTCAGAGGGAGGTGGCTTCTTTGGCAATTCATATTAATCTAAGATATTTTTCTAGATAAAATGCAACATGTTGGACAAAAGAGTTCAGGACAGTCCTTGTGGATGGCAACATTATGGGACCCGTGTTCTGAGTGATGGGTGTATCCTGAAGCCATCTGGAGTCAAGGACTTCACCAGATCAAAGGATTCAATGGCATACAAGAAAGAAATAAAGAGATTCATGTAGCTTCATCCAAAGCACAATCCAGACTTCCCTCTCTGTCATCAGAAAGGCTGAGCCAGCTGGTAGATCACAGGTAGAAAGTCATGCTGACAGTAACATATTTACCTATAAAGTAGGACCATTCAGCCACAGTGAATGTTTCAGTCCCGGGGTCTCTGTACAAGTGGGAAGAGGAAGACACAAGTGTGGCCTTTCCACACAGCCATGACTTGCAGCCACTCTGAAAGCTGTGGGGCCCGTGGTTATTGATAGGAGTTAGAGAAAGCTTTTGGAAGTTGTAATAAATACCACTTACCTTCAGTGCACGGTTAGTCTGGGGAGGAAAGGGAAGGCAATTTAGATCCATCCGTCCATAAAATAGGTCAGCAAAGAGCTGGTTTAATAGGGCACAAGTAAGAGCATATTCATGATGAGATAATGCTGGAATGTGATCAAATGAACGTGTAGGATTTCATGTCAGGAATGGAAGCAGCTTTTAGGGGGATTTCAACAAGAGCCACAACAGATCAACAAGGAGTCAGTTTCTAGACCTTTTAATGAATACACAGAGTTCAATATTGGGACTGGAAGTCTGCATCTGCCTGTAGCTGATTTCTAATTAAAGAACAGAAGGTTGAGCTGAGGAGCAGAAGTGAGGAATGTGCATTCAAAGCATTAGGAATAGGCTATGCATTTCATGATGCATTATTGTGCTTCTTCCTCTCGGATATCTCTGTAGTTTTCTGAAGTTAAATATGATCCATATGGGAAATAGATTGAAGTACATTAATTGCCTTATTCATCACATCATTAAAATTATAGGTCTTGCTGCAGACTAGCTGCAATATCTTATTGTGTTTCTGGTACACATCATTAATAAAAAAGCCCTCCTGCTAGTGGTATGCAAAATGTACTTTCTAAATAACTGCACAGTGATTTGGGGCTCACTTATGCAACATATTGCTACAAACTATTGTAATACCCCTGGCACCCTCTGAAACTCATTGGGCTAGTGATGGAATTAATGAGGCTGATGGTGCTGCAGTATGCTGAGCACGCTCAGCTCCTTTGCTGCTCTTTGTCTGCAGTGAGGCTCTTGTCTCTCCGAGCTGACTCTGCTCTGTCTCCAGGGCTGAGCCTGGGATCAGATAATGAACAGCATATCAGCCAGGCAGAGGGGGGAGAGGGTGATGGGAGAAGACTTATTATGCCTTCACTCTCAAACAAAACAAAATCATTGAACTGTCAGGGTCATTAAGGAGCCTGGGGTTGTCATGGAAACGACCTTTGGGGGTTTATGGCTGTTAATGCATGAGTGACTGTCTGTATTATATGTGTGTGGAAGGGGTCACCGTTTTCTTGGTGGCTTCTAAAAAAAAAAAAAAAAAATTGGATGGCTAATGTTCAGAAAGGAATCTCTGTGCTCGGTGGTGTGACTAACTACTTTGAATGTAGCAGACTTTGAAGGGGGAGGTGGGAATGAAAAGCCTTCCTGACAAATATTTAGACAAAAATATAATTGCTCTTGAATTTGGATTCAGGAGCAAAGCAACTTTTTTCCCCAGTTTCAGGAAAGAAAGTCAGATTCCTTCATCACTTGGGACATTTTAAATAAAACCCTGGAAGAAAACAATTTTGCTGGAGATTATTTCTGGATAGCAGTACAGAGCACTACCTGGGAACTGGCAGTAAATTTTAGAGCTGTCACAGCTTGAGAAAAAAAAAGAAATTAATGTACACAGCTAATAAAATCTTCCTTGTCCTCATACAGACTTGCTGTACAACCTCAGGCATGTCATTTAACTGTTGGTCCTGGTAAAGTCAATGCAAAGCATCAATTGACTTTCAACTTGTAAAAACATGATTTGTTGATATTTGGATATTTGATTTTCAGAATATGGTTTTAAGGCTGTGAGTGTCCAGAAAGAGAAGCTGTGGTAAAGGTACACCAGTTAGATGGTTTCTTTTTCAGTACAGACTGCAGAACTTGTCCCCATATGAAGTGATAAAAGAAGGGGCAGGAGGAACATGGGACAAAGAGGCAGCAGAGCAGGGCTGATATTACCTTTCTGAGCTGTGAGGAAATACCAGACACCCAGAAGCCAGAATGCTAAGGATGAGGAACACTAGTGGCAATTTGTCATGCCACTTTTAAAAAGTATCTGCTCATTTTGACCCTTCAGACCTTTTTCCTTAATCTCACCTCCTTGGTTTTTGTCTTGTCTATTTCTGCTTTCCCCACCCCACATTCCATGGCTCTGCATCTCCAGGTTCTTCTCTGGCACTGCACCCCACCACTACCTGCAGATTGGGAAAGTCAGAGTTAAGATAGGTTGCTTTGCTCCTCTCTAAACTGAAAGTAGTGCATTATCTAAAAAATGTGTATAGAAGTCCATCCTGAGCACCTTCTTCTGCTGAGTTTGCTTTCTCTTGTTTGTATTTAGTGAAAATTCCCCCTGAGGACCTTGATAATCAAGACTAACAGTATGCTGGGCTTTTCCACATCTTGAAGATACAGTAAATGTCTGGATGCTTGTTGATCAAATATGTCCCCAGCCTAAGACCAGTCTCCAAAATAAATTTTTCTGTCCTAGGTAGACTGAAAAAAAGTTTGATGTACAGAATTATTAGAGAACTATCTTTTCACATTTGTTGAGAGACTTTTAGTATTCCAAGCTCATTGGGAATCCCTTAGAATCTAGGCTGTCTCCTAGCATATCTTATTTATTATCTCATATAAACATGGGTATAGAAACAAATACAGACATAAAGAGAAATATTCCTTTGTCCACTGTTCTACAATTTGCCATATATTTCTGCAGCCTCCTCCTGTTCCTGCTATTTTGGATAAATGTGTTACCTTTCAAGAGCTGAATAATTCAGAGCGTCCTCCATTGCAAGACTTGTTTTGCTTTTAGGAGGAGTATTTTCCACACAAATTTTAGTTCAGTAAGAGAGTAACAGTAAAGGACTCACCAAGGGTAACATTTGAACTGGGAGAAATCAGAGCTACAGCTACCACTGGTGTAAACTGGAGAAGCACCACTGATTTCTCCTGGACTGTGTTCATTTACACCAGTTTAGAACCTTCATTCCTGTTGCTCTTTCACAGCAGCCCAAAGGGAATTTAGCACAGGAGCACCACACCAACCCACCAGGGTCACAAAAGTAGGTGATATTCATTTCCTTCCTCAGTCTACAGAGATTAATTTTTGTAATTACACCAGGTTCTGAAATGGCCTTAGATTTCTTCAGTGTGAGGGATCTGAATTTACATCAATTGCTGCATAATTCACATGGCAGGGGCAGCAATCAGGAGTTAATTGAGGGGTGGAAAGTTTGAAAAAAAGACACATTCTGGAGAACATCAGGAATGTTGGAATGAAAAAAGGCTCTGAAGCCCATTGAGGCTCATTTCTTTTAACATTGCTTTCTTTAAAGCAGTACTGATTATCTTTTGAAGGACATCAGAGAACCCTAAATTCCCAGCTTCTGCACCATGTGGTGGTCAGGTAACACCTAAGACATTACTCTTTCTAGGATAAGTAATTCCAATGTCAGGTGTGGAATTATTCCTTTCCCTTTTACCCACTTATTTTAAATGTGTGCTTGATTATCTCTTGGCAACAGCCATAATCTTAAAATCAGATATATTTGAGTTAATGCAGTCCTCTTGATCCTTTCTCACCTTTCAGATTATAAGGATTAAGTACTATGAACTGTCTATACTGTCATTGCTTTTGTTCCCACAGTCAACTGAGTCACTGCTTTTCTCTCTACCTTCTCACAAGTTCTAATATCTGCTTTTATGCAGCTGGCTTGAATGGTTCACTGATAATCTGAACAGAGTTTCTGGCCCCTTTCCATGCCTTTGAATAACGAGGACATTTAGCACTGGTAAGGAAATGTTTGTGTTTTGCATTTCAAGTGTTACTGTGCAGACATGCACTGCAGGGGAAATCCACCTCACCCACACAAAGCCAGTGGCATCAGGGCTTTCTAACAGACTCTTAGCAGAGGCAGAGAGATGAAATTAAAGCATCCCAATCTATCCTCAGGTCTCAACAGGGCTCTAAGGAAGGGTTGTGACAGCTGTTGTTTCATTCTTGAGGCTGGAAAAAAAGAGGGGGGCTGCACTGTTGCTGCTGGGCTGGTCCCTAGAATTCCTTCCTTAAGTTGCCTCCCTGCTGCCTCTGCCATGCCAGTTGACTCTGGTCTGAGATGAAGTTCCCACTTGTAGCTGCAGGATGTGTGATTTTACATTGTTTGCCAGATCACAGCATCCTGTGCTGCTCCATTGTCTGCCCAAGCTGACAGGAAGGGGCTTTGTTTTCATACGAACCCTCTGGATCTATGATTTGGAAAAAAACACCTCTTAGCAACTGAAAACAAGTGCACACTTCTTTTAAAAACTTGGCTGTGTGGACAAAAGTCAGGTTTTGTCCATAATAAGAAACAGAGTAGAATGGACAGAGTCCATTTCAAATATTACCTGTCACTTTTTAAAAGATAACTTTGATTAAAAAAAAAAATAATAATTAGATGCATTGCAAATGTTAATTGAATAGAACACAGACCAAAAGCGTACTTTTAAATTCAAATATTGTGGGTGTTTTTTCAAAAGTCTATGTAAAAAATGTGCTTTACCTGCCTGTGAAGTTAAAATGTGATGTCATATTCAATAGAGAATTTATCCATTCAGAAACTGAATATACAACTGCAAGTATTTCCTATGATAACTTTAATGACTTTTAATCTAAATTACATCAGCTCAGCAAGTCCACACTGAAAACCAGGAGCAACATCTTCATCTGTGTGGGAAGAAATGGGTAACAGGGAAAACAAAGTGGCTGAGTTGCTGGTGTGAATGTAAAACCTTCACCCCCCCTGTGGCACAGCTCCGTGGACGTGCACAGTACCTATTTCTGACCAAGATTTTTATCTAAACTCAACCCTTGCTTCCCAGATTTTTCTAATAGCTTGTTTGAAATCAGTGGAAATGTGGTAGTTCTGATCTTTCTGGCCTTCAGTACAGCATTTGATATGATGGCACGTGGGAAATAATTGGTAAGGGCAGTTGAGATGGGGATTAGTGCAAGAACTGTGGAGTGTAGAAGGAACTGGCTAAAAAGAAGAGACAGAGAGTTGTGCTAAAAGCAGAGGTTAGGCTGCAGGCAGTTATGTCCTCAGGTACCACTCTTAGGACTAAATTTAATATTTTCATTAATGGCTTGGGCACAGAATATGCACACGGGTTAATGACAGCTGATGAGGAGTGGATAAGGTGTCCATTGCCTACAAGAAAAAGGATAAGAATGTCTAAAAAGAACTGGATGCTGGTCTGTACTAATAGAGGTGAGATTTAATTCAATGTTTAAATTCTAAAAGAAGAATTCACACTGTAATCTAGAAGCTGTACAAATGGAAACAATGGGGGAAGGAAAAATTCTGGGCGTTTTGTTGATTGCAGTAGAACTGTGAGTCAGCAGGGCAATGCATTTATGGAAAAGGAGTGAGCTGAGGGTGCATCTGGTAAAAGAATTCATATGGGCAAGCACTGGTAGCACTGCAGTAATTAAAGTAAGATTTCTTTTGGAATGGTGAGTCTATGTCTCTTAAGCAAGAAGGATGATTTCAAGTTGTAACAAAGATTTATTGGGATGAAGAGGGACCTGTATATCCTACTCCATAAAAGAAAGGAAAAAACTTGTTATTTTTAGTGTCATGATTGCTCTTTCTGCTACAATGAAGGGCCAGAAAATAAAATTAATATTTGTGCTTGAAGATAACATTGATACAAACACACCAGTTTCAGAAATGAGGACTGTTCTGAAGGAGTTGTCCCAGAATAGTGAAGAGATTAAGAAATGTTGGGGGCTTTTAAATGAGGCTGAGTAGCTGGATTGCCTTATGATCTGAATCTGAAATGAGCTCCCTTCCTGTTTAAGGTCAGCACCATAACACCATCCCACTAACACAAGGACTGATTGTATTAAGTCATCAGGAAGGTTAGTAAACTAAAACTTTGAATTCCTGTGTAGTTATAGTTTCCTTTATTAGATGGGACTTCAATTCAATGTGAGTTAGTGAGAGACAATTTACAGTTCCAGTTAAGGTATAGCTCAGATAATGTCTTATGTGTCCTGTTGTTAAGCAAGCAGAGGGGAATGAGAAGTTAGATTCTGAGAGGTAATATAAAAGTATAACTGTGCTAGATGTATATTATTTATTCATTTTTGTTTGTTATAGTGTGACAGTGAAAACCTCATGCATGAGGTACAAAAAAAAATTCAACAAGAATTAAGAAGTGGTTTGTTTGTTTTTTTTTTTAATTTAATTTAATAGAGAGGTGATAGAAATTTTCTAATGGTGTAAGTTTGGTCTGAATAGTGATTTATACCTTATAATTAGATTTTCCAGCCCTTGCCATGTCCTCTCTGGGTAGTTGTTCTCTGGAGCTGCCATCTTGATGCTTTCAGTCTTGGACAGGACATCTGCTAAGCCTGGCTTGTTTAATAACCATACTTGTTCAGCACCAGACCATGGTTCTAGGGTCATAGATACTTTCCCTTTTCAGTAAATTCAGCAAGGGAATTGGAACATTTTTCTTTAATTTTCCATTTAGAGACTTTAATGAAAACTGAAAATGGAGATGAGATGTTAGAACACTGATAGATTAGTGACAAAAAGTGGCTCATGATCTACCCTGATTCAGTGGCTATAATAATGGTTTGTGAGATCTTCAAGAGTGACAAGAAAGGATAAGAGCCTTGAATGTCTTGAGAGGAAAGACTGGCTGAGGAAGCAAGGATTTCAATGAGCACTGATTTGGAGCTGTTGCAGGAGCAGTTTTTCAAGTTGTGTGTGGTTTTTGCTTTTATGCCAAGTCAGCATAGCTTCCTAACCCTTTTTCTTTCTCTCTAAAATCATGGCTTCTTTCAGCTTTGGCCTCACAAAGCCATCAAGCAAATACATGGGGGAATTCTAATGAAAGATATTAGAACTGGTATCATTATCTAGAAACCTGCCTGCATTGAGCTCTACTCTGTATTCCGTTGTGAAGAACACAAAGGGGATTGTCCATGAGAATAGCAAGCAAGGGCTGAGTCCCAGGGATTAAAACCCTTGCTGTTCTCCATGAGGATACCAGATGGACTCTTTTTCATTGGACTCACTTGATGTTTTGAATCCAGTCAGCTGCAGGCTGGCTGCAAGGGGAAAGCAGGGCACACTCCCTGGGTGCACACAGACAGCAGTGCTTGCTTGTTCAGAGCAAGAGACCAAAAGCAGCCCTGCTGTGTATGACAAAGGCACATAACCCCCTTCAGTCCAGGTCTCAGGAGGAGGACAAAAATGCAGTGATTGTGTTTACAAGTACCTTGTCTGAGTGAGTGCAAGTAGGGCAAGAAGACTGAAAAGGCAGCAACTGGAGGAAGGGAAGAGGCTAGAGAAACAGCCTCTTCAGCAGGAAGATAAATGTGGAGTCTCATCAGCATTCCTGAGCTCATTCCTCTCCCTAGGGCCTGTGCTGGACTGCTCATGAGAAAGGAATCGGGGCAACAGAGCTATTGAAGCACTTCTGGGCAGTTCAGAGGAAACTGTGTGGCCCAGGTGATAAATAACAGTTTATTCTCTGTTCTGGGTGCCTGATCTGACCAATTACTGAATGCTGGGTGCAAGGGCCAGGACAGACTGGAGACATTGCTGATGAAAAAAACCAAGGAGCTGGTGCTATTTTTTATGTTGTGTTTGCTTTGAAGGATTGCTAAGGGATACTCACATTCCTGCAAATTATAGATAACTGGGTTTAACTTTGCTAATAGAAACAGTAGCAGTGTGACTGGAGTAACTTTCCATTGAGATTATTTCAGCTTAGAAAAAGGTGGATTGGGACATTATGCATTACTAGACCAGCATGTTAATATGGCTGCACTCTTTCTGGTACCCAGCTCAGATTACTTGGCACAGCCCTGCAAGTTAACATCCACTGACATCTTAAGGATCAGACCCATCTTGAACTAGATGGTGACTTTAGTGTGCATAAAATTTCCTTCAAGCCAGGGTGGGTGTCTGTTTTAATTCTGCAGCACCATGCCAGCAATATAAAAATACAATGAAGTCAAAACTTCCCTTAGGATGATATCCAGCCTCATGGAGTGGTTAACTCGAGCCTCACAGTGGATGGGAACAGATTAATACAGGAAAAACAAAGGTGCCAGCTGTGTAGTGTCTTGGCCATATCTTAAAATCTGTGCATGACTTCATTCAAAGAATCATAGAATCATAGAACTGGATGGGTTGGAGGGGACCTCAGAGATCATCAAGTCCAACCCTTGAGAGTTGGAAAGGTGAGAGTTGGAAAGGCAAAATTTGATGTTTGATGTCCATAAGTCCCAGAAAAGGATTTTGGGCTCATTTCCTTTATGTAGAGTATGGTTAAAAGAAAATCATGTAATTTAAGAATAGACTTAGTTAAAAGCATTTTACAGAAAATAGTGGATGTAATCACTTTATAAGGACTGAATGTTGTCCTCTTGGGGCATAATATACAGGTTCCAAGCCCTGAAGAGACCAAGTGCTTGCTTCACTTTACATAGGTGAGCAAACAGAAATACCAACCTCCTCAGGGTCATACAGCTCCCCAGGGTAGAAGCTGAACCGTGGTCATCCTCAACAAAAAACAAAGGCCAAAGTTTCAATCAGGTGTGGAGTCATGGCCCCTGCCCTTCCCTTGTTAATACAGTCTCCAAAGAAGACAATTTGGAGTTGGTGGGAAGTTTGTATGCAGAGCAAATTCTCACAGGCTGCCTAGCTACTGAATTCAGTGCTGTTATCAAGTCTCTTCACTGAGAACATTATTGCCTGTTTTCAGTCTGTTACAAAATAATGTAGGCTCCAAACAGCTAGGAAATAGAGTTTATGAGGAGGAATAAAGTCTATGGGTTGATACAAACATCGTTTCAATTCAAAACGCAGTAAATAAGTAACTAAACTATGATAATGTTTCATTTTTGGTTTTGAAATGTATTTTAAAATATACTGTCTTTTTCTGTACTCGAGGAGACAGGTTGTATTGAGATTTAGTGCTTTAGTATGTGCTACTCTTAGTAATGACTGTGCAGTTCTGGGTATGAATCAGTAAGAGTGTGGGCTGGAAGATGAGTGAGCTGGGGATGCTGAAAGGTGCATGGCTTCATGCTTCTGCACTGCTCCAGAGCTCAGGTGTCCTTTGAAACCTGACAAGAGTGCAGTGGCCTTATGGGGTCACAAAGCTCACAAGAATGTTAAAATAATCCAGTACCAGACAGACTGCCAAAGGCCATGGTGCCAGCAAACAGGGGACAGGTCCACGTGCAATTTACACAGTGTATTAACTGATTAACCCTGAGAGCCCTGTGAGTGATTACTGTGCTGATGAGTAATTTCTTTATGCTGATTTGCAGGCCCTTCCTTTCCTCTGGCTCAGTCCCCAGTGCCCTTAGCTTTATTCCTTTGACGTTTTTCCTACATCCCAAAGATTTCCCACTCCACACTTGGTTTGATGCTCCATGGGCTGACTCTGGGCTTGCTCCTTGAGAGGGCATTTGGGATGGAAGCCAAAGGTGTTCTGGCCCCAAGTCCTCCCACTATTGGCTCTCCTACCAGTGTGCATGAAGATTTAAAGAACAGATGGGAAGTAAATCTCCTGGTTTTGTTCTCCTGACAGATAGCAGACTGCTCTGATAGCACAAAACCACAGCTTGTTCATATGAGCAGTGGTGAGGGGATGGAGACTCCTGTGCAGACAGGCTATTTTATTGCTCCAGCTACTTGTAGGCTGGCCCTGGTACCTGTCTTGGCTTTCTTTTTGTTGGAAGTTAGTCTTTTCCTAAAATTCAAACAGGGAAATATTACAAGTGACTTGTTTCTCAAGTTTCATTAAATAAAGGTGATTGAGAGATTTGCCACTTAGTATTTCTTATTTCACAGCTTGATTTTAGAACGTGTTACGTGACAAAACGAGAAAAGATTTGAAAAATGAAGGTATTATAGCAGAAATAAACAGTGATTATTTTTCTTTGGATAAGGTTTCATTTAATTTCCTCAGGTATGCTGGATTTCATGTTAATGTAACCAGATATTCAATATTTTCCAGATCTTGTTATTATAACTCTTACAATTTACCCTGATAATTTGCTCTGAGTGTGTAATAGTGCTCATACATATGGGTGGGTTAAAGCTAATTGCCACACAGTTCTTTTTAGTAGGGCTGTAGAGATTTGTAGCCCACACAAGGTTTTTAAAAAAAAAATAAAAAAATAGACATTTACAAGCATGTTGATCTGATTAAGTCTGAGAACATTCATTCTGAACATAAATACAAGTAAAAAAAGAGGGAGTTATAAAGGAATTTCTTCCATTGGTTTCCTTTGTGCAAAGGTAAATGTTTTTCAGTGGACAGTTTAATACAGATTTATTTGTATTTTAAGGTTTTATGGAGCCTTTATTGATTTCTGTGGGTGTTGGACTGGGCCCTATGGAATGTCTGCCCTACAGGCTGCACGCTAGTGACAGGACACTAGAGTCAGATTTGTCAAAAACTGTTGGCTACCACAAACCATGCCAGGTTTGGCTGGACATGAAGCAGCAGTAACTTCCAGAAGGTCTTCTGTGTCACCTGGGGGAGGGAGGCTCAGCTAAACCCACCTTGCTAGTCCCCAATGGAATTCCTTGTTTTTAAAGATCTAGTCAGCTTTGGGGCTTGGAATTTTCTTGTCTTAGCTTCAGAAGCTACAATGATTCTCCCTGCTGAGGCTGTCTGAAAATTCAGACAAATTCTACCCTGTGACAATCTGCTTGCACTTTTGAGCTGTTGTTTTCAGTGAAACACAGAGTGACAGGAGCCTGTGACAACAGCTGAGATTCTTTTCTCCTCAAGTGGACCAGAGACCTGAGTGCCCAGCACTTCCTTGTGGATGTATATGAGATTATGACTCTGAGAATATTTATGAGGCACAACGAGGCCAGAAAATACTCTCAAGATTCAGTGAGGTAGGAGGTCTAACTTTAAGGCAGGGGAAAAAAAATGTTTTTAGCAATAAGGGCCCTTGTGTTTCCTGCATTTAACTGTCCCTGCAGTCACCAGGAACAGAATACATGGACCTGAGGCACTGCCTGGTTGAAGTAGTTTCTGTTATTTGAATACCTGGATTCAGTTGTATAATTATTTGATTTATCTGCACATGTTCTCTCTGGAGAAAGTACCCAAACGTTTGCTGTTGCTATTAACATATTAGGATAAATCCTTGGAATACTGAGCATCTGCATCTTTCTTGGGGAAGCACCTCAGTCTGCAGGTGTTCAGCATTGTAAAGGATTCTGAATAACTTAGACTGCATCTTGGTTTCAACCCTTTTTTAATGCCAGGATTCAAAGACTTAGTTGTCCCCCCACGTGCCATCTCACATTAGGAGAGAACAATTTTTTTTAACGTGGAGTATGCCCTTTAGTTCTTGGGAAAATCTGTTGCACATATTTAAACACCTACTGGTTCCAGCCTCACCAGGCATCTGTCATCTCTGTCACCAGGTAAGGAGTGGATCCTGAGGATCTCTCCTCATTTAGAAGTGCAGGTTTGTTTTTTTCTCAGGAGGACGTTTAAGATGGTCAGAAGAGCTTTATCTGAGGAAGCAGGGCAATAGCATTGAAGAGAACTGCTTGATTAGTCATATTAGGAATTTAATGCTATATAGAGGCAGCCTGAGATCTTTATTATTGTTCTGGGAGGTACTAAGCCAGTAATTGTTCATGTGTGCAAACAAAACATACATCCAACTTGAGTTATCTGTATGGCAGCAATAGAAACTTAATCATCATAACAACCTTCACAGAATATTTCATATCAAGCAGCCTTCCACAGCTGTAGTTCTCAATCTTTATTAGGTCTATTATGCAAACAGAGAAGGCTTCTTGAGTCAGCAGAATCTCAGCAAGCTGGCATGTGTTGTTCATACTGCCTTGCAAATCACTTGCCCTAATCACCTAAGAGTTGATTAAAGTGGAGGTTGATTGGTTAATTTGCTCTCAGCCTTGGAGGACCCATGAAATTGATTATTATACTAGTTATTTAAAATATGTAGTATGTCACTCTTTATTAGCAGTTAGCTGTATTCTAAAGACAAACAATTTGTGGATCATTATTAAAAAAAACAAAACAAACAAACCAAAACCTAAAAAAACTCAAGAACATCCCTGCTAGGCGTTCATCTCTGTTTCTTTTAAACCAAACAAGCTCTCATTAATATCCCTGCTTGTACACTTTGTGACAGGGCTCCTCTGACTAATTCACTGAACTCATGGAAAGTAAGGACATGAAGAGAATAAAGAAAAAACATTTTTATCTCTTATCTCATCCATACCTGAGTTCACCTTTCAGACATTTTTCTCTCTGAAAAAAAGCAATGGAGAATATTGGGAAAACCTCTTTCCTCCCCCACATACTGCAACAGCAAAGATAATCTAGAAAATACCTTCTGTCCTGAGGGAAATGATGGGAAAGCTATTAAAGGGGTGGAGTACTGCTCTCCTGCTTCCAACTTTCTAGAAAAATTTTACAGTTCCCAGCCCTGCCCTAGTGCTGAAAAGGGAGAGAGAGGGGGCTGAGGACATTTCTGAAAATGTGAATGCTGGCAGGGCTTTGTGGTTGCACACAATATACCAAATGTTTCTCTCAGCCAAAGATGGGAGTAGCCCTAATGAAAAGAGGGTAATAATACTTAAAAGATTAAGCATTTGGTAAAGGAAAAAGTATTTGTACTCCTGCATGTTGTTTTGTCCTCTTGCTCTAAGTGCTCTGGCTTTATTTATAAGGGAGCTCTTTCTGAATTATTTTAATGAAGTGTTGACTGTCTCCCAGAGGAAGAAAAAAAAAAAAGGAAAAAGCTTTACAGGTAGTAGCACAGATGAGCTGATGAGGCACAGATGCAGCAAAGATCTGCTCCCATGGTGACTGTTATGGCAGCAGCACTGCTCAGGAGAAGGGTCAGGGTATGGCTAACAGAGGTAAGGAGAATGTTGACAGCATGGGTTGTCCTCTCACATCTATTTCTTCCTCCTCTGTGCAGAAAAGAAAGCATTATGTGTAGGTAGTGGGTCTCCACATGCAAAATTACACTGATTTTTTCGGTGCCATGACATCTTAGTTGATCCAGCTGAATTTACACTGCTTTCAGAGGCAGGAATAATGAGATTTCAGTGTTCATGTGGTGTAGGGCTAGTCCATGGGGAGCACTCCTCTCTTTCTCCTTTGGCTTTCATCAGCTCCTCACCGAGATGAGTGGGGCCAGAAGGTTGGGGTCAGCCCTGCAGTTCCCCAAAGCACAACCTGACATCTGGATGTAAGGAATCTTGGGCTCTTTGGCCCCTTCCTCGTTTGCTTTTTCCCCAGCATGGCTGTGGTGCTGTGGTCTAACCAGAGCTGATGAGGTTTTGTTTGGTTGGGTTGTTTTTTTAACTTTATCCACTATATTTGTGCAAATCCTTATCTTCTCACTGCAAGCTCTTCCCTCTTGGCTGCTGTATTGCCTTCTGCACAGTTTTTCTTACCTTCACTGCTTTCCTGGGTGCATTTATTGAGGCAGCCTCTGTTATCTGACAGCATTTATTGCAGTTGCTAAAAGCTGTAAAGTATAAGAATTGCACGAGACTGCCTTCTTTATATAGTTGTTGTCTGCATCTTTCTTTCTGCATACAGTTGATTAAATCTGCTGTACAATACCTTGAGGAATTAGTGTGTGAAATATCCCATCTGATAGATCTGGTAAATGCATTTATGAAGACATCTTTCAGGCAATAGTATTGTCATACTCTGCAGTTGCAGGGGGTCCTGGGTCCTGTCCTTACTGATAAACTATCATGTCTGTGTCGTTCCTGGTGACTAATTTCTGCCTGAAAAGATCTGCTTGTGGGAGACTGCCAACAACTGTTGCACTAAAATTATGCATTAAAAAATGTTTGCATGCTTTACATCTTCTGCTCATTTCTTTGTTGGATAAAAAAGGGTGCCATTCAGAAGTATATATATATTATTTTTTTTTTTTCATTAATAGTCATAAGAATTGAGGGGTAAAAAAAAAAAAAAAAGGATCCATGCAAATCCTTGGTCATTTTAGTCAACTTCTTGCAAACAGTGACACCTTCCAAGAGCTGCAAATTCTCAGAACCCCAGTTTTCTCAAGGTGAAATCCAGACTAACCTGCAAGGAGTGGGGATTTGCCACCTGTAGCTTTAAGCAAGCATAGCAGGACATTTTCATTCTGAACAGGTACCATCTTCACTACTGTATACAGCATTTTCCAGCTGGGTCTGCACTACCAGTTGATTAGAGGCTTTTCATGCTACTAAAGTACAGTGAATTGCTGGAGATCAAATGCTAGCAATAAAGGCAGATGACCTCCTCTACTTACTGGGAGGAATCTGGAAGAGGGAAAGCATGTGTGTGCTAGAAACTGACACACTGCACTGTCAGGGAAAAAGATAAGAATGTGTAATCACCTTTCAAATGGATATTTCTAAGGAGATACATTTTGGAAGAATGGATTTTTTAATATTTGATGGAGCAAGCTAGCAAAATCCAGATTTTTGTTCATACTCTGGCACCTGAATCTCAATACAGCTAACAAGAGTGGGGGGAGAACAGACAGGACTTCAAAACAGCTGTGTCCTGGCACAGAGAAAGTCCTGTGCTTTCTGTACAAAAATTTACTTTCTCTTGTCCCTGGCTACTTATGGAAGCAGAGCCTGACGTTGTCAGGTTTTCTGATAACTTCCAGTTTGCAGGGGTTTCCTGGTGGAGAAAGGATTTTTCAGTTTCCTAAGGACTGAAGCTTGGCAGAAGTCCTGTTTTCTTTAGCTACAGTTAGCAGTTTCCTTGAGATAATGTTTAATTCAGGGGTGGAAACTACCTGAGTCCCCAGTTTTGCCTGTATCTGGGCTCTGGAATCAATGCTTCCAAAAAACCCTTTAGCCTTTTGGTTGCTATGCAAGGGCTGGAGGTTAAGAGCTCCCTGTAGAAAGTGTATTTTCAGGGACTGGTTTGCATCTACTTTAAGAGCATTCATGCTGTCAAAACATTTTTAGCATCTCTGAGAAGCAGACCCTTGGTCTGTCTTAGTGCACAGGAAGAAAGAACAGAAAGAAGTGAGCATCAAAGTGGGAGAACTTTGCTGTAATTCTTCTCTTAACCACAGGAGCTTTGCCTTCCAAAAATTGTATTGGAGCTAAAGATTCTTCAAAAGATTTTCAGGGCTGCTGATAAAGAGTGGGGCCTGATGGTGCTAGGCACTGCAGAGAGGGAAGCAGAGACACCTGACTGTTACTTGTAAAATAAATAGATAAAAATATATACACAGAAGCAATAGACATGGTCAGCAAGCAGGGCAGAGGTTGGTGCCAGCAAATCTCAGGTGAGATCCATGGCTGAGGGCTCAGTTTGGTGTTTGAGAAGCAGTTAGACAAAATGGAAAGGAAGATGGATAGAGAGTTTAAAAGGAGAGAAGATTGCTCTAGGTGTTCTGTCATCTGTGACTGAGAGCCTGAAGGAGAAATGCAGAGAAAGTAATTTGGTTATTTTTCCTCCTTCCCTGAGTGTTCTGGGAGGCTGCTGCAGCTTCAGAACAGGGTGTGTGAGCATTTCTCATCTGCCTCAAGTATGAGGTTCAACAACTCTGGGTACTACTAACTACCCCATGCTGGCTGTGTATAAATGTTACTTAGCTAACATATGTCACTTTGAATCACTGCTTTAAAAAGGGTGTGAATGAAATTATCAAAGGGTAGCTATTACAAGAAAGTAATCCTATTTTATTTTTATTCATGTATGAAACAGATGCTTATCTAGCTGTTTAGTGATTAAATTATTAATATTTGTGGCGTGCTTTAAGGATAAAAATTAATGAATGCTGGTCAACATTTTTAAAAACCCTATTAGTGTATGGAACCACACAGCAGGATTAACAGAGATGGGTTCATTTTACAACCCCAGATCAGAGTTTCCCTATCACCAAGATTCAGAAAGTCTTTCCTTAGAACTGTCATTGTTATTGAGCAGAAAAATATCCAAGGACCATTCAGTATATTGTTATTGCAAAGCTATGCAAAAAAATCTTGTAAAATGAAAAATCCTGATTTCACAGAGCTCTAGTTGTGAACTTTGTGGGCTACTCAGTGTGTGCTTGGACAGCACTGATCAGCTGCACAGCCATGCACTGGGGAACAGTTCACTGTGGACAGTTTTGTAGAAAAGGATACATGCCCTCTGACAGAACCCCAGGGAGGATGAACAACATTATGTCCACTTCCTTCACTGGAAAAATGCAGATCTTGTATTGGAATGTGTAAGCAGAGCATCTAGTGTAAAATAAAATAAAATAAAATAAAATAAAATAAAATAAAATAAAATAAAATAAAATAAAATAAAATAAAATAAAAATAACCTTGCATTTCACTCTATGCCAACAAAGGCTGAGCATCACACCTGGAGGAAGGTGTGGAGAACTTAGCAGCTCTAGATGCTAAGGAGGAAATTTCCTGAAAAATCTCTATTTCTTCAAGGAGGAAAGTCTTGAAGGAGTGAAGGATTGAGTTGTGATGTCTGTACGAGAATGAGTGAAGACATGGATAACAGTGTTCTGTGTTTAAATGTGATTTTAAAAGCAAAAGGCAATAATTTGTTTTTCAGATAATTGTTTTGCTGTCTAGGAGGAGAAGTAATGTGCCTAAATTAAAGCAACAAAGTTGCAGGCTGTTAGTTGCATTAGCAAGTAATTAGGCACAATAAGTGCTTGGCAGTAGATCTAACCAGTTGGTACTGGATGCCTAGAGTAATTCACTTTGGTGTTTTTCTCTAGAATAAATTTAGTTTGATCCCCAAGAATGAACTTCTTGGCTGTCCACGAAGTTTGAAACTGCATGAGGAATGAATCAGGGGTTTAAACCCATAGGTGTTGGTGCAAGTTTCATTTGCACCTGCAGTGGATCTTTCAGGTTAGCTTTCTCCAAATGGATTCCAACTTCTGAGCACCAAAAAAATGCTCTGAGGACTGAAATAACACATGATTTTGACATGAAAACTATTTATGTAGTTATATACATGATGCAGACTTCTTGATAGAGCTGGAGGTTTTGGATCAATGAGTGAGCTCGATGTTTTATAGGAAGTTTGATGTAGTTGTCAGGTATTACCTTAGTATAACCATTTCCCAAAGTCCTTTCCACTGCTTTTTGCTGTGCTTACATTGTAGAAACAATATGTTTTCTCTTCAGAAAGAGGGAAACTGGGATAGACATCTGAAATGTGTACGGGGTCACTGGCTTGAGTGCAGAATGAGATATATTTAGCTCTTGGAGACACGGATAAATTAAACCTCTACTGTACATTACTCACTGCTGGAGTACTGTTAGTATTTCTAAGCCAGTTTCTTAACTTTCTCTTTTCAAAAACTGACATTTAAAATGTTTCATAAAGAAGTTTTTTTCTTATTTATCCACAACACCAAAATGGAGCATGGATTTATTAGAGTTACAGAAAAAAACCCCACAAAAACAAGAAAACCCAACTTTAAGCAAAAAAAATTCAGCCTACAGCAAGTATTTTTGATAGCTTTATAAACCTATAAAAATGTCTGCTGAATTCTAAACTCACTCTTTAACTGAGTGACATGAAATTTAATTAATTAAATGGTTGCTCTTATTTTTAGCTGAATTAGCATATTAAGTGTTTCCTTTTCCAAGAAAATGAAATCAAATAGGGCACTATGAAATGCTAAAACCAATATATTATTCTACTTCTATTGCTTTTGATTTTTTTTTCAAAGTTTCCAGTTGCTATGAAATGTCCAGAGAGTAGCTGCTTCCAAACAGCCTGTGATAACAGGTGCACTGCAACCAAAATGAGACAAAGCTTGCATCATGTCCTGTGGTTACAGCAGTTGGTCCCAAAATAATATGATTTTTACCCAGAAACTCCTAACATTGTCTTTGTACAGTGTTCCCATTTTAAAACAGTAAGTCCTTCAAATTTTAGTTGCATTTGCTTCCCAGACTTTAGTGGCTTCCATCTATAGATTGCACTCTTTTAATTTTACCTTCTCCTAACCTCTCCCCATTCCCCACCCATCCACAGCTAGGCCATGATCCTTTTCAAGTGAAGATACAACTCTGTAAAAATTTATAAGTACATTTTATTCAGTTAGTCATGATTCATTTCACTCAATTAAAGCTTTGTTAATCTAATTTAATGATAGGCTCACAGAAGGGACTTTTAAAGGTCATCTAGCCCAAGCCCCTTGCAATGAGCAGAGAGATGAGATTGCTCAGAGCCCCATCCAGCCTGACCCTCAACACTTCCAGGGGTGGAGCTCCTACCACTTCACTGGGCAACTTGTGCCAGTGTTTCAGCACTCTCTTTGTAAATACTATGACTGAACAACACTTTTGTATGAAGATTTTTTCAGTTTGGGTATATATTTTTCACTCAAATAAGTTGGATCCTTCCCAGTGGAGCCAGGATATAATTTTGAAACACGGGGAATTCCTGGATTGGAATTCTGACAGTGATTGTGTGATGTGCAGTCAAAGGCAAATGCCATTAAATTTTATTTTATTTGTCTTTCCTAATGCCTTTCCAGAAGGAGGAAGCCAGACTCTTCATGTCTCCACGTTCACATTGCTTTCTTAGCATTTCTGGGTCTTTGACTTGGTTGCTTTCTGTTCCTCTTGTATGGGGAACTGCAGTTCTGTGCCCCACTTCCTTCCATTCTCCTTTCCAGCCGTATGAAGTGCAGACACACATCCTCATCTCCAGTGGGTTATAGCCATCTGATTTCCAGTTCATGTCTACTTAGAATACAAAAGTCAGTAATATATGCATCTATGCTGACCTAACATGACCTCACTAGAGTAAGAACAGATTTTAATGGCCAATGGGACCTCCCAGGTTATGTTTCTGGCTGTACTGGTGTGTAAAAGTCCTAGCGTGATTTTTCGTTGCTGTGCAACGAAACATTTGTGTGCAAAAAGTGCCATTTGGGCTAAGTATTATCAGTTATATGCCTTGAGGCATATGGCAAAAGCTTGTTTCTCAGGTGGCGGTGGATATGAAAAAAAAAAAAAAAATTTTAGAATTATGCAAGAAGTATTACTAATCACATTTCTGGGATATAAGAATAGCAATCTGATGTGATATAGTTGAAGTGTGACAAGGTCTTTACCATGGAAAGCCAGTTTGTCTTCAACACTGGCTTCTCATTTTGATGTACTAAGTGTCACACTGAACCCAGGTGGCTTTGTTTGTCAGCACAACCCTCAGTTTAGAGAGGCGTGTGTCAAATTGATAAAAAGTTGGGCTGCGTGTTCTTTTACACCACTCATCTTCCCTTGGTTTCCCCCCAAAATCACCATTACCCTGATGTTACCAGAGCTTTTGATTTATGGCTGGATTGATTTATCCCTGGTGACTCACAAGGGGCTGCTACAAGGGAATCATGACCTGAGCTGGATTTTTCATAATGGATGGCATGAAACTGAAGCTCACCCTACAACTGGTGACCTGGAGCCAGAAAACAGTGTTGTCTTCTTACAGTACTAAATGAACACCACTGCTAAAGCAGGATCTAACAAAAATAAATCTGGTTTTCTTTTTGTGACATTGTAAATACCACGTCTCCTCTACTTAAAAAAAAAAAAATAAAAAGATGCTGGAAAGAATCATCTATCCCTCTGGTTAAATACTAAGAAGCTCAGTGTTTGAAATAATCTATTTCTAGCCTTCATACCTGGTTTGAAACCAGCTCCCCTTCCCTTTCTGTCACATCCAATAATACTTCTTTTCAGCTGCCATGGGCAACTTTTGAGGCTCTTTTCTTTGCTGCTTCTTGTCAGAAATGTAATGGTTTATGCCCAGAGAATGCTTTATGCTTTTTCTCCTTAGACATGCTGCCTGAGTATATTAGCACCTGGAACAGTCCACCAAGGCTTTGGGGTGATGTATTTCAGTGCCTGTGACTCCTAAGCTTATTTTTGGGTTGCTGGTTCAGGTGAAGAGTTGCTTCCATGCCTTGTCCCCTGGAGACTAAGCACTTCCACAGAAACACCAATAGCTACATAGTGTTTGCTCCTTGCACTCATACTTTTCATAACTGAGAAGCTTAAGAATAAAAGCAAGCAAGTTTTATCCCAGCAAACCACTGTTCTGGCCACTATGTTAGAAAAAAGATGCAGAAAAAAAATAAAGCAAAATGAATTTAAGAGCAAATCTGGCCCCAAGATCTATCTGTCATACAAGAGACAGATCACAACAATACAGACTGGCAGAAGGACTGAGGTGCTGTTGATTTTCAGGATGCTGCTTCTCAGAGTACGTTTTGTTCTTCCCTCTCCATTTATTTAAAGACAACTTTTACCAAAAGTTAGTGGATATGATGTTAAAGCCACATGGTGATAACCTTCCATTTCCTTCCTAATTTATAGGAACCTCAGATACAGCAACTTTAATTGTCTCTTTTGAGACCATGAGAAATGAGTGGAATTTCCTTTTTCCACCCTCCCCCCCCTCCCCCATTTTT
>JAAWXA010000010.1:24116694-24361910 GCA_038090715.1 Florisuga fusca | reverse complement strand
CCTCCCCCATTTTTACTTTTTGATCAGGAAATGAGTGTGTTGCACCCTTCTCTTCCACTAAGAAACTCCTGGGACTTGAGTTTTGCAAATCTTATAACAAAATTGTTTTTTCAAAGTCCACATAAGACCGATTAACAAAACAGATGTTGGGACTGAGGCACAGGTGCAGCTCTCCTCCTACTCCTAAACACACAGACCCAAGCATACAGACACACACACTGGATCCTATCAGAGTTATCCTATCACTGGATGTTATCCCTGTCCTTTTTAAATAATCCCCTGTCTATAAAACTCTGCAGCTCTCCCTTGTACTTCGGCAGCTTCCTGGAAATATGCCATAACATACCAAGAAAATTTATTTATTCTTCCATTAAAACAGCAGTAATTCCCTTCGAGTTTTAGCCAAATATTGGATTATTGGTGAGAGTCAGCAGGGGTAAGCAGACAGCAAGGCAACCTTCCACCGTGGGTCAGAAATTTGGCTGTTTTAATTTCTGTGGGACTTACCCTCTTCACTCACTTTCCTGGAGAGATCTCAACTTTTTGGAGACATCAGAAAGACTTCCAGTGTCCAACAGCTGTTAGCAGGGACAACCTGTGACATCTTTAAGATTCTCTCCTTTTAAGGTTGGAAAGAGATCCAGCTGCTCCCCCTGAAAACTGGATTTGCCACTGGGCAAAGGCTGGTGGAGAAAGCAGGGTTGCAGGTCACATCTTTCACACCCTGAGCATCAAACTGCCCCTTCCAGCAAAACAGTTAAAGACAAACTTCTGTCCTATTGACTCTCTAGCACTTAAACATATGCTTAACAGCTTGGCTGAGTTGGGGTAGACTTAAGCAAATGATTAAGTGCTTTTCTCTATCAGGTGTCAGTGGAAGGGGGAATATTTGTCTGGACTGCTTTTAATCTTCACTCTTACTCTTCAGGAGTTGCCTGAACCACTCTGGTTCCAGGCACCTCTCTTTGAAGCACTGTCTGCTCCTACCAGGTGTATGAACGTGTTTGTCTGGCTGTGCATGAGGTATAACCCATCAGGCAGATTGCTTCTCCCTTTCCTCCTCCCTGTACATTTCTCAGGTTGAGTTACTTTTTTATAGATTGATTCTGGAAGGAAGTATTGACTGCTTGTTTCAATACTGCCCCAGCATAACTAGATATAGCAATTGAGCTCTCTTAAGGCAGAAATGAGCAAAGTCCCACTGAGAGAGCCATCCATTGATTAACACCAAATACTCACAGCCTTCAACGTTAGCCTCTACCCAGACTCCTATATTATTAGCCAGTGTCTGGTTCAAAAAACACAGGGATATAAATCCAATTGCATCCCTACCCCCTCCCACAAGGAGGAGATTCAGAGATATAACACAATCCACCTGAAGCATAAATCTGCAGCTGAAGCTTAGATGCATGGTGTCAGACAACAGTTTTCTAGTGCAAGATGTTGAATTGTTTTCCGTGGGTCTCTTTTATTTTCTCCATCATCGTGCAAATGACTGATTGTTGGGTAACACAGCCTTCTTTTTACTTTTTTAATCTGTGCTTTGTCTCCCGGTGAATATGGAAATCATAAGAATATTTTTTTCAAGAGTTTATGGACCAGTGTGACTGGAGGGTCTTTAGAAAGGGGTGACCTCTGCTGGTTTTTTAGAACAATATGAGACAGTTTCTCAGTGCTGCTTTGATCTGCTCCAGTTTACTCCCATTAATCAGCAATGAAACCACTAAGGAACTACTTGCAAATTCCCTAGCTCTAAAGCAGGTATTGTATAGCAGGGTTTCTGCTGTCTCTTAGAGCAATGCCACTGTATGTTTCTAAATAACAAAGATTTTTGTTATGGATGTGAAGTAATTCCTTATTTTTCCTTATTTAATTTTCCTTATGGAATATTTGGTTATTTGGACCCTTCTTTAAAAGTGTCTCACTGCTTCCTCTACTAACAGATCAACTTTTCCAGAAAAGACTCATACACCTGGGGGTTATTTTTACCAGGAAGGTCTTGGCAGCTTCAAATATCAGATGATTTGTACACAGACAAGGTGCTACAGCTGGTAGCCTGTGAGGCTGAGCTGTATGAGGCTTGAAAACCATGGGAAGTGTTTGTGTGTTGGTTTTATTAAAGGCCAAGAGTCAATGCAATGAATAAGAATAGAGCTTTGAATTCTTTTAAAATGTTGGGTTCAGTCCCTTCTCTCACCTTGGGGGTGATGTGACTACACAATATAGATACTTCTTAAGAGCAAACATCATGGGGACAAAAGAGCTTACTAAATTAAGCTTGCCATGACTTCAAATAGGTTGGAAATCTGAAGAGGCTTTTGCTGCTTAGGGGAGAGGTCTTGGAATAGCCTTGTAGGTGGCATAAAGCCAATTAGATGTCTCATAAACTTTGTCAGAGGTTGATACATTTATGAAAAGGGCAATGTGGAATGGGTGCTAATATTCTGCAGCAACAGGATCTGGTGACCCAGGAGCTTCATGTCCAGCATACCTGATACTGAAGCAATATTCAGGCAGCATGTCTTGTGATCATTAGTGGCTATAGAGGCCCCTGAAATATTTGATTAATAGGCTCTGAGTTGTCGTGCACTATATTTAAATTGTATATGTACCACCTATAGACAAAAAATACCCATTGCATACCTGTTACACAGTCTTACACCTCACTGCAGACAGGCACAGAAGTTTTTCCTGGGTGCAGTAAATAGCCAAATTTGCTACCCACAGCTTCATGCCCAGAACTGATCCTGTACAGTGCCAGGAGGAGAAGGGGAGGCAGGGGCCAAGCAGCCTGGTACAATTCCTGCAGCAAGGGTACTGGTGTGTGTAATGGGTAGTGACCCCTGTGTCTGCACCTCTGGCTGGTTCAACAGCCTCCCCACGGGCAGAAGTCCATGCAGGACACAGCACAGGTTGGAAACAAATTTTGGGGGATGATTTGAGCCATCCTAGGCACGTACAAAGATGTGAGAGGACTGAGGTGTTCCTCCTGCTGCTCTTGTGTCATGACCAGATGAGTGGAAATAAAAAAAAATACTGTGTAATATATCTGATCTTGACTGCTGCCTTCCCAGTCTGATTTGGCTGTTTAAAATATTAAATACAATGCACTGCTAACTGGATACATAACCCCACACAGGCAAAAAGTTTAATGGAGCAATGGATCTATGCAAATTTAGCCCCTGGGTTGCTAATCTGATTCAATATCTCTTTGTCATTAAGTCCTCTGAGCTTTATGGATTTTAAAAGTTTCTTCTCCAAATGTGAGTGGTACAGACTTTCATATTAAATATTAGAGCAGTTTATTAATCAGCATGGCTGAGAATCAGCTGAAAAGGGAAAAGCATACACCAGTCTCTCAATCTGTTCTCCTTGCAGGGGACAAAGTGTGACAGTTCTGTGAGGAAGATTTCCTGTGACATAGATTGAAGTTCAAAATACTTTGGAAACAGTATTTGCAGAGAACTCTAGCATGTAGACATGTGCCCAGTGTGATCTGGTTTTACAAGCTCATACCATGTGTGATTCTGGCCAGAGACAGGTCTGGAAAGGGTTAACACTCCCCCTGACTGGGGGGAAATCCACAGCTGCATCCCCTAAGCACAGGGATTTCCAGCCCCTGGGCTGACCCAGCTGTCAAGAATTAAGTAGTTCCTCAGCACTCTGTAAAAGGGAGGTGCTCCGAGGGGTTGGTTTGGCTTCCATTAGGGGTTAGATGCTTTGTGAGGGAGAGCAAGGGAAAACATGAGCTAAAAAGAAAAACACCCTCCTTGCCTTGCTTTTGTTGTCCTTTATTAGATTGAAACTTTGTTCAAAGTTCTTTCGGATTTTCCTTTTAAGCTGCTCTATGTGGGCAGATAGGTTTGAGTTAGCCTGTTAGCAGTGTTAAGAAGAGAGCTTTTTTTTCTCAGGTCTTGCTTCTATTCAGCAGTCAGAGGTTCCCAGCCTGTTGGCCTCTTAAAAGCTGGAGAAGTTAATCTCAGGTTTACCTTTGGTGGTGGTTACATGGCATAAAACTTTGTGCTAGGGGGGTAAAAAATTGAGTGCTCTTTCTATCAGGTACAGTTACTTCTCTCATTTAGGTCTAAAAAGTGCCAGGCATAATTTTCTAAAATGGTCAGAGACAAAGCTATTGCTCTATTATGAAATGTTCCATTAGAGGCAGTAAAGTTACCTAAGAAACTACAAGAAAGGCTGAGGAGGGGAAGAACTTGGTAGTCATTTAAAGATTAAATCTACCTGAATTAAAAGCAGCTCTTGGGCTCTGTGGGGAGGTTATAAAGCCTGTAACAAATTCCAGTACTACAGAACCTTTGTCATGATTTGATCAAGGATATTTTGAAGAGCAGTGTTAAAAAATTGTCCTTTTCATTCCTTTTGTGCTGGAGCATCATTTGCCTGTGCTGTTTGTGTCATGCTACCTGAACAAAGAGCTTCAGCTGTGCTGAATCAGGATATTCCCATGTGAGCCATCACATAACTCACTAGCTATGAAAACAAAAATTTGTTTATTAGGGGCAAAACATTGCTTTCTTAATTATTTTATAAGAAATATTGGACAACTCTCTTGTAGGAATGGTAAGGATACCCTCAAGCAACTATTTTTACATAAGCCTTTTTTTCCTGAAACTGTTCTGTTAGAATTCTTTTCTTCATTGCAAGAAGAAGTTCCTCTTTTATGCTTGTTTTGAGAGAAGACTTTTACTGTGGGGCAAAAGAAAATGTCTCCACCCTCTATCCATCTTTGTATATCCTGATGGCTTACTGCTTGATGTTTGTATTTGCTGCTATTATATCCATCTAGATGAAAAAGGGAAGGGATTTTTTTGATTCAGTGTATTTTCTGCTTTACCCTCTGCAGCAGAGGCACATAATAATCCTGCAGATAGAGCCTCATTTTCTTTTGCCAGGTAAATCTTTGATACCAGAAGTCCCCGTCGATGGTATGGCAGGGTCAGGAGGAAAACAGCATCTGACAGAATATTTGTTACCATCTTGAGTAGGCAGCCAAAAGGGGCAAAGGAGCTCTGCAAACCACAGAAGTTACTGAGCCACTGATGTATGGAGTTGGGTTCTCCTTGCATAGCTCACACACAGGCTGTTGGTTGGCTGGGACCCTTTCAAGTCTCCTGAAACTTGCTGGCTGGTCCTTGCTTGTACCAGCACCCTAATATTGAACGTGGTAGAACAGCAAGGGGATGATAATATTTCCAGTGGGCATTTGACAGCATTTTGTCTCTTGCTTATGATGATTCAACTATTTATATTTTTTTCTTACACTACAGAGATTTATCTCTCCAGGCTTCAATGATACAGTAAAGCAGGTTTTTAATTTTATTTTTCTTAAGTATCTCTATAAGGTGTGAAGTGTCCTTTTATTGAGAATAACCTCAGAGCCCCCCAGAAAGGCACAGGAACTACTTTTAAAGGGCAAGATTAAGACTGTGTCTGGTGTTCCTGGGCTGTAAGCTGTAACAGGCACCAACATCTCAGCACCATGTGATGTTCTGGAAGGGCCACCAGGCTTTACTTTTTTTTTCTTTACTTTTAATTTTAAATGCTATGTCTACTCTAGTTTCTACTTACTAGGTTAAGCTGCTACCTTTTGTATTTTTAATTAGTAAAGAATGACAAGCCTTTGCTTTACCATAAGCCAATGAAATATATTTTATAAGGCAAAGAGCAGCTGCAGGCTGTGGGCATGGTTATCATAAAATAATCATGCCTGCAGGGATGAGGGAGGCATTTGGTTCTGCCTTGTGCCTCCTAGGGTGCAATTGCTGTGCCATGGTAACCTTCCTGTCATTTGATATTATTTAACAAATTCCAGTGCATTGTCTTCAAGCTCTGCCTTGAGGTTATTGTAAAGAAACTCAAAAGTTCTGCCATACTGACTGCATCAACAGTTCACCTCCTATTTGAGTTTACTGCTGCCACCAGAACAGCATGGACTATAGTCCATGATGCAGGAGGGAAAAAGATTATAGAGGTGTCCAGTTTAATACTCAGATCCTGTTGGGAGGGCAGCCCTGTGTTTCAAGAGGCAGATAAGTTGAGCAGGTCATAAAGTAATTCACCATCTTACAGAGGAAGTGATTCCAGTGGTCCCTTCTAGGATTACCTCCCAGACCATTGTGCTTTAGGTGTTTCATGGAGTTAGCTGAGTAATTTTTTTCACTTCAACTTGTACTTGAGCAGGATGTCTGTTCAAGAAAGTCTTCCTGTCTTCATTTGAACATATCAAGTGAGTCTTTTTTGGCCATGATAGTTTGTGGTGACTGGTCAAGTTTTTTTGACTTTTAGTCACCTAAATACTGGCATCTCCATCTTCTAGCTCTGTAAAGCCCTTTCTTTGCATTTCCAAAGCCTTAGCAATGGGTCCACTCTTCACTTGCCTTTTGAAAACCAGGTGGAACCCACTGCTTTTGCTTTATCCTGCTCCCCCACCTTGAATCACTTTGTTGTTCTTTTCATGTCTTTGTCCTTAGACCTATTATTCTCATCTCAAGTTAATTATTTCATTATGATTTTATAGCATCTGTCAAACACTCTAGGCATTTTCCATAAATTAAATCTGCAAGCTTCAACTGCAAGCTTAACATAAACAAAGTAGAACAATCCCATCAAATAATCATCATGCTCAAAACTGCCTATCACTATTTCTTGCCTGAATATATCAACTAGGATAATGGAGCTTATGATAATGGCTATTTTTCTCTACGAGCAGTAAAAAAAGGAATAATAGTGTGAATAAAAGCTCATCCTTGTATTGTGCTGATTCTTCTGAAGTTTGGCAGTCTTCTTGTTGACTTCAGTCATTTTTATATGAGACATAATCCTTACAAACCTATTTGAGGGTGAAAATTATACTGGTAGTAGTGAAGTTGGGGGTTTTGGTGGAATAATGAGTGTTCTTGAAGTCCTGGAAGTTTTTATCTACAAAGGTCATTAAGTACTGACAATGCAAACTTCTTAATATGTCTCAAATTTACCTTAGGTCTATCAAATAATGCTTTAGAAAAATCCTTCTGTTGCAATAACGAATTTAGTGAATTTCTTTGTGTTGGGTAAATCATTCACAAATACAAAATCTGCCTGAATTAAACAAAGATGTGCCTAATAAACAGGCTGACCAGGTTATGTACCTTCATGGTATTGCTGAGTTACTGCAAATCTGATTTATGATTTTGTGAGGTAGAGTATAATTATGTATAACCTTCAGTATGGCAACAAACACGACAGGATCTCAGCTCTTCCCACGTGCTGGTGACAGTTTTACTCAAAAAGGAAACAGCAGAACACTCTTCTGATTTTGCAGAACTGGAGGTGATTTACAGAGAAATGACAGTATTAGCAGGAAAAAATTCTGGGTCATCAATTTAAACTTCCCTACTTCTGCTGAAAATACAAAGCCTTACATCCCAGACACATTGACATTTCTCATAAAAATTTACCATTAATTGTTCCCCATCTACTCTGAGAGCTATTTAAAATTCTTTCTCCTCTTCAAGTTTCAGTTTGGTAAACTTCAGCTTATAGTGGTAATTCATATTGGTCCTTAAGTGTGTGAATTTATTTAATTTCTTCTTTGATTTCAGATGTGAATAGTGTGATGTAGCTTGGAATAAAACCTTGAGCTCCATAACTTCTCTCTTGTACTTTGAGCACAGGACTCTGCAATCTAGAAAGGAGGTATTTTCCCTGAGGTCAAGAAAATTTTACATCTGAAAATAGCCAGCTAGAAGGACCCAATTTCTTAAATAATAAATGTCATTCTGCATTATCATTCTCTTATTGCAAATATACATTATGTAAACTTATTAGGGAATGTCTTTTGCCCCAGAAGAAATGTTCACTACACAGAAATGGCAACAAACTAAAATAAACCCCAAAGCTAAGTAAGCAAGTAGGTTTTAATTTCCAGAAGATGTATTTTTATGCTGTTTGCACTAGCATTTAGTCCAGTTTGACTTTTTGACTTGATTCCTTAATTACTTCGCGGTCGCTTCCTGTCACATTTTAATCCATGTTTTACACATTAAAGTAATGAACTTCCAGTGGTACATAATAATAGATCATAGCTGTAAGATGAGACTCATTTCTGGTACAGAGATTGCCATTAAAATACAGATCTAAGCACAGAACTTTTCTTTAAAAAAAAAAAAAGGGTGCTAACAATTTTATAATTTTTTTTTTTTTTTTTTTTTTTTTTATAATGTATTAAATTCTTATTTGGATAAAACTGCATTCCAGGTTTGATCTCACGCCTACAATAGAGATATACTCAGTACATATTTCTAATATCTCATTGCCTAAACTGATATATTTCAGGTCCTGTTTCTTCCACTTCTGGTTTCTAACACTGTCTTGAACGAATCCTTTAACTCTCAAGATCTGCTTACCTATTACTTGTCTTTCTTTAGAGAAGGGTTTGTGCAGAAATCAGCCTATAAGGGCCTTGTTCTGTACTGAGTGCTCCAGCATCTGCTGAAAAATAAAAATAAGTTGTGAGACAGGAGTGAAAATTTTGCTTTCTGAGGCGGTGGCCCTGAAATATGAGGTGTGAAGAGTCTTTGGAAAAAAATGGATGCAAAAGAGTCTGCAGAAGCCACACATTTGTTTTCTTTTAAAGAAAATAATACACTGAAATAATTGTTTCCATCTCCAAGGGTTGTGTGTTGCTGCTGCCCCTTCTGGAGAAGTCACCTGTCTCTGAAGTGCAGCATCTGTTTAAGATTGTGTTGCAACATTAAGCTCTCAAGTAGGAAAGGAAATGGAGTAAAACAGCAAATGCAGCTGGAACAGTGGAAAAATATAATTCAGCATAATTACTAAAGGACTTGGAATTTTGTTCTATTTGCTATGGTAGATAGTCTAAGTTCTTATAGGGAAAAAACAAAACAGTTGTGAAGAAAGATCTCAGCTTTCATGCTGTATCTGAGAGTCAAGGCAGTCCAATTACCACCCTGTTGTGACTGCTTGCTAGAGTTTGCCGTATTCCTACTTAATTTTATTCCTTTAAGTGCCTTAGGACTTCCTCTGAACGTCACATCCAGACTCATGAAGGACCAGAGTACATAACTCCTCCTTCTGTGCTTTCCTCCCTCCCATGGTTTTGGTCTGCACTGCAGGAACCTCTGTGGCTTCTTAAACTGAATGGCACACCAGGTAAATCCCATGTTTCCTCACAAAGGGAAGTGGAAAATCTTGTAATGAGAGCATTGAATGAGACTCAGGAGACTTGGTTAAATTGCTACACAGCCTTGATGGGTCCTGTGTTCTCTCTGTGCCTTTCTAAATGGTAGCATCTACTCTTACCTATCTGCTCACTGGGGAATTTGAAGCACGGGTGCAGTGTGTGGCTGTCACTGAGCAGTAAAATACCACAGTCCCAAGCATCTGACTGATGCAGTTTAACACGTACCACTGCACCCTGACCTCTGGAGATGATAAAAATCACTCTGTATGTTTTGCTCTCGTGTTAATGAAGCGATTTGCTCACTTTCACTAAGGCAAATCATTCTTCCTTCTGTGTTTTCCAAGCAGACTTTCACCATTTCCTTGGGCTGGTCTGCAGTAAAAAGAATTGCTATTAATCTGACAAGTTGTTTCCAACTGCTGCAAGCATGTCATTAAAGGGATCTTCCTAACCCACACATCAGTCTTCTTGACATCTGTCATACAGCTTAAGTCATATATATTTTTTTTTCTTCTGTAAGAGAAAGAGTCATACTGTAAACATCCTTTCATTACTTTTAGTCTCATGGTCTCATGTCAGAAAGAATCATATACTTATTTTTGGCATATCCAGCTTCCCCAGCTAGTGGTAGCTACAGAGCTACAAACACACTCCCTGATGATCCTTTCTTTACATCCCTTTCCTGGTTACTGACAAGCTTTAGAAAGCCAGATGTAGGCATGAAATCAGCTGTGCATATTGCTAACAGACTGCTGGGCAAGCCAATAATGAAGCCAGTTACCTCTTCTCACTATTTCTATTCTTCATTTGCATGGGTAGATGGAAGTCTCCTAAACTCTCCCCAGCTAAGCTCTTCAAACTGCTGCTGCTATTTATTCTTCCTTCATTTTTGTCTTCTGGCCTTTTTCTTGCCAGACCTCTGTTTATGCACCCAATCATCCATCTTTTTGGTTGCCTTGCTCTTTGATGCTGTTTCTATACTGAAAGGAGCTATTTCTGTTTTCCTCTTCTACGTGTGCACTTTCATGTTAACAGCAAAAATCTGGCATCGTGCTTGACTGTAGTTCAGATGTCAGCTTGGATTGAAGCCATTTCTTGGAGGATGTGCATTTGAAGTGCCAGGGAGTAAGTGACTGATAATGGAAATGAGCATTTATTTTGTCAGAGCCTCACCAGAGCATTTATTAGAGAGCATATTCTAATAAGTGCCACCCACACCTACCAGATGTGTCACTGGGGATTAGGACAGATCCTTAGCAAGTTTATTATTTGATACACAAAGTGACTTGAAGGAGGGAAAGGAGAGGAAAATTGTGGATAGTTGGTTGCAGATTTCCAAAATGGGTCAGAAACCTATGGGAACAATATTAAAATGCCAGACTTAGTTCATGCTTTGAGTCCTCTAAGTCAGCAATATCCATGAGGTAGCCTGCACTCTCCACTTCATTTTTGGCTGTGTTTGCCTTTATATGCACAATGTAATTGGTAGAATGTCATAATCTGATTGAGAGATGTGGGCTACTTCTTGTCATGTCCTTAGAAATTCTTGGCCCCCAGGATTACACCTGAGATGTCATTTCCATAGTCCTCAGCCACACAAATGCAGATTGTACTAAAACTCCAAATGTGGAGCCAGCCTTCTCTTTCATGTGTGTACCTGGGATTTCCACAGATTGATTATAAGAATTATTTTAATACTCATAGGCAGATGCTAAACAGTAAAGTAATACTATCCTTTTTCTTGTCTTAACTTGCTCAGGGGTTTTCAAAATTATTTAGAAAAATCTTAGACCCTTTTGAGGAATTCAAGGTTTTCCCCTCTCTACTTTCTCACTTACAGAATATAGAAGTTCTTCCTGGTATTTTTTTTCATATCTTTTTCTTCTCATTGCACTAACTCCTAAGTGATAACTGTCTCTTAAAAATGCTTTCTGTCTCTGACAGGAGCTTACTTATCTTCTTTTGTAAGCGTGAAGGCAAACTTTACTGAGAGTTTGAGTCAATAGATGGTGGTGTAACTGGTTGCCCAAAACCTCAGTTGTGTTCTTAAATTTTCCAGTGTTTCATAAAAATTAATACAGCTTCAAGTGAAATCAGGGAGAAACTGAAGCCAGGATTGGAACTCTGGAAAGCATGCTGTGTTTTTCTTATTTTATATTTCAGGAATAGCAACGCATGAGATGTAAATTAGATTAAATATTCACATCAGAATCTGTACCCTGGGGGAGTCAAACACCCTCTGGTTTCCTGTCAGAGTTCCCAGTGTGGGATTCTTCAGCTTGTCATCCTATTCCATGGTTTTGCTCAAATGTAGAGCTTGGTACAGCAAGGTGGCATGGCATGACTTTTCCAAAAACGAGGGAAAGAAAACTAAAACTGAGGTTCATGTTAACTGTGGTGGTTATGAGGGATTAATGCCTTCAGGAGTCAAAGCTGAGAATGTCTAGGAGAGCTGAATTAAAAAGTTACAGACTTGCCAAATATTCTCCAGTGAAAAATGTCAACCACAGCAGACTGATCATCTTGTTTTGACGTTGGATCCACCCAGCCACTTAATCAAATTTGTATGTTTAGATTGGAAGCGTTTTGGGACAGACTCCAATCTCTTGACTTGCCTGTGAGGCACCTACTGCACTTCAGGCACCCAGTTAAAACAATAGCACTGAGATTCAATATCCTTCTCTTTATATTCCCAGAAGTGTGAGCCAGAAGTAGAAATCTGAGCCTATCAAAATTTATAGGGTGACGTTTGGAGAAGGATTTTTGAACGCTTACTAAATAATCCCCGTAAGTATTCTGACTGAAATCCCATCTAGTCAATATTGGCATTAATAACACCTGGTAAAAAAGTAGTAAGATCTGTTCCCAAGTTGATTGTGTTTGGGTTTATTTATTTTGATGAAGACTGTGCAGGTATTTTAGTATATATATGTATATTTTAATTGTTTCCAGGTATAGTGCTGCTGACACCTTTTGTCTCTGTCCTCACCAAATGCTGTAANTGAAGGCAAACTTTACTGAGAGTTTGAGTCAATAGATGGTGGTGTAACTGGTCGCCCAAAACCTCAGTTGTGTTCTCTTAAATTTTCCAGTGTTTCATAAAAATTAATACAGCTTCAAGTGAAATCAGGGAGAAACTGAAGCCAAGATTGGAACTCTGGAAAGCATGCTGTGTTTTTCTTATTTTGTATTTCAGGAATAGCAACGCATGAGATGTAAATTAGATTAAATATTCACATCAGATTCTGTACCCTGGGGGAGTCAAACACCCTCTGGTTTCCTGTCAGAGTTCCCAGTGTGGGATTCTTCAGCTTGTCATCCTATTCCATGGTTTTGCTCAAATGTAGAGCTTGGTACAGCAAGGTGGAGAAAACTAAAACTGAGGTTCATGTTAACTGTGGTGGTTATGAGGGATTAATGTCTTCAGGAGTCAAAGCTGAGAATGTCTAGGAGAGCTGAATTAAAAAGTTACAAACTTGCCAAATGTTCTCCAGTGAAAAATGTCAACCACAGCAGACTGATCATCTTGTTTTGACGTTGGATCCACCCAGCCACTTAATCAAATTTGTATGTTTAGATTGGAAGCGTTTTGGGACAGACTCCAATCTCTTGACTTGCCTGTGAGGCACCTACTGCACTTCAGGCACCCAGTTAAAACAATAGCACTGAGATTCAATATCCTTCTCTTTATATTCCCAGAAGTGTGAGCCAGAAGTAGAAATCTGAGCCTATCAAAATTTATAGGGTGACGTTTGGAGAAGGATTTTTGAACGCTTACTAAATAATCCCCGTAAGTATTCTGACTGAAATCCCATCTAGTCAATATTGGCATTAATAACACCTGGTAAAAAAGCAGTAAGATCTGTTCCCAAGTTGATTGTGTGTTGGGTTTATTTATTTTGATGAAGACTGTGCAGGTATTTTAGTATATATATGTATATTTTAATTGTTTCCAGGTATAGTGCTGCTGACACCTTTTGTCTCTGTCCTCACCAAATGCTGTAAAACCATATTACATTCTGCATTTTACATGCAATCCTAAAAAAAAATTAAAAAAATAAAAAAATAAAAAAAGAAGCAGAGAAAGAAAACCAGAAACATGTTGCTGAGGTAAAAATGTGTGAACAGAATACTACAGTTTCTCTGTTTTTGAAAGGTTTTAGGGGAACTAGAGTAGTAGAGTTAGGTGAAAAGACGATCAAAAGTTTGGAAGAGCTTTCAGAAAAAAATTAAATAGACTAGGATTATAGTTTGGGAAAGAAATCAGTGAAGGGGGATATGAAAGAGATCTATTAAGTCCCAACCAGCATGAAGAATTAACTGGAAAACTCTCCCTTGCTGGTTCTTCCAATACAGGAACTGACTGGCCTCAAGTAATGGCAGAGTCAATACAGCAAAAAGTGGTTTCTTACTGTAAGAGATATGACAGGGAGCCATCACTTGAGGATATTTTGGGCATTAAAAGTTTACATCATTTTAAAAAGTCATGTAGACACGTTACTGGAAAAAACCCTGCTTTGTATTATTTAAACACAGAAATATTTCCACTAACTCAGAAGGTCCCTGTCAGGACAGTCCCTCAGCTGCAAAACCTGCTGGATGCTGAGAGGTTAGACCCGTGGAATGGCACTGAGAATGGGAAACTGTGAAGAGGTGAAGTCTGTGTGGGAGGAAGAGTCAGGCCCAGAACAGATTTCCTCAGCAAAACTGTAGCTCTCCTCAGTGCTGTCCACGTGAAGGGAATGATCTCCATCATTCCAGGCAACATGGCAAGTGCAGTAGGGAAGGGCTCAGCTTATCAGAGGTATTGGGGTTTATATAAAGATAAATGTTTGTGTGTCTAAAGGATATTCTGCACTGGCCAATAATTTGGTTTTATTTTCTGCACTGATCCTCTTCCCAGATGCATATGTAAAGAAATGGGATGAGATGATCCCATTTCATTTTTTCACATTTATCTTCCTGTGCAGGTTTATGGTTGTAACAGACAAGGGCAGTAGCACCAGAGATTGTGCAATATTTTGAGGCAGTGGGGAGAAAACTAGAAAATGTATTAGGATTTGGACTGGAGATCCTGCAGAGAGCAATGACTAAGATCCCATAAATATTTCCTGTTGGTACAGCAGCTGCAGAAATTAGTAAGGTTTTCCCCACACATTTATTTTAAGCCTTCACAGTGCCATCCCTTCCCCATGAACTGTATTTAAAATGTAAATAAAAAGAAGGCTTTTAGGAGATTTAACTATTTCCCTTGGTATTTAAATTATTCAATTATAACTAAAGCTATTAAAATACAGTTAATTAAAATGGTTAGATTGTTTTCCTTTGCACTGATCACAGCATTGCCCTACTTCTCCCTCTAGCTGTTTAATTCCTATTAAAAATGATAATGCTTTGCTTTATTCATAAATGCAGTAGCCTTACGTATATTCTTCAAGTGATCTCTCTGGTACAAACTGTGATGGTTTTTTTTCTTTTCTATCAGTGAAGCAGAAATTCTGCTGTAGTCTTTGGAGGTTTAATCAGCAGTAAGAGGACTCAGAATTTAAACATTAGCATTACCAAGTTGAGAGAAATAGCACAGCTCCCAGTAAAAAGCATTGGGTTTGTTTTGATGCAATCTAATGTCATTAGGGACAGTAGGAGAACCCTGGAGGTTAATAAAAGGTTGAAACTAAATAAAGGTTTCATAACTCACAATGTAAAATTACCAGAGCTGCACTTTTAAATAATTTATCTGAATAGTCTCACAACACTCTGGTGGGAATAGCAATCCAGCTGAAGTGTGGAGGGGTAAATGCTTTTAAACATATGAAAGATGCCAAGGCAAGTTCAGCACATCTTTATCCTCACAGATAAGAAGGAGACAAATCTACCCCTCTTGGATTTGGCACTACATTTAGAACATTGCAGCCCTTCTTTCTCCCCCAAGGTCGCAGAGACCTTTCTTGTCAGGCTCTTGTTGTCTCCTTTGGGAGGCAAAGTGAAGTTACAGTGAAGCAAGGAGAACCTGATGGCCTCGTGCTGTCACTGAGTACCAGGATTTTCCTAAGTGGAGTCCAAAAGCAGCTCCTTCCAGTTGTTTACATAGCTCTGCATGGCTTCTGTAGAACAAGACAAAAGACCTGTGGAGGCACAAAGGCTGTTGTGCAGCTACAATAACAATAGTGACATCAAAACAAGGTGAGTGTGATGGGCTGGAAAGGTCAGAGCTTGATGTGTCTTCAGTCATCAAACCACTGAGGAACTGTACACAGAAGGCCACATCCACAGTGTTGATTTTCTCCCTGTATTTCTGGGGAAGGCTGACAGGGAAGGATGTGGATATGTTTGTTAAAAAAGGAACAGCCTTAAGTAATTTAGTACTGTTTCATCTCTACTATGAGTGCCAGCACAGAGGGAGAGCACACAGCCTGGGAATATAACAGCTTATATGATTTATATTCATAGGCCATTGCTGAAATTCCAGCTCCACTGGAGCAGATAGCACAACTCCTTTGGATTTCAAATTGGCCAACCTTTGCTTATTTTCATTTTGTATCAGTTTCACAAGAAGACACTTTCTCCTCCACGTTTCTCAAGGGTATTTGAAGGCTTTAGATATTGCTACAACCCACAAGGCTAATAAACATCATTTACCATATACAGAACTGCTTGAATCAACAATGCTGTTGAGGAACTATTCAACAATTCAGTCTGTCTCCTGCTGTGTGACAGAGAACATGTAAGGCGTGGGGCAATGGTAATGAGAGAGCTACAAGCTGCTCAGCATATGTATGAATTGGATGAGAGGGTTACAAGGCTAATGTCAGGCTTCCTGATGTAGCTACATTGGTAGGAAGAGAGGGGAAATAATAAAGTCAGTTTATTTTCAGCCCTGAACAAACTTAGGGCCAGCTCAGTTTGTTAGAGTTGATGGAAGGGTAATGAAAATTCAGGGGTTCTTGCTGATTATTTTAGTTCTGTTATCTGCAGAAGGTATTGCTTGATTATGAACCATTATTGACTGTAACAGGAGTGTAAGTGGAAAAACGTGGTCAATAACATAGAGAACAAGCAGGGGGCTTGGCTAGAATTCAAAACCATCGGGTGTTTCAGCCCATGCAAAACTTTTGGGTTTTAACCTAAGAAAAAAATGTTGGTTTCCCACAATCCCACCTGTTTTTCTCTTCTATGACTTTTTCTCAAGCTAAGAGAGCCATCTCAGTGGAAGTCAGCAAGGAGGGGGACATTTCCTTAACCGAAGTCTGTATCTTTCTTTTGTAAGACTTAGATTTTCACACAGATTAATTTCACAGTTTTCTAAGGACTTCAGATATTTTTCTTAGGTCCCCTTGCATGTGTCTGAGTCTCTGGGGAGTCAGAAGACAATTATCAGTGGGATTAGTAAGTGCCAAGACTTACTCCCAGTGTCCAGGTCCAGAGCTGAAGACTGGGACTTTCTGCCATCTCAAATGAAAACGTTGGTGACAGCTTTAAAGAAAGTTTTTGAGTTTTTTTAGTTGAAGACTGAGTTTTCAGTAAAAGATACTTAGGGCTTTGTAATGTTACATTCACTAAATAGTTTCACTAGGTACCTCCAGTTCTGTTTCCATTCTGTCCTCACAACTGAAGTTCTCAAGCAAGGACTCTAAATTTGTCTAAGGGTTCAGTAAGTGCTATCAAACAAAGCAGTGAGTCAGAAATAAAGTACAGAATATGGCTGTTCACTTATTCATTCAGTGGAGCCTCCTACAGAGACAACATCTGCTTATTGACTTCTAGTGAGGTGTGTGGCTGGAAAAGAAGATATTGCTTCTAAAGTGTTTGTATTCACACAATCCTTTTCTGAGGGTCTTCAGGAGGGATTCCCTGTCTTTTCCCCAGTCAGACCGTTACAGTCACAGTTGCTATTAGTGCTCATTTTCTGTCCCCTGATTTACTTTGTGTGACTGATTCAGCTGGGCCTGTGCTGGTGGAAATCCTTCATCCTACAAATATGCTCAGCCCTTTATTAAGTATTGCATATCACATCTCCTTTAGAAAAAGGAATAGCTGAAGCAATTTAAATATTGCTTTTTCCAAACAAGAAATTGTAATAGTTATGCTGAGTGTTTTTCATTGAACTTTGTTTATGGACTTTTTATACCATTATGATGTCATTTGTCAAGTAAATGGCTGGGTTGACACAGTTCTTGAGAAATGGGGTTTGTACTGGTAAATTTAAAATAGTGGATTCCTGGTTTGTTCTTTGTTAGTTCTGGTGTTACTATTGTATATCTGTTACTAGACAGGGGAAAGAATGTACATGGAATTGAAATGAGGAGGTTTTAGTCACTGCTTTATTTTGTGAGCTGTTTCAATGGCACGAGGAAATCAAGTCTGACTTTTCTTGCACATCTAAAAACCCCACAACACTTCATTTATGAAATGCCAGGTCAATGTAAAAAAGAGGCTGTGCTCCAAGTAGACCAAAATGAGTTTTACACTTTATATTGCACTCATGTCTTCTGCTACAAGCAGCCAGGCCTTTGCTGCTCTGATGCCACACTGTCTCTTCTGATTTGTTCCTGTTATCAATGAGAAATGTTGCTCCACAAGAATTCTGGGTGGCAGTGCAGGATAAATCACTGGCCAATGCAATAGACCAGTTGGTTCATTTTGAAGGTATTGTTCTGTGACCAATTTGCTATTGACAGGAGGTAAAAGGAAGACAGAGCTTCAGATTAGATCTTGAATTTGAATCAATATTAATTATGAACTCATACACAAATCTTGTATTTGGGGGGGGATGAGGAAACACCATAATTTTGCATAAGATGTAAAGCATTCCAAATGTGTCCAAGATTTTCAAGCATTTCTCATGATACAGGAAGTAATTCCTAGGATCTTGTCCATATCAAAACTTTCTTTTTGCTCCCAGGTTTATGAGGAGTCTGTTTAGATTTTTAGCAGATGCAGAATAACTGCATTTTTGCAGATGCAGAATAACTGCTTCCTGGAGATGGCAATATTTTATTGCAGGTGACTGATTCCCTGTTACAGTGGTAGAAACAAACTGAAGCAGTCAAAAAAAAAAAAAAAAAAAAAAAACATTAAGTGCTCCAGCATTAAGTTGCATGAAAGGAGAATAAAGATGAGAGAGCCTGCTCAAATTTATGCTGCAATGGCTGAGCACACCCTGCAACTCATCTGATTTAATCCTGGGAAGCATGAGGACTGCACATCACTTACAACTGCAGCTTATCCTGACTCTTAGGATGCATTCATCCCATGGATGCTCTTTGACATCTGTCATACGTTTATGTAAAAGTTTCCTGTGACATGCCTGGCTGCTAATCTTGGATCAGAGTCAATTCCAGTCATCCTTCCATGCATTGAGGGTAGGGTTGTTGTTCCCTTTGTGCATCACCAAACACAGTGTCATTCTCCTCTTGAATACTGCTCTGTAGTATTTTTTTTCCTTGTGTAGCCTGTGTCTTACATTTAACATCATTCTTTCATCGACCTGATAATTTGTGTTACAAGTTAAATAAAGTATGTGATAAAATATCCAAAGGGAATGAGCCAATAGGACTTTACAAGTAAAAAATCATGTCAGAATCTTTAAAATTATCACTCAGTAAGTAGGAAAAATTTTTCAAAATTAAAAAATTTTTCAAAATTAAAGCATGGCATACATTTAATTAAAGCACCTGCAGGATGGGCAAGGGATCAGACCCAGCCAGCACGGGTTTAGGAAGGGCAGGTCCTGCCTGACCAACCTGATCTCCTTTTATGATCAGGTGACCCGTCTGATGGATGAGGGGAAGGCAGTGGATGTGGTCTACTTGGACTTCAGCAAAGCCTTTGACACCGTCCCCCATAGCATTCTCCTGAAAAAGCTGTCAGCCCACAGCTTGGACAGGAGCACCCTGTGCTGGGTTAGGAACTGGCTGGAGGGCCGGGCCCAGAGAGTGGTGGTGAACGGGGCTGCATCAAAATGGCGGCCGGTCACTAGTGGTGTCCCCCAGGGATCAGTGTTGGGCCCAGTTCTGTTTAATGTCTTTATCGACGACTTAGACGAAGGGATTGAGTCCATCATCAGCAAATTCGCTGATGACACCAAGCTGGGAGGAAGTGTGGACCAACTCGAAGGCAGGAGGGCTCTGCAGAGGGACCTGGACAGACTAGAGAGTTGGGCCGATTCCAACGGGATGAGGTTCAACAAGGCCAAGTGCCGGGTCCTGCACTTTGGCCACAACAACCCCATGCAGCGCTACAGGCTGGGGACAGAGTGGCTGGAGAGCATCCAGGCAGAAAGGGACCTGGGAGTCTGCATTGACAAGAAACTGAACATGAGCCAGCAGTGTGCCCAGGTGGCCAAGAAGGCCAATGGCATCCTGGCCTGTATCAGAAACAGCGTCACCAGCAGGTCCAGGGAGGTGATTCTTCCCCTGTACTCAGCCCTGGTGAGGCCACACCTCGAGTACTGTGTCCAGTTCTGGGCCCCTCAGTTTAAGAAGGATGTAGAGGTCCTGGAACAGGTCCAAAGGAGGGCAACCAGGCTGGTGAAGGGACTCGAGCACAGGCCCTATGAGGAGAGGCTGAGGGAGCTGGGGCTGTTCAGCCTGAAGAAGAGGAGGCTCAGGGGAGACCTCATTGCTGTCTACAACTACCTGAAAGGAGGCTGTAGCCAGGTGGGAGCTGGACTCTTTTCACAGACGACCTTCAACAAGACAAGAGGACACAGTCTTAAGTTGTGCCAGAGGAGGTTTAGGTTAGATATTAGAAAGAATTTCTTCACGGAGAGGGTGATTAGGCTATGGAATGGACTGCCCGGTGAGGTGGTAGATTCTCCGTCCCTGGAGACATTTAAAAAAAGACTGGATGTGGCACTCAGTGCCATGATCTAGCAACTGCACCGGTGGGTCAAGGGTTGGACTAGATGATCTCTGAGGTCCCTTCCAACCCGGCTAATTCTATGATTCTATGATTCTATGATTCAAAAGGGACACACCATTTAGTACTCTTCACAGTTCAGATATCTTTGTTAGGCCAACTGCTTCCTATTTTTTTTTCCTAAATCTTATTTTGCACAGGAAAGCCTATTCACAATCTGATCTTAGTTTTAGGCAACAGAAGGTAATGGTTACAATGCTCAACTCTGGGCAAATATTTATATCAAGGAGTCAGGATGACACCTATCTGAACACAGTGCCTAGGAGAACTGCAGGTTTTATCTTTGAACATTAGAAACTTTGATTTTTAAGATTTTTCCCGGTATTGATTGTCACAAACAAGTGCCTTTTTTGTTCCTGTAGTTTAAAAAGAAATATCACAGAAGAGACATGGAGGGTGGATTCCCAATTCAGCTTTATGTTTATTCCAAGTAGCTGGTACTGGGTGATACTGTTACTTAATCAAGGATGCTTGTGACCCATCTGCCCAGTCAAAACCAACAGTGACTGGGATGCTCAGAACTGTTGACAGAAATCATCTAATGAGTAATTAATACAGTCTAGAATATGGAAATCTTTGCAAAAGCAACTCAGTGATAGAAATAGTAAAGAAAAAAACCTGAGCCACACACCAGACCACATTTCTAGAGAACCTTGATGCCACATTAAGAAAAGCTGATGGTCTTAACAGATCTTGCCTCTCATTCCAATTCAAAGTTAGAAGGAAGCCTGGAGCAGGTATCATTTTTCTCCTCTCTTGCTAAAAGACCAGGTCTAACCACTGGCATCTGACATGAATTCCAACTAGGAATCTGCAGAGTTAAAAGTAGGAACATGTCCATGAGCTGAGCTGCCACAGCCAGCACTCTGCATGGAGTTGTAGAAACCTTTTTTCATGAAAATGTCATTTTACATTTAATATTTTAATGTTAATTTTAATTTAAGGTACAAATGAAACTGAAAAATTTATTTTAAAAAACAAGTCCCCTACCTTGAGTGTAAGAAAAGAAGCTTTCCACTCATTATGAAATACCAGTTTTCCAACTCTTCTTTTGTTATCATGACAGTTATAAAACATTTTGTGGCATGACAACATTGTGCAAGGATGTAAAAAAAGAAAAGGTATATAGAAGGTAATACCTCTGTTTTGTCTGCAGGAGTTAAAAGTGAATGAAAATATAAAAATATAAAAATATTTCCAAAATATTTTTATGGAAATAAGGTTTTAAAAAAATTCTTGGCATTGAGCAGTGAGGAGCAGCTGAGGATGGTTCCTGGTGGATATTTGGGTAGAGTGCTGACCAAGCCACTGGTTGCTTTGGTGTCTCCCTGCAAAGTCATTTTAACTTGTGGACCTGACAGGTTGGTGATTGCAGGGGTTTTTTGGTTAAATATATTTATTACCCAAAACCAAATAGCTTTTCTGCACAAAATAGAAATTCTCTGAGGTGTTCCTTTAAAAAAAAAATATATATATTATTTTTTTTTCTTTATCAACTTGAACCCAACATATGTGTGACTGTGCCTGCTTCTACATAGGTATATCTGAAGAGTGTAATGAAGCTCAGGACCAAAGCCTTCTTGTAGGACACACCATTTAGAGCTAGTATCTCACCCACAGCTTTCCCAGACAGAGTGAACAGCTGTATCTGAGTCCCCAGATCACTTGGAGAGAGAGGGAGGCACAGCATGACCTTCTATCTTTCATCCTGGAGTGTCAAACAGTGACAGGTTACAAGCATATTGTCCTAGGTGCAGTGGTGGAAATCCTGTTCTGGTAACCCTGGAGGGTTTCTACTTACCCCTGGTCTATCCTACTGCATTGCTACCCCCTCATTTTCTCTCTTCAGATCCTCAAAATGACCCCAGGTAAGTCCCTGTGCTGCTTGGATGTTTGGTGTTTTCTTTCCACTCCAAGACTCTACGTAAAAGCTTTCCTTTCACTTCCACCTCACTGATTCACTGCTGGATTTTTAAGCAATTTTCAGCTCTCTCACTCTTCCTCTGGGGCCAGGATGCAAAGTTGTGTAACTGCCCTCTGACTCATTCTTCCACTTGCAAAATCTCTCTTTGGGTGGGCCCTGCTGGCTCTCCTTTCACTACCTCTGCTATGCTGGCACGTTCTTAGCCTCTTCTTTGGACAGCCCTGGTCTTCACAGGCAGGATTTTTTCCAGTGAACAAGTGTCACATTTAATTAAAACAGCCAGTGCAGTTTTCAAGCTCTGTTACTGCAGACACTCTGCAATGTAGTCTATATGATGGTAGCTTTTTTTTTTTTAGTAAATCTGAATATTTTGCTGCCTCAAAAGCAAAACCAGGCCCTTTAATATTGACATTACTTAAGCAATGGTTACCTGTCAACACTGTAAAATGACATAGAGAGAAAATAAAGGACTTGTTATGCAATAGTTTAGTATAAGGCTGAGAGAATGTGCTCCTTTTGTATCAATTACTAATGTTTCATTATGCTTGTTTATTTAAATCATGCCATTTTATTTCAAGAGAGCAAATCTGAAGTCTCTTTATTAGAAAGCCAGTTATTATACAGTAATCATATTGCTTGTGCTTGGTTAGTGCTTGCCCTCTGCCTCACAATTAGCATTAAGTGGAATAAAACCACTAAAAACTTTGCTTTATTTGCTGTGCAAGAGGTAGAGTCCTTGAAAAAAAGAGCAGAAATCAAGTGGACTTTAAAGCCACAATGTGTTTGAACATTGCTGCCTGCAGCTGATCTGGATGTGCAACAACTATTCCTTTTCCAAAATCCTACTTGTCACAGATTTTATTTTTAATAACTTCAAAAGAGAAATCCAAACATAAGAGATTATTAGAGTGCTACGGAGTATTTGGGGGGAAAAAACTTGAGCAGTTCTCTATTAACATCTCCGTGTGCAACACAAATAAGCTGCTCTTGATTATTTAGGGAAAAAAATTATTATCAAGTGGTAGAGAAATAGGGAAAATGCACTTTTCTTCTTCATTAAATCAGCTATGGACTCCTTTGAGCCCGTGTCATCTGTGGACTTTCTAAAAGACAGGTTTCAAAAAATAACTATACCAGGCCAGCATCCAAGATTATATTTCATGAGAAAACAAATTTGTAACAATTAGAATAAGAAGAGAACAACTGGAAAATGATCAAGGGGTTTAAAGGGGAAAAAAACAACAGCTGAAGCATTTCCAAGTAAGAGGTCAGTCAGTCTCAAAGACAATATCTTTTGTAAAGCATTCCAGTCCTCGAGCTAAGGCAGAAAACCAGTGAATAGAGGCTTGAGATCAATATATAGGAGATAACTTTCATGATTAATAAGACATGAAAATCCATTCTAAACAATTAAAATATGTTAAAAACTATGAATCAAGTTAATCAGGGCTGGGAAATGTGATTACTGGGGACAAATGGTGGAAAATGAGACAGAACAAATAGGCTAGAAAATGCAAAAGTCTCAGAAATAGATTTTAAAAAGAATTTTGTAGGAACAATAATGGCATATCAGAAAGAGATATGGCATTCCTGTTCATGATGTTATTTGAAGGAAATCAGGAAGTACTAAAATATACCCTTGTCTTTTGAAGTGTGAGAGATTTTGGATACTTGTGAATCTCAGCAATGAGAGATTTGCACTGAGGAAGTAAAAATAGAATAAAGAACTTTGAAGAGGAGGCTTTTTGAAAGGTATATAAGTTCTAGTCATCCAACTTAGACTGTGGCAAATAGTAGTGATAAAAGAATAAGCAGTATGGGACTCCAGCAATGTGGAACTGTTTAATCTGTTTTCCAGGTACCTGTGCCTGGAAATAATAACAATATTATTCATGAAGTTTTCCTCCTGCATTGGGCTGAACTCAGCTGACTGTGATTAAAGTTATATTCTTTCTGTTGGGCTGGAAAGTGCCTCCAAAGGTTGATGATTTAGAGCAACATGCTTATACAAATTGCTAACAATTCCTTTATGTTGGTCCAAGTATGGACATAAGAATCACTGTTAACAAGGGCTTGGTTTGCTTCATTACTGTCTTGGTGGGTTTATTTTTTCCTTAGCATTCCATTATTTTAAATTCTTTGCCATTCAGTGAGTTTTGGCTTAACCAGGAAATCGTATTGAAGCAGCAGTTTCAGTTTCCTCATTCCTCTGATTTTAATGAAGTCCAAAAATCTGACCTCCATGACTCATCCCTCTCCTCTTTAGGCCCTCTCCTCTTTAATCCTATCCTGGCACATTACATTGTCTTAATATTTTTCCTTTAGCATTAATAAAACCATGGGATTTAGTCAGTGTCTTTCCCAAGTGATACGTTGCCCCACAGCACTGATTTTTTTTCCCTTTCAGTTCAGGAACATTCACTTTGGGAATGTACATAGGTAGCATTTATAAAGGTGATAAACATTAATGGCATGTGAAGACCTTCCCTACAGCTGAATTTTGCCATCGTTTCATCACCAGTGTAGCAGCAAGGTAAAAATTATTAATTGACAGCACTAATACCAATTCTAGCAACAGTGAAGTCTGAAAGCCACTTGGAAGTGGGTAAAGGCTGAAAAATGACTGGAAAACCAGAGTGCATTGGCAGAGTGCACTGGCATCTCAGCAGGAACCTTTCTTCCATTAGAATGTGGAATAATTTTAGAAATTCTTTATTTTCCTTCTGTTGAGTTATATAGTAAAAACTTTTCTCTGGGACCCTCTGAGGGATTAAAAATTCATCAAAGGGTGTGAGGAGCTTTGCAAATCATGGGTAAGATGTCTTGAAATGGGTCCTTAAAGTCACACACTCAGATCAATATGTGTGAAAATGAAACAATTTCAGTATGTAAATATCTAACCCTTAAGAAACTCTCATTAAATGTCAGTTCCCATGCCTTTTTTGATAACCTTGTCTGCATAGCTAGAATATCAATTTCAGCTATATAGTACGACTATAAATGCATTATAATTATCCATCTGCATTTTTTTAAGTTATTAGTGGTTTTGAGAAACTTCCTCTCTGTGAATACTAAGACACTCAAACCAATTTGTCACTTCTTAAAATATGAGCTGCTCTGAGTGGCTGACTATGCAGTCACAGTTATTTACATGTCTATGACTTGCTCAATTATCAGAGCTGTTCTATCAAGAACCTCTCCAGATCAGGAGACTGTTCACATAACACCAAAACCAAATGGATTTAAGGTTTTGAATGTTTCACACTTGCCATTTGAATGACTTATGTTTAAGGTGTTTTATTTCCATTTTTTTTCCTCCTTACAGAAACCCTGGAATGAATCATTCTAGCAGGCTCTGAGATGTGGTTATTAAGATGTTTGAAATCAGAGTTATTACTACCATCCTTTATGTGGTCTTGTATTAAAAAGGTCCAGTGCCAACACTGGAAATTTTTGTTTCCACAGGCATATAATCTAGCAAGAACTAGGGTAGCATGCTTTGACATTAAAGCTCAACAAGAAATAAAAATTAACCTCACCAGCAGTTTTCCAGTTTTACCTGTGGTAATAATTCCTGTTTTGACAGAGCACTGCAAAGGTTAAACCATCACTACGTGTTTAAGTTAATCTGTTTATAATATGAACATTATCTCTCCAATTTACTACAAATCAGCCTTCAGGGAGCCAGAATAGATTACATTTGAATCTATCCCAACTTGAAAAATTGGTGAGGCACATGCTTAAGTTTATCCCTCTTCAGCAAAGTGTTTCAGCACATGCTTAGACCTCAGCGAGGCCAATGAGACATTAGTTATGTGCTAACTGCTGTGCTGGAAAGTTATCTTTGTGCCTGAGTACCTTGCAGAACAAAGTGGACTTCTGAAGTCAATGAAGTGGAATTAAATGCCTTTGCCATTCCCCTGGGCTGAAAACTGCCTTTCCAGCTTCTGCAAGTTCCTCAGAAAGGAAAAGGATGCCACGGAATAGAATCCTCTACTCAGGAACCCATACAAAAAAATCAGAAGCCCTCTTGTGTTTCATGCTGGAGTACAGCAGATCTTTGAAATTACATTTCCCTTCAGCCCAAACTTCTTGAGCATCCCCATGCTCAGTAACTACAATCAAAAGATATATTTTATATTCAGTGCTCTTTGGAGTTGGTATTTAAAACAAAGAGAAAAATAATTGGGACAACAATTCTGTTTTTAAATTTAACAAAATGACTTACAACTTTGCACAAAACAAAGGGCAGCTTTGTTTTGACTGGAGAATTTCTCCACATAATTTAATCCTTCCAGACACTTTACTTATTTTTCTTGCTTTAGTATAATGTCTTGTTCTTTTTATCTCCTGGGCAAACTCCTCTTTTTCTTATGGAAGAATTTCTGATCTCTGTTGCAATGGAGTTGTACAAGAATACATTTGCATTAAAAACACATTTTATTTTTTTTTTAGTCTAAGATAAACAGGAAAGTGCAGACCATTGTATGTGCCCTTCATTCCTGGGTTAATTATAAGGAGTCACCTTCTAAAAACTTCACTGAGCAAAACACAATTTCATATAACTTGAAATTACAAAAAAAAACACAAACTCAAAACTCAGTCACAATTTCTGACTGAAAAATTCATTCTTCTCTGTTCTGTGATTGAATGTTACTGCATAACAGTGACTTTCATGGATAGTTTTGCTAATTTAGAGCAAGGAAACTGAAAATTTTGAAATGTTTTTTGCATCATCATGTCTTGTTTGGGCACAGACAGATGTTTGAGTAGTTCAGGTTCTGTGTCTGGCTCTTCTACAGACTTGCTGACCATGTCATTCTGTCTCACTGAGTATCTTTTATTTCCAGGAACTTAGTCTAAAATAAAACAACCAACCCATTCTACTAGTTCCATTTTGTACCTTCTCTTGAAGGTAGCAGTGTAAATAATTACTTCATAATAGATTTTTAAAAGTACATTGCAATGGCAGTAAGATGCTGTCTGGGCAGCTCAGCCCAGCCCAGTTAACCAAAAGGTTCAGGAATGAGAGCCCAGGAGAGCAGCAAACTACTACTACTACCCTGAAAATGAGATGATTAACATGATGTTAATTTCTTTGCTCTGCAGTAGTGTCTAGGCTTGCAAAGCCCTTATGAAACTTGTGTCTGTAATTGATGTTAATGATGTTTTAATGCCAAACTCATTACCAGTGAATTGTCATGCGACTCCTTTTCCTTCAGTGTTTTTTTTTCATTCATAGGAACGGAGATGATGGTCTTAAAACATGCTAAAATGACAGTTCATGGATACCTGAAAACACTTTCTTGATCCAAAAATCTAGGACTATCTGCTCCGGCCACTGCCAGTTCATTATTGTCCTCATCAGAGCATGTGTGACTCAAAACTTGACTCAGATTCAGACACAGCCTTTGTTTCAAACCTACTGCACCACTAACATCTGCTCTGTTCAGTAGGCTTCTTCCATTTGGATCCTGAACAGCTCAGCCATCAGCTGTCTCTGGATCTCCTCCAGCCTAACCCTGCCAGGAGCACTCCATGCCCACCTGCCTGCTCCTGCAGCCCAAAATGGGCAGAGCTCCTGGTAGTGCAGAGCAGGACATGGACCACGGCCCAAATGAGGTTTTCATCTCTCTGCTCCAGCCAGAGGTCACCAGGAGGGAGATGTGGCTCCTCTGAAGCCCTTTGTTGCCAATAGTCCCAGCTGGTGATAAATCTCCCTGCAAGTAGTGGCCCAGTTCCTCCCCTGATGTATATGATGGTGTTTATAACCTCCATACCTTAAAGTATAATAACAGGATTATTTTACCTGTGGTATCTACACAGAAGGGGGAGTAAAACGAGGTAAGATAAAGCCATTTTGGGGAGAAAATGACACAATTGGAGACAACGACAGTGGGATTGAAAACCTCTGAAAAAGCAGCTAACTGCCTAACTGTGGCCAAGTAGCTTTTAAAGAAAATATTGCAAATAAAATCTGGTAATTGCTGTCAGCCGGACCTGACACTTAGCACAACCTGACTCAGTTTCCCTTGCACTGGTGCACTGTCATCTTTCCTGGATCATTCACTTGTGTGATGGCAGAATTCAGAAGCCCAGATGATGGATGTGCCCTTTTGTGCTGGCTACCCTACAAACGTAGTGCAGGGAGAAAGTCTGGGTTTGGAATGAACACTTGCATCAACATTTTCAATACTAAAAGTATTTTATGAAGTGAGTCTATTGAATATTCATTAAGCAGCAAGTAACCAGTAAATTTGCAGCAACAATTTGATGTTGCAGTTTTGGCTTGAGAGTTCCTAATCCTTTTTCACCATGTGCCCTTTAATTTCCCTTCGCAGCAGCTCATCTCTCAGTTTAAGTCTCCTGTAATGTTAAATACATTCATAAACTGATGAACAGTCCTATATAATGCTGCTAATGATTATTTTCCTCTTATGCTTATTATTCACTTGTCAAAGGCCTGAAATCATAGCTCACATAAGAATAATAAACCATCCCAAGTGTAAGGCTGTATTTTCTCTTCTTGTTCCTTATAAACTACTCTCCCGTTGTCAGAAGTGAGGAGTGCTTGTGCCTATATGCTTTAGAAAGACTCTGAAATTCCTTAGCTCAGAACACGTTTGCTTAGTGTAGATGCAATTTTTCTTTGTAAATAACAAGTTCAGCTAGTGCAGAACCAGCTGAGGTAAAACAAACCAAAAAATTTCTAAAGCATACAGAGGACATACGGGCTTAAGTCTCTATAACCTTTATGAAAGGAAGACAGAATGTAAAAGAGATGCCAGGGGTTCCAGTTCTGATCTAATATCCTTTGCCTTCTTTTAAAGTATTCATCAAAGCCCATGGTGACAGTGAGTTGTTTCTACTGTATTTGTTTAGAAAGTTGTCTGGGAAAAAACCAGAACATTTTATGAGGTTATGAGGGTTAGGAAAGAGAGATTCCAAATTTTGTTCTGAGCCCCTCAGCTCAAATGGTTCAAAGTTTGATTAATCTGTCTAGTAAAAAAAACACACTATGTTTTTAATTCATGCCACTGTTCAGACTCTTGGCAGAAATCTTTTGGAGTAAGCACAGACAGCCCTTATAGACACGTCCTTAATTTTAGGGGTTTTTTTCAAGCTGCTTCTGTGAATCAGGTGTGTTAACTCCTGTTTCCATGTCCTTGCTTTTTAAAGAATGAATGGCAGAAGAGTCTGGAAAATGTGCATTACTACTAGCCTGCAGTAGCCTCTAGTGGCCTGAGGCATCTGGCTCTATGCAAAATACAAATGTTGCTAGCACCCATGTTTTTTTCTTTTTAGGCTACACTTAGGTTAAATATATGTTTAAAACTGCTATTTCTCACACTTGATCATTACCTACAAGCCCTATACTGGAGATGCAGGCAGCATATCAGAACGGATGTTAATTCTGTGTGAGAGTCCATTCTTGGTCATGGCTTTTAGTTTAGCTTACTGAAGTGCCAGGAATACTGCCTGTTTGTCACAGTTTGGCAGCACCAAGTTGTATTAAAATAACTGAGAAAAAAAGCCCAACACCCAGGAGGTGTCCACTGGTAAATTAAAGGAAAGTATTAGCAGTATGTAATCCAGCTTTCAATATTTGTCTTGCAAACAAGAGCATTAGAGAATCTGTAGTTTGGAACTAATACACAAATCAAATTTTTCTATTTTATAAGAACACATCTTGATGGTGAAAAGTTACTATCCAAGGGAAAAAAGAAAAAAAATACACAAATTCTGTGTTCCTATATAACTTGCTTGTTCTATAATTTTGCATTTCCCAGGTTTTATGGTGTAATTGTAAAAGAAAAGCAGATCTTAAGGGAAAAAGCAAACGGAAGTTATGCCAGGGTGCACTTTATATTTTTTTTTCCTTTTCACCACTGTGAGTTCATCCAGATATTAACTGGGATATCCCCACTCTCTTTGCACTAGCAGTGTCTTTGCTTATGTCAACATACATCTTAAAGCACTTTGTAAGCATCCAGATCAGGTATTGATCCTGATTAAAACTATCCCTTTTGCATTTTTTGGATTAATTTTCATTCTTTCTTTTGGATCCCTGGACAGACATAAGACCACAAGTGTTTACAGAAGACAAGTAGCAGGTGTATGGAATTGAAGGAGAAGAAGGGACTGTCCCTTTTGACAGAAGTATGGACTTGGGTCAATTTTAGTTGAGAATGAAAACATTCCCTCTGTTAAGAGAGGTATAAATGGGATTTAATCATCTGATGATATTCCATCCATGTCTGTGTTAACATGAGGAAACATACCAGTATACCTACTGCAGAATAAATTGCTCTGGAAGAGTTAACTATGTGGCCTTCCTGTTCCAAAGCAGAAATCACTGTCATCTTAGAAAAGCTACTCCAGAGTATTATAAATTTTTAATACAACATCTCCATGGAAAATTATTTCAGAACAATTGTGTTAGCCATTTTCCTCAGAAGACAAGATTAAAATATTGGTTGGTTCATAAGGAGTACTAAAAATACACTCAGTACTGAGTTTCTTCTTGGACAGTTTGAATAGATCAGGCTCTACATAGCGTAGATGGAGTTTTTCTTGCCTAGCACCTGATAACTTCTCTTTGCTCTTTTTTGTCCTGCTGAGTTGTAGATGCTCAGTCTAATTGTTGGAGGGAGTAATCAACTGAAGTCTGATACTTCAGAATCCCAGGAAAAGGTCTAGTGATTTAGTATTACATATAAAACCATTAATGCAGCTCCACACCTCAGTAGAGCTGTAGTTCCCAACTCCTAATCCTCCTTAAGACTGGAATAGACTAACCCAAACCTGTCCACACCCCAGTGCTCAGATTTTCAAGTTGCTCTGTGCATTCATTAGCATTATGTGAAGGCAAGGGCAAAGCAGCCTGGAGAGTGTAAACCACACACTTCACCCCTGGAACACTGCCCAGTGCTTCGATCAAATTCAGTCAAGGCATTCTGAGACAAAAATAGTTCAGCTTGTTTTCACTTTCTTTTTCTATACTTCTCGGATCCTCTTAGGACCTAAAATAAAAGTGATGAGGTTGCTAGGAGGGATCTTTTCTCTGATGGCAAACTGGAATTTGAAAAAAATTAATTTTTTCTGGCTTGAGAAGGTTTGGATTCCCTAGGAGTTGGGTATAACTCAAGCTTATCTCCTAGATAGCATGTGTGGTTTAATTAGGAGGAAAAGTGTGTGTCGAGAAACAGTGAAAAATAGAGGATTTCCACCTCTGATTTTCTAGCAAGTTTTGATGAAGCTGATGTGTTTTCAGATGCTACTTAGCTTTCATTTGAAAACTCACAAAGCAAGGTTCTGCCTCCTACTCTTTGGAGGTGAAATTGGAAATCTGGGAAAGATGTGATTACCTATTAATAAGAATTCATAGTTTTTTGAGGTAATTTAAATAGAATAACTGAAGGGGGTTCAGGGGAAAAACACCATTTTGAGGCCTGACTCACACTTTCATTATTTTTAATATTTTGGATTGATTGAAGTAGTAAGACGAATGTACCTGAAGGATGGGATTAAGTATGTCCCAGGTGTCCTCAGCCCTGAATGGCTGATAACTTTATCTAAATATATCTCTGATATTCACAGGGAGTGACAGAACGATCCTCTTGTAAAAGCATGTGTCCCATGGCAGTAGGGACACATTTTATTCTGCTTTAAAAATCAAGCCAGATTTTTAAACCCCATGTTTTCTACAGGGGGGTGCACTCTGCAGATGAAGGCAGTGATCTCAGGAAAACTTAGTCCTTTGTCTCTGTCCATAGAAGAGAGAGAATGAAAATCCATTTCTGGGCTAGTACTGCTTGTATGTTTTTAATGCATAATATATAAAGTGTGGATACTTCATAGCTAAATTTGACTGTGATTTTTTTATCAGGGTTGTGAATTTATTTCATAGAAACAAAGTACTATGGAATTCTTCTGTAGTAAATAATGTCTGATTGTTCTAAAGGTGGAAGGAACTGGGGAAGTGTAAGGCTTGTGTAACTCCTGCCACAGAACCTTAGCTTTAGGTAATATTCTCATAAGGTCCATAACTTCTCATTTTATTTGTTTTATAATCACAGAATTTGAATGCTTTAAGAAATGACAACAAGTCACTCATGGAACCAAGAGTTCCATTTATAATTGTGAAAAGTGAATAAATGATTAGTGGACATTTTAATAAATACTTTTAGGTTGATTATAGAAGGATCAAATGTGACTTATAATCATCTCATCACTTACTTGCTGCTCTACATGAAACCATGTGCAACCATCTGTAACAACCACAAAAGCTACAAGAGCTTTCAGATGCATTGAAAAATCTGTTATGTTAATATTTTAACCCTCTATTAATATTTTAACCCTCTATAAACCATTTAAAATGGATTATTAACATGTAGTGTTACTAACTGACCCTCCACATTCTGATTTTGAGATCTGGACCTTATATTCTTGTGTTGACAGTGTGTCTTTAAAACCAATGTGTCACCTTAGATATAGAGCTGTGACTCTTTCTTTGGGATTCTGTGCCTTGACATTGTTGGTTGCCTTCCCCTCTTCCAGCTATATGGGAAGTGATGTCCAGTATTCAACAAAGAACGGACAGCAGGGGACTTCAGGGCTTTATTGCAAGCCCTTGGTTACATCTGTAAAATGCCAAGAGCAGTGGTTAACCACCAGCTCCACCACTATTTTTGCAACAACTGAAATGCACTAAAATTAACTACTTGACATATTGCCTATTTTTTTACTTTGGTTACTGACAGCTCATTATATCTAAGCATATGCTGATCAGCTATTTTGTGTTAAATGCCTGCTGTCTCTCCATGCCTGCTCTTTAGAATTTCTTCCTTATTGGCATATTTGTAGCCCAGCAAGAGCAGTGGTCCTCACAGCAGCCCAGAACTTCAGTGTGAAGAGTAGAGGCAGTGGTGGCAAGTCTCTAAACCAGCATGTTTTGTCCCAAATTCATCCTGGGGGGGAGAAACCTGTGGATGAAGGATAAGCTGGGATACAGGGTTGGGCAACTGTGTTGGAACTCCGTACCAGAGAGGTTTGAATCTCCAGGTGTTGGTCTCACTTTGAAATGAACACAGAGAAATAGTCAAATATTTGAAGAATGCAGAGTTGGCTCTGGACTCCCCCGCCTTGCTGGTGGTGTTAGGATGGTGGGGAGCAGTGATTAAGGACAGCTTACAGGTTTTTGACCACTCTGGTGATCCCAGGTTCAAACCAGCAGAGCCCTGGGGGAGCAGGGCTGTCATTAAAGACCCCTCTTATCCCACACAGGGTCTTGGTCCTTCCCACTTCAGAGTTCTGGGAGAGGGGAGGAGGCATTCCTTATGGGAACTGCATTTCATCAGGACTGACTCCTAGGAGATGCACTGCTTCACCTGTCAGTGCTGTATCCTCTGGGCTGCTTTCTGGGGGGGGAGAGACACTAGAACTCAGACAGCAGTGATTTTCTCAGTGTGATACTTGTTTAATTCCATAAAGATTGTTCTTTTACATCACTACTTATAGGCCAAGGATGGTATTTGAGTTATCTTAAATTCTCTCATCCGTAATACATTCCAGTAGCAGCTGGAGGAGGGAAAATGAAGTTATTTTAAAATCTCTGGTATAGTTAGGATTTCCATGACTGAAACAGCTCTTTGTGTTTACATCTGTGAATTGAGTTGATGTGTTGATTGAATCCCTGCTATACAGATATCAACATTATAAAAATTGTGATGGTATCTGACAGCAGCTAATGTGCTTTTTATTGTCAGCTGTTGGAAGGAAGTGGATTGTGCTCGTGGATGGGAAAATTTTATACTTAGCTCTGCATTTCCTTCTTAATTCAGGTTTGCAGTATGCAAGAGCACAGAATTTTACAAGAGTGTTGTACGCCCAGGACTGTTTCTCTGAAACATTGGGGCCAGGGATAGGTAGATGGCTGATGCCTGAGAGATGGCACAGCTCTACATTTCTTCTACCAGCAGAGAAATGAACTCCTGTGTATTAAATCTTCCCCCCCACCAGTGTTATCTGGGGGGGTGTGAATCATGTGCTGTTTAAATGTCTCTTGAAATGGGTCTTGGAGTTGAATGCATGCTTAGTGAGAGCATTTTTTCTTGAAAACAGGACTGACTCTAGGAAATATCCCAAATTTTCCTTAAATAAGTAATTTTCATTCTGGTCAATCTCCATTCAGGTATTTGTTCCAGACGCAAACTTAGTGTGGGGTGAACTGGCATGAAACTAAAAATGAGATGTACAAGGCACTGTGTGCTGTCTTTAAAGCTGCATCTCCACCACTGGTGGCCCTGCTTATTATGGGATGTCAGCGCTGCCCTTGCTCCAGTGCTGTTGATGTGCTGCTACATCTCTGAACCAACATGAAGAGGTATAGCAGAAATTGCCATTTTGAGTCCTTCTTGACTCTCTGAACCAAATAAAAACTCCCGCCCCACCTAGATCATTTCATTCTCTCAGCTCATTTTATTTAACTGCTGGTGCCTGAAAGTCAATAGAAAGTCCTGAAGTGAATTACAGACAGATCCTGGACAGCTGAATACAGAATTATTTCCAGACTGCAAAAGAACACCAAACACTCAAACAACAACAACAACAAAATCAGCTTCTGAAAGGGGAGAAACAGAACAGGAAAATGTATCATTTCCAGAATTGTTCAGAATAGTAACTGTTAAAAAAAAAAAAAAAAAAAAAAAAGATATTGGTTGCTGCTGCTGTGGCTAAAAAAAAAACAACTTTAATATACTGGGATTTGATTTTTAAGTATAAGCATACTAAAAAACCCAAAAAAGGTTGGGTTTATTGCCTTTATCACATTTTTAAACTTGCTTTGTACTTTGGTGCTATGGTAGAGCAGGGTGCAAAGGGTTTCAGGTGAGACAAACTGAACACTTGTATCTGGTGGGATTGCAGCTTGTGTGGAGTCTGGACACAGCAGGACAGGGAGGGTGACAGGGGACATGTTCTCTGAACTTCCTCAGCAACACTCTGCTCCCAGCCAGCTCACTAAAGATTAAACAAAGCCAGGTCAGTAAATGCATAATTGTGGGCAGTCTTTCCTCTTCTTTCCATGCCCTCTGCTGACATAAATTCAATATATTTAGCCAACTAATACCATAACATGCTAGCAAAGGTTACTCTGAATGGCAGTTTCTGGAAGTTATCATTCACCTAAAAAAAAAATTTAAAAAGGATTTTGAGTCTGGAAAAACAGATTTTCTACCACCATGAGAACATATTTTTCTTTCTTCTACTGTCTTACTTTTTACCCTCTTACCTGCCTTATCTAGTTCAGATGTGACTAAGATAACTGCTCGGAAAGATGCACACTAGGATATATTTTTCCAGCTTCTGAGCATTTGTTCCTCCTGGAATAAGCAGACTCTGGAGGGGAACATTGCTCCTGCAGGGCAGCAGGTAATCCCAATGTCATCAGTGTTGGGACACAGGAGAAAGGCAGATGGGACAAAAGAACTCACCAACTTTAAGAGCTGATCCAAAGCCCACCTGCAGCAGAGAAACCATCCAGGGAGGAGGCAATTTGAGGCAATAAATTGTTGGGAGAAAATACATCTGGGTGGCATGGCAGAGCTGCTGGTGCTAAGGAATTCAGTGGCAAGATGGATGGGCCTAATTTCTGGATGAAGGATAAGCTGCATTCAGCTCCAGCTAGACCAAAGGGTGTGTTTGTTAAACAAGATCAAACAGCTCTCCAGGTCCAGGGAAAGAAACACTAAAGAGAACCTGCATTGTTTGGGTGAGGGTGATATAGGGAGAATTTACAGAAAGGGAACCTGAGTGGGATATATTCAAGATATTATCACTTCCCAAATGTGGTTCAGTGCCTGAGAGTAGTATGTATTCCATCTTTTTTCCTTATGAAACTAAAGATTTTAAAGCTCTGAATACAAGAGGGAAATTTTTCACTGTAAGTACAGGAAGATATTGGAATGGTCTCCCAGGGGAAGTGGTGGATTCCCCCACTTTGGAAAGTTTTAAATCTCATCTTGACAGGGTGCTGTGACATATCCTGTAAGCAGTAATATTAGAAGGGCTGGACCAGGTGGTCTTTGAGGTCCCTTCCAACCTGACATTCTCTGTGATAAAAAACATTGCAAGTGGCTGAAATAAGAATTAATGATTTGTAACATCATCTTTATCTCCACATAATTCACTGCTATAATGCTGTATACAAAGCAGGCAAACTCACCTGTTGATCTGCCAGACTGGGACTGAGAACAAGTGAAATCTATTACCTGAAATCAAGTGAATAAATGGGTATCACATTGCTGAGATGAACCTTCAGTGTAGCTTGAACTTTTTTGAAGTTTGAACCATTTCTTTCTCCCTCAAATTCATGTTGCACGGCTGTTTGCTTTAGGCCAGAGTAGACATCAAAGGAATCAAAAATCACCAGGGAATGACTTTTTGGAGGAGCAGGAACTTCCCAAAATCTTCTCTTGTCAACTTGTCTGAGATTTTTGGATTTAATTTCAGGCTCTGCTTTTCCTGCTTTTCTGTTAATGAGCTGAAAATGGAAGTTGCTGATCTGAACTGGACTTGTGCATTGAAAATCTGGCATTTCAAAGTCTGTCACCAATCTTCTTAAGGCATCAAGAAAGAAAATAAATTTATTTGTTTACAGACTTCTCCAGCAAACAGTAGCTACAAGGTGTTGTTCTATCCAGGATACAAGCAAACCTAGTAAATTTTTGAAGCACAAGTCTTCTCTTTTTCCCTGTAGTCCTGGCATGCAGTGCTCATTGTTTAACAAAGGCAAATATCCACCTCTTCTTTCCTGCTTCTGTGTGGTCTGTCAGATACGTATCTGAAAAAAAGTGACTTGCCACTTGCTGCTCAGCCACAACATGGACAGACTGCACCCCTTGGGAGGGATTATATGTATAGAAACCAGAGAGAATCTCATGCACTGCTTTTTCCCGTCCCATGTGACAAGTCTACTTTCTAAATACAAGAAACTGTTGGAAGCAGGCTGGCTGTGGAGCCTGCTTTGATGTCCTGCCATCACACTGAGCTGTGGAAAGCCTTCTTGTTGTCTTATGTAGGGAGCAGTTGAGGATATCAAAGGGAAGATGGGATGTTAAATTTTTATTGATGAATGTTTAATAGTCTGGGTTGTAAGCTGTCATGAGTAATGCAGTAAAGGGATTCATTCTGAATCTTGCTGTTTGCCATACAGTGCCTGAAAGTGATTAGGCTTTAAAGAGTACAAATCTGTATTTTTTTTTTTTTTCTCCAGCAATTTATTTTCTGCAGCAGATTAAAAGAAATCTATCATGATACTTAGGAGCGAGTCAAGTGGGCACATTAGGTTAATACACCAGCCTCTCTCAGCTTGAGACCTGAGTTGGAATCAGGGTTACAGTAAAAAAGCAATGAATTTAGCACTGCTTTCTGAACACCCACTAATGTGACAAGCTTGGCCATGTCCCACTGGGCTGAGGATCATGCACCTCATGAGATGGAGCTTTATACCTTGTAAAACATGAAGTATGTTGATGGAGCAATGTCCAGAAACACTGGGCACAGTCCCAAGGATACAGCCAGAAGAAAGCTGAGGAGCATCTGTACCCTCCTCCCCCAAAGCTCCCCTACCCCAAATAACCCTATTTTCCTCTCTCCTGTAACACTTAAAGTTTTAAAATAACTATAACCAAAAACTTTCCAAGACCACTGCTCTCTCCTTCCCCACTCACCATTGAAAAGATGTGCTCCATGTAATCTCTAAAATGCACTTTCAAAAGAAGCCTGGGCCAAGATAAGGGATATTCTGGGGAACAGGGTGGGATTAAAATCATTATAGTTTACTTGTGTTACCAAATGTGTTACCTTCCAGCCAGGAAGACTCCTGAGAGAACAGAGAATTCATGAGGGCTGGGTGAAAGTGTGGGAGGAGGAGAGCTGAAACCATGACAGGAGGATGCATGGCTGGTCTGTGTTTCCTCCCCCTGTATGTGCCTGCCAGGTCTGAGTGATGTTTGATAAAGCTGAAGGAAACAAAAAAAAATCTCTTCTACTAAATGTGAATCGGGAGCAAGGTTTGGTTAAACACAACCTCTAACCAGTTGCAGTTTCAGACAGTTCACTTGAAAAAGTTTTAGTGAGGTACAAATGCAGCTCTGAGAAAGATGCCAGATAAAACAGCCTCAGGTTCAGGCCCAGGGTGTATTTTGTTGAACCCTATTGAGCATACAAAAAAGTTAACACAATCCTTTAGCTGCTGCCCTGCTCTGTAAAGAGCATTTTTTTGGATGAAGCTGAAAGAGAGTTATCTTTTATGATTCGTAATCAACCCTTGCTCACAGCTAATTTAATGACTTCTGACAACACAAGGAGCATTTGCATGCTGTGAATCCATATTTATGCTGGAAGAAATGGAATGAGGTACTCCCCTCATGCTCTCATAGCTTTCTGAGCAACCATCAGGCAGATAATTATTTTGGTTCACTATCACGTGAGCTGCTGATGAAAAGCTTTCTCAGTCTGAGGTCATGTTAACAATAGCTTAAACTCCTAACTACTATCACTGTCTCTTTTAAAAAAAAGATTATTTTTTTTCTCTCAGTCACCCTAAAAAAAAAGAACAGGAATCAATGATTTTTGATGAGTTATCCCAGAAAAACTCTGGCTTAAAGAAAAAAATAAAGGAATCCAAAGGCCACAGAAACCTGCAAGGGAGGAGAATTCTTTGTGTGTGTCAGGTATGAGGTGTGTGGGGACAGATTTATGCACAGGGTGTATGTGCCTGTGTCCTACACACTCAGTGTCTGGTTTACACATCTGTCAGAAGCACTTGACTCAAACTGTGCACCATCTCTTTGTTATCCCTCTCCTGATTAAAGGCAGATGGAGTTTTCTGTACTCAGAACAAATCGTTCTGGTTTCTGTTGTATTTTTACTTTTTAAGACTTTGTTTGCATAAAGAAACCTTCCTGATTTAGCAGGCTGCTCTTCAAAAAAACCTTTAAATTACTTTTACTTGGGCAGCTTGAAAGGCAGAAAGGGTGATAAATACTTAGGTGGACCCCAAAAAGAATTGAATACGCTTCTCAGTCTCCATTACAGAATAGTGTAGTGGGAAGAGATGCCAGAATTCTCCAAAAATATTCTTTGGGATGAGAAGACCCACGGGGGTTTTCCCTTGGGTAACAGGCTGCTTAGAAAGTGCAACATTTTCATTGCTTTTCCAAAGCTTCACTATGTCTCTGATCTTTGTTCATTCTGTGACAAAGTGTCTCACAGTTCAGTGGTGGATCAAGGGCAAACAAAATGCTCATTAATTATCATGAATTATTTTATGTTAATTAGATATAACTCCTCTGTAGTGAGGGCATCAGATCTTATTTTAATGTATGTTTACGTAAGGTAACCTACATAAGCAATAGGAATATTGTTATTATTACTAATTTATTTAAAAAATGTTTTTATAGCAATGTTTTCCAACTCCCTTTCCCAATAACAAGGGCAAGCACTGCCAAGTGGCTCTTGGACCTTTGAGAAGACAACTAGACAACTAGAAAGTAGAAGAAGGCCTTAAGGATGTTATCTCATTGGGATCTTTCCCAAGCAGAGCAATTAAGCTTCAGAGAGAATACTTCTAATGGCATACTTAAGCCTTTCCTATGCATATCAGATAAGGATGATAAAAATTTCATTTCAAACATTATTTTGGATTGGAAATTGTTTTAGGTTGGAAACACTTAGGCAAATGTTCCAGGAAAGACAAACCAAAACAAACTGATTTCACAAAAATCTCTAATCTATCCATCCTTCCAAAGAAATTGGATATTTCAAGCTTGGTTACCTTAGTTTGTTATTCTTCTTTCTGGGTCAGATTCTGTGTTTGCAAACCATCATCTGTGAATGCCTGAGTCAGCCCAAGAATGACTGTGGCAATGCAGTGCAGGGGCTGAGCAAGAGAGGAACCTGTCAGCATCCCAGCAGCTGCTCTCACAGCAGCAACACTTCTCTTTTGCAGGGCTTCATTTCTGGGATTCTTATATTTGCTTTGATTTAGGACTTGTCTTCTCACTTGCTGGTGTGCAGAACTTTAAAAAATGTTTAGAACTTTCTCACTGCTTTCCAGATTCTTGGGGAATAACATCACCTGCATTTTCTGGAATTGGAGCTAGGCTCCTGGCTTACCTTTGCCTAAAGCTAGGGTGCTGTGCTAATCAGTGTATTCCAATACACTCACACCACCTGGCCTGCAAGAGGTATTTTATCATGCACTCAGTTGCCTTAGGTCTTTAAAGAATTTTTAGAATGTATTTGCTAATATATATCAACCACATTCCTTTTCTCAGCATTCAATCAAGGCCATGAAACAGATCATGGGAGGTGAGGTCCCAGCTGTTTTGATATGTTGCATACTAGCTGCAGATTTCTTCACAGTTTATATTGACTTTATTGTGATCTGGTTTAAAAATACAAATTCTCTGGATTTCTCAAGAACTTTTAAGTGAAAAAAATATACTGAAAGTATAAGTGTGTGTATATATATTAAATGAAAAAATATACTGAAAAGTATATTTTTGGATCTAGGTCTCTCAGCTGCTTGGTCATTTATTTGCAATAAACATCATGCAAGATAATATCAAGTCAGCCTGTAGCTAACCTTGATGGACAGATATGGTGCCCTTGCAAGCACATCCCAGAAGGGTCACTTGCCTCTGGCTTTCCTCTTGTTTTAATGGTAAGATTTTTGTCACTCCTGAGAACTCCATGTGTTGACTGTGTCAACATTAAATCTGAACTGCTACAAGTACCCAGTGCAACCCCCTGCCTTGGTGGAAGATTTCTCCTTTCCTTTCTTCATTTTAACTCTGACCCTGAGTTTAAATTCTTGGTTAGAAGAGTACACTGAGAAAATTACCCCTTAACACCTGATTGCCAGCACCTTTATTAGTGAGTGGGTGAGTCTTCTTGCTGGCTACAGATTTCCATGAGAATTCCTGAAAATACTCAGCTCCTGAGGAAGCAGCCAAGCAGAAGTCAGGCCCAGGATCTCCATCCAGTTCAGTCACGAGATAACATTTCTCTCATTCCAAAGAGATCACTTCCCATTTCACAGAGCTGCAGTCACTGCCCAACACCAGAGAAATGTTTTTCTGGGCATGAGTGGAAGAGAGCATAATTCTGCTGTTTTCTGCATTTTGTGTCTTCATTTTCAGACACCAAGGCTCCTCTTCAGGGTGGTCATTCAAATCTCTGTTTGTCTTTAAGGCAAGATGTAAACATAGTCATCAAAGCTCAAAGAGTTCTTCTTTACAGGACTAAATGGTTTCTATCAAACCCTTTGTTGTTCAGTTTCACTCTCACACCTAGCAGCACTACTGCTGTACAAAAATTAGGCACAAAAATAAGTATTTAGGACCTACATATGTAGTCCTCTGAACAGGAAAAAAAAAAAAAAAAAAAGGTTTCATAAGGACTAGAGGGAAAAGAGTGTTTTTCCATTCATTTGCCTGATTTGTTAATGAAAGGCTATATTTAGAGACAACGTTGTGCTTCAGTTAGTTATGAGCATTGTTTCCAGCTTTTTTTTTTGACTACATGTACTTCTGGGTGCCAAGCAAATTTTGACTGCATGTGTGGAGTGCTTTTAAGCAGTTTCCCAAGTTAATGAGATAATTGTATTTGTCATTAGAGCAAAATCTGGGAACATTTTCTGTGTGAAGATGAGCTTGCGTATTTATTAGAAAAAAGATTTTAAATTTGTAAAAAGGAAAAGGTGGGAGGTTTTATTACCTTGTCCAAGTCTATGTCTAGAAGAGCATCATGAGAAGATGACTTAAGATCAGGGTCTGTAGAGGGAACAGTGTCACCTGTACAGCTCACACCTCATTACAGTGGCAGACCTGGAGGCAGGAGCATCTGAGGGAAGCACAGGCAGATGAGCTGTGTGGGGCTGTTCCTTTGGGTTCAGTGAAGACACAAGTGGTTTGAACAAGCTCACATTTCCCAAGGACAGCTCAGAGGGTGACAGTTGAGACCTAAGAGCCTCTTCAGTCAGCATCACCTGGTCTTAGGATGTTTTTGCAGCCTCCCTTGCACACATCCACAGCCCAGCAGCCCCTGGCCTTAGATTTATAACGGGTGAGGATGTGCTCTGGCCTCCTAACTCCTCACAATCCCTTAGTAATTGCCTATATAAAAGGGAAATTTAAGGAAGAGAAATGTCTGTGTTTTGAAGTAAGGAATTCTGCTGACACTACAGAATCTGAAAGCACACTGTGCTCAGTGAAAGTACTTGAACCTTGAAATAGGAATACAGACCTCTTAATTAATCTCTCTGTTATGCTATAAAGTGCAAAGAAAACTAATACAGGGAATTTTCCTCTTAATTGCTACCAGAATCTGCATGTGTTTGGGTGTCTGATGGGGAGGAGAATGTTGGGCCAGGGCAACACAGTATTACACTTCCTACATAATTATGTAGGAGGGGTAGGTTTATTAGGCTAAAGTAAGCCATTACTTATGCAGGTGGAATTGTTATTAGAAAACTACCTCTTAACATTGTTCATGTTTGCAGAATCTCTCATCTAAATCTTTTTTTTCATGAATGCATATACAGGCTTCAATTATTTTACTGGAGGAGAAAGTGGCCATCCAAAAAAGTGGCATTCATTTATTTCCTTTCATCTTTCTGTTATGGATTTAGGAGTGCTGGATGATTTTTTTCAATTGCTCAAAACACTAAAACAGCTTCCTTTTGAGGTGCTGCTGTTACAATTGTGCCCCTGTCAAGGGAAACATAATGAAGGGAATCTCCTTTGTTTTGTTGATCAACAGAGGGAGGCGTTGGTCACTTCTTTTTGTGTTGCCACCCAAGCTGAGTCTTGCAGCACAATGGGGAAGGGGGGGATGTTTCTTGCTACCCTCAAGCTACCTCTCATCTTCTCCAAGCTACAAGTGACAGGTCACTGGAAGAGGTCCACTTGACTGTAGTTTGTGGTTCATCATTTATAGTCACTGACTGGTTGGTCTCCACTGGTGACTGTTCCCTAAGCTGCAGCACCCTTGCAGATTCCCATTTCAAACTCTGAGGACAATTACCTACCCAAAGGAAATCCCATATACATGTAGCATGGGCAGACAAAAACCTTTCAGTGTGAAGTTCTCTAAGCTTCCTGGGCAAGGCCCATCTAGGATTCACCTCTACTTTAGGCATTGCCTAACAGATGCTTTCTGAAACCTCTCAGTCCCTGCCACTTCTGTCCTTTCTTTTTCTACACTGGTTTACACCCCCAGAAAGGGCACTCAAACAGATGTTTTTCAGGAAGATATGGGTGCCCAGTGCCACTGTCACCATCTATTCTATCCCTGTGTGATGCTTCCATGACCCTGCTGAAGTCAATCCAGACTTTCCTGGCAGTTTCTGAAAAGATGTGATTTACTGAAAAGATGTGACAATGTAGTCATTAATTACCATGACAAAGGCTACATCGAGTTAAAATGTTGCCAAGAGTCTGAATGATGGATGATGCTGAAGTTTGGACCCAACCACAGAGGTCCCTTACCCTCCATACTTTTCTGTAACCAACATTTGGTTCCAAACCAAATCCCATTTCAAATTTTTCCCTTTCTGAGAGCAGAATAACCCAGAAAATTCACCAGCATCCTGCATTGCTCTTTATTTGCTGCTGAGATTTTTTCCAAGAGGATGGAAAGGCTTTTCCACCAGGGAGGTATTACTCACAGAAGATACAGCAAAGGAGCCTTAATCAAGATTTAACAGCTTACAGCAGCCAGCTGTCACTCAGACATAAGGAAGCATTCTACAAGAAATGACCTGCTTCCAGCTGAAAGTGTCCCAGCCATGAAATGGGCCAGAGCTGTACTGATGGAGAGCCCAGATACATAGTGCTAAATAGCAGCTCTTACTGAAGTGAGGTCTGTGGTCATCCTTGGGAGGACAGATGTGCTGCATAAACTGGGCACAGGCCAGGTTAAAAAAAAGCTTTCTGGGGGCTGGTGGCCATTCTTTGGCTGGAGCAGGCCCAATGCCACATCAGGATGACAGATGTTTCAGTGTTCTCTTCCCTGGAAATTTCAATCAAAAGATTCTCCCTGCCCTCTTTTGGGATCACATACCACAATGAGTGCTACAGCAACTTCCCTGATAAGGATCTGCAGTAGTTGCTCATTCCTGACTCTGGAATGCATCCAAATCCAAGCAGGAATGACTTATTCATGGCCTTATTGTCAATTTTGCTCTGTCTACAACTGTGATACAAAGCTACCTACACCACCTCCTGCCTCAAAACTGCTTCCCATCCCCTGTGCCTTGGCCAGGAAGCTGTTGGGGGACAAGATGCTGGTGTGTGAGAAGAATGCATGTTCTGCCTGTGCTGCAGGGCTGCTGAAAAGACACTGTGTGATTTGGAGTGGCAGGACATTTTGGGAAGACCTTCTGGTGGTTCCATGCCACAAAGCCCTGTGGAACACTGAGTGGTGGATTCAGTTATGGATTGAATCCCCACCAGGGACACCCTAGGATATAATTCACCCAACTCCTGAAACATTGTTTAATGCCCTGAGTGGATTTCCAGCTAGGAAGCACACAAAAATCCTGAAGATCATTCCAAATACTTGGCATGGTTTGGGGATTTGTCCCTGATGCTATAAAGGACCATCAGAGACAGAGCCAGAGCCTGAGGTTCCCATCTTGGTTGAAAGGCTGAAGCTGGGCAGAGTCAGCCCTCCCAGGTGATTGACCAGATACCACAAAGGAAGATCACTGGATGCAGCTGTGACCAGAATTCTGAAAGCTGCAAGAGCTAAACAGCTGCTTCAATATTAGTCAACATTATATACCCTAGAGAGGACACTATGGAGAGGGAGCTCAGCCCCTTCTTATCTTCTGGCAAATCTGTACCTGCCCTTCTTCCCCATTTTCTCAGCACTGCTTCATTCCAGATGATGTTGCACTATTTCACATCTGATTTTTCACCTTCTCACACTGTCTCACAGTCACAGATTCCATGATCTGTGTGCATTCCTCAAGATAACAATATAAAACGATCAAGGAGGGGGGGAAATGGGTAAATGTAACCTGCCTTGTGAATGAAATATGGGTGGAGTGGGATGTGTTGAATCTTGGTTTTCTTCTGCCCCACAGGGGAGAAACTGAATTAATTCATCATTTTGCTTAAGCATGGGAGATGGCACCATTAAAAAAAGCTTAGAGGAAAGAGAATTAAAATGATAGGGCACAATCATTTTAATCACTTGGGCTCAGCTTCATGAAAAGAGGTGAAATTCCTTTTCACTGGTCTTCAGAGGGCATGGATTTCATGCATGATTCCTCATGGACTTGTCTGCTGTACCTAATTAAAAACGTTGTGATTTTTTTTTAACATGCCCCATATAATTCAGTGAATGCTGTACCGAGGAAGATTTGCACTGTTTTGGTATTTTTCTTCTATCATTTGTTCACTGTTACCCTCCAAGAAAGTAAAAATTATTCAAATAAACACATACCTACCAGATGAAGACAGCCTCCTGTGCAGCAATACCAGCTGTTCCTGACCTGACAAGCAAACCTGCTAGAATCAAGAAACACATTCTTATGAAATAGAGGGTGAGAAGTGGAAAGGATAAAAAAACAACACCTGGAATTCTAGTTAAAAAAAAAAAAAAAAAAAATCTGGGTTGTTTGTAAGAAATGCAGTGGAAGGAGCAGAAACAGATTTCTTTAAACAGGCAGTCTCTGGGCCCCACTAGGGGAGGTGGACCTTGTCCCTGCAGTAGAGCTCAGCTATTTCTGGTTCTCTGGTCTTCTCTTGAAGCAAAGTGACATGTACTGCTGGGTGACACTGCTTTACCAGCCACTAAACTGAGACGTGGAGATAAAATGATGAGTTCTGCACGTGTCAGAGTTACACAGAAGCTGGCACAGAGGGTGCTTCTTATGTAGGATGTGTCAGAATCAATGGGTGAGCACCAGACCCTGAACCTGGGGTGGTTCCCTTTGGCTTTTGTTATGTGCCATCCTGAATCTTCCTCAGGGGTGACACTGTCCCAGGCAATTCTCTGAAAAGGGATTCTCAACCAGAGGGCTGGACTGTACACAGGAATCACAACTGAGAAAAGAAGGACTATTTTGATGTCACTTCAAGAGAGAGGTGGGGAACAGCAACCACTCCAGCTCCTTACCAGCTTCACTTGCTTTCCTGCAAGTAGAAAATGAGCCAGTAACTGCTCTGTGCATAAACTGGACCTGGATCAAAGTGTTTAAGTATGATTAGCAAGCAGTTAAGCTTATGAGGAATTTTAGGTGTTCTCATCTTATAAACAAGCAAGAAAACCCTCTGGGATTGGAAGCCCAATGAGAAGTGGGCCTGCTTAATCAGGAAGGGTCAAAAATCTGTCTAGGGCTTCACGAAGCACCCAGCAATCATTAGGTGACTCCTTTTGCTACCTTGGCTAGAGTTAACATCTAAGTGACATAGGCAGAGTCAAACTGGGCAGGGAGTGGGAGGAGGAGGCTTAAAATTTCACCCTGAGTTCAGGGGGTCAGCAAGGTGAGGGAAGCCTCAGGTCTGATTTGGGCCTCGTGCCTTCTGCCATCAAGCCCTGCACAGCTCTTCACCCAAGGGTCACTCTTGTCCTTGTACCCTGAAGCACAGGGATCCCCAGGACACAGTTTGGGTTAGGATGTCAGTCAGATGCTATGGTTGACAAAAAGGTCTTTAGGATTTCGTGTCAGCGTAGCAGGGGGATTTTTTTTTTTCTGTGGGTTTTTTGCTTTTCTGTAGTGTCTGTTGTCAACTAAGCAAATGTTTCGATGATTTCAGGGTAAATAAAGACTTGTCTTTCCTTTTACCTTAAATTCATAGCTCTGCAAACTCAGGGTAAGAGAGGAAAAACCAAGGCACTAAGGTCTTGATCCCCAAATCCATCACTGTCAATAGGAGGCTTCCCATTGATGTAGAAAATGATTTGAGCATCAGCCCCTAAGCTGTTGTGTCTCTGTGTACAAACACATTTTTGTATCTGCCTGAATAGGGGCTGGTGTGTGGATGTGCCTATTGTTTTGTGTCTGTGTGCATGTATGTGTGTATTTACATACACATTCTCACAAACACAAATATATATTTAAGATTTACAGCTCTGGAAAACCTAGTGAATAATGTAAATGATTAAAGCAGATGCCTGGCAGAAAATATTGCTCAGACCTCCTCATTTAAATTCAGCCTCTTATTCACACTTGGTAATACACTCTGCCATATGAATTATGGATTCCCGTTTTTATCTTTCACACTACACATGAATGTTTGATAAAGATTGTTTCCAATATTATATTTTGTCAAAATGCACATCTAAAATTCAAAAATGCTTTCCAGTAATTATGCATTGACTTAGCAGTATATAAAAAAAAGGAAAAAAAAAAAAGCCAAATGATATTATCATTGTTTTTCCTGAATATTTGTGCTAAATAAGACCAAGAGACTGACAGGATTTGCAGCCAAAATTCCTTATTTATACTGCATCCACATGGAGCCCAGGCAGCTACAGTATGTTTTTCACACTGCTCTACAAATGCTTCAGCCTCAGTGCTTTGTCTTGTGTGGGAAAAGGCTGCTTTTATGCTAAATTATTCGTAATGACTTTGTGAAGTGGATTAATATCCAGAAGGGGTCTGGATTCACACTGGAGAAATATAAAATTTACCTCCTTAGGGAATCAGGATAGTCTCATTATAAGGTTCCTAGGAAAGAAAAAGAAAAAAAAACAACAAAACAAGATGTGTTAGTGTCCACAATCATTTCTGCATTTATTTTCTTTTTCTTTTGCTGTGTGAAATTGCAGCTCCTGAGGAAAAACCCAGACAGAGAAAAACAAAAACGTATTTTCCCATTGTAGCTAGAAACTAATAGCTTGACTTACAATGCTACCCAGTATTCCCCTTCTTTTGTGCAGAGGTCTTTTCAATTTTTACCAGGCTGTGTGTGGGTCAGGTGTCCAGAAGGGAATCTCTTTGGCTCTATCTGCGTTCACAAGGAGAGCAGCACTACAGGTGACTCTTTGCAGCTTCAAACAGTGTCTGCCTGGGTGTGTGTTTGGGACAGGAGGTTACTTCAGATTGGCTCCAGTCTAGTTTTGTGGACTGGCCTCCTGTCATGGTCTGGCATGGACAAACACCCTCCTGGAGTACATGACCTATTTAGTTTCATTTTGAAGGGATGCAGTGCCCTCCCAGAGAAAACCAAAGCATGGTAAATGGAGGAAATGGGAAGATTTATTTAAAAATGATAAGCCTTATCTCTGCAATGCTGACAGAAATGTACTCATTTTGTTCAGCAGGCTTTGACTGAGGTGAGGCCATCACTCCTTTTCCTTTTAGGAGAGTTGGGTGAGGAGACTCTGAGGCACCAAGGAAGTGTGTGGAGGAAGCACTCAAATGGAGGCTACAGTGGCTCATCTTGATTGCACGTTACTCTTGGTTGGAGGAAAACCTCCTGAAAAATTGTCCATATTTGCAATTTTAATTCCCTCTCTCAATCTGGTGCCACTGTGTGACTTCTAAAGAACTGGAGGAACTCCGGACCAGTACCGAGGTGGTTGTGTTTCTTCTCTAGAAAATTAAAAATATGTCCTGGTTTGAGGTTTCATTTTTGGCTTTCTGTCTGCCTCTCCTTGCTACACATTAGTCTGGGGAACTGCCTGCACTCCCCAGCATGTGGTCAGCTGTGAGGAGATAAAAGCCAATTTTCTTTACAGAAAGACCCTGCTTCCTTTTCCAAGTGCAATTCCCATTCCTTCACTCCTGTTCACCTGCATATTCTCCTAGTGGTATTCGAAATCCTTTCACGATTGTGTTGAAAGCCCAGAATGCAATGATAAAGAAAAAGATTAATCTATAATGGCACAGTCCAACGTTGACAAATTTCAAGTATCTTTTGTATAATATCTCACATAAAGCACATCATTATTAATCTGCCTCAGGTACATGTGTGCTCCACATTACCAGAGATACCAACCATTTTCCAGTCTTTCTTCACCATCAGTCCTCACAACATTCTAGTGCTAGAAATGCTTTAACCCCTACAAAGCTGGTGAGAAAATGCCATGTCAGGAGAGACTTTTCCAAGTTCACACGTGCAGACCACCTGCAAAAAACTCTTTCTGCAGTGGAAGGAATTAACAAATAACTGAAAAAAAGTCTTAGTGTTGCAACAACTTCTTCTGAAGAAGACAAGAGAAGAGCAAAAGTGGCCTATTTCTTCAGCAGTCATTTCCAGCATGCTGCATGTCTATCTGTGAAACAGAAAAAAAAAAAAAAAAACCCAAATAAATTTGTATCAGGCTGTGCAACTCCTGCTCTGCAAAGCAGAATGAAAAACTTCAGCTGCTCGCTTCCATCTGCAGTATCACATTTCTTTCACAACTACTGCTATTTTTTTCATGTTTCTTCATGATTTATTGTCCTCTCTTAAATTCAAATTTGCAAGTAGCTCATGGAGAGTGATCATAATTTCTTTTTCACAAGTTTTGTTTGTCAGTGATGGTTTTGATGGGGATTTTCCTTGTTCTTTCTTGGATTTCTATTGGGTTAGTCTGTAGTCAATAAAACCACGTCTGCCACAGTAGAAAAGGAACAGTTTTTTATGTTGTGATGAAGTGTGAAGGAACTAGATGGTCTTTAAGGTCCCTTCCAACCCAAACCATTCTGTGATTTTAAGATTATCTTAAATGTAAGAGAGATGTATATTGTACCTGGTAAGTTTGGTTCCTTAAAAAGAGAGGACAACAACTTCTCACTGTAGGTTTCTCAACTGGGGAATCTCTATCCCGCCCACCAATACTTCTACCACTTCTTTTCAGGGCATTTTCAAATCTCTGCTGAATCCAGCTGCTTAGAAAGACTTCCTTGCTTCCCTTGACCTTACACCTGGGCAACTCCTGCAGCATTGGATCCATGGGATTGCAGTGATAGCCTTGTTCTTCCTTCAGCAGCTGCTGCAGTGGGAGATTTTATTAGAAGGTCATTTATGGAAGCCATTAACCACCTTTCCAGGTAACAAAATATGATGGCAGGACTTCTAGGTGTGGTTTCCAGAGGCACATCCACTCAGGGAGTGCCACAGCTAACATAATGTTACCAGATCTCTGTGAGTCTACACGTGTCTATCCATCTGTTTAATAAATGCTACACATCAGTTACTCCAGCTACGAGAATTCTGCCCCATATGGCCATCACTGCGACATATTTCAAGACAAAACACTACATATTTGAAGTGTCAAATCCTTTTAAAAATACATACTTTGTACTGGTTTTGGATTTCCAGGGATACAAGCACAGATGCGTTCTGCATCTCTCAGGAAATAATTAAAGCATAAAAATGCTTACTGGAGTTGTTACTTTCACCTTGCAACTAAGAGAAATCTTCACCTCTGCTTCTCTGCTGGATCTACACTACTGATCTGAAGGGAAAGCTTCCCATGAAAGGACTATTATGTTTGCTGAAGGCATTATTGGCATTAGTCAGATGTATGCCATCGAAGCAAAGCCTCCCAGGGCATGACATGTAATACCTGGAATTACATTTTAAGGCCAATAAATACTTCAGTGGCAATGTACTTGTATGGTGGGTCAGTGGATCTCAGTGGATGATCTGAGTATACTCCACAACAGGGATCACTGACAGGAAAAAAAGTCTGAACCTTCTCTTTCTTGCATTTTTTTTTTTTTTTCTTTTTCTTTTTTGGGTGTGTCTCTCCGTATTTTCCTCTTTTATTTTGGAAATTAGTTAAATATCTTTGGTATCAGACTAGAGCCTCAGCTGGAGTCCATCCACCCCATTCCAGATAGTGGTAAAATGGGATTGTGGATTATTACACCAAAAAGAACCTTGCCTTGCACACCAGTAATTTAGCCACTTTTTTTTTTTGTCATTGAAATCATTATTAGTTCCTCTTCTACTGCATATTTGTACTGTGGTTAAAGATGAGTTTGGGTTACAGTTTGGGTTAATGGAGGCATATTCCCCTGAGACAGGAGTACACAGGAGCTTTAAGACAGGGATGGATACTTTATTATGGTCTATGACTGATTTCAATGCTGCTTTATCATCTGCCAGCACGCACACACAAACTAATAAGCTATTCACTGCTTTTTGCCCCTGAGGGCACCTTTCAATAAGGCAAGGCATTGATTTTTACCATCAGACACACAGCCCCTGAGCCATTCCCTGTATCATTCTATCCCCAGTGGTGCATTCTGCAGGGGAAAGTGGGTATTTTGGGTCATTTTAGTCACACGGGTTCAACCCCACCCATGCACACAGGCAAGCTGGCAACCATCCACCTCAGATACCCAGATATTTACTTTGCCTCCAGCAGAAGAACTATTGATATTAACCTCTCCTGCAATCTTGTCAGCTCCATTTTTGTTAAAAACACTTTGCTGAGGCCTTACACAAAGGGCAGAATATACTCCCCTCACCCAGCATGCTTCTAGTATATCAATCAGCAACTGACCACTGTCATTCCTACCAAAGAGCCCAAAGAGTGAACTGCAGTAATAATAATAATAATAATAAATAATAATAATAATAATAATAATAATATTGTAATAATCCCTAGCCAGTCCTTTTTAGGTTGTTAGGATTGCTTCTAGGGCTGAGAGGGTATTCTGTGGTGCTGCCTTAAAACTTCTTCCTGTTTTTATAGACCAAGAATATTTCAACTTTATGACCTAGCTCACTCTATTTAAAATATAAAACAGCACAATGTGGATCGCTGTGGTCTTAATCTCTGCCACTGTCTTCTATCTTTTCTCTAGTAGTATACTGTAACTCTACCAATTTAGCTTCCTAAAACTGACCAGACCAAAAGAGCACAGATGCATAGCTAGCATCACACAGAATAATTCCAGTTTCAGTGGGAGCATATGGATGTCCTGCAGATGAGGATTCCTGTAGATATTTCCCACTTTGTTTACCCTCCTCTCAGCAGCCTGTCTTTGGGAAAATAGCTGGTATCCTAGTTAGTGTCTCCTCTTCAGCTACAAAGAGAGGAAGAGAGCCAGAGCAGCATCATTCCCTCCTATCCCTTCTTCAGCCTTCTGGCCAAAGAAGCAAAGGGAAGGGTGAGTTCAGTACCTGGTGCCCCATGGTGCTTCAGGCACTGAAAGCATCCTGGCCTGTCTAGAAAAGTGACCTGTAATGGCTTTGAGCTATCTTATCTTCATCTGAAATCCTAGTAAGTTTCCTCTGGGCCCAGAACACATGCTTGTCCCAGAGGCTTCACTTCCAGTAAATGGTTTTTAATAGCTTTAGTGGTTCATTTAAAAAAAAAAAAAAAAAAAAAAAAAAAAAAAAAAAAAATGGCCTTATAATTTTTACCTGCTCTATGGATGATACCTCAAGGCATCTATAGCACATCTAAACTTTAAACAATCAGAAGTGTCACAGTTTCAAGCATTTTAGGCAGAAAGTTTTCCCAGCAGCAAATAAGGATTCCCTAAAGGGAAGTTTCCTGTGACAAAAAGTCGGTTCTTTTCTGATTCAAATACTCAAAGCAAATATCACAACAAGGTGCTTTGAAACTCCTGATTCAGAGCTTTCTGGGATTTTCTGAAAATATTTTTAACAGCCTTTCAGATCATACCTTTACATTAAAAGTCTCAGAACAGAAAGTAATTCTGAATTTTCAGCATTACTGCAAGAAGTAACTTGATAATCCAATGATAGCATTTTTCAGTTATCTCTAAGCATTAATTAACTGGCTTGATGAATTATGTTTCCATAGCACACAGCCTTGTTTAGAATTCAAAATATACATGTAGAATGTATTAAAAACTATAATATTCAACTGATAACCATACTATCAACTCTTCCACAATAACACTATGTACATTGAAACAAAAGAAATTCATCCAGTCTGTGGATATACTGTGAATTTTCATCCCTATCCCCCTGCAGGGGAAGGGCACTACGTGTTAAAGTGAAGGGCTCAGAGAAAAAGTTTTACATTATGAAAATTGCTTTCTGCAACAGAGGAAAAGATGCTTTGGAGTGCATGAGGTACATACCTATTCCATAATGTGTTTGGAAATGTAGGCACAAAAAATACATGTAAAGTTAGTTGGCCAGTGCAGTTAGCAGCAGCAGCAAACTGTGCATCCTGGTGTTGTTAGTTTATATGGTTCTGGTTATTGCAATATCAGTTCACCCAGTGATTTTTGTATTCAGAGATGACTGTGAATGCCTTGTCCAGTGTTGTATTATTTGATCAAAAGGTCACCTCAAGAACTTATGATTTTTCTTGTTTTAATAAGGGGAATTGAAAGTTCCACTTATCCAAGGTTAGATAGAATACCTGTTTGGAAGGAGAACTAGAAAATTGAGATATTAATGAGAGTGGTGTTAAGAATGGAAAAAAAAAAAATCAGAGCTATTCCAGCTCATAAAACATCTATAGAAATCTGCTTCTCCAAACTTAATATCAAAGGATCACTGTTTCTTCTGACAGTGTCTCTATGCAAACCAGCAAAGCCTCTGATTGCTAATTAAACCATTGCAAAAAGCCCTTAAACGAAGCACCCACATGCCTGACTAAGAACTGAAGTCTCAAAGGCTTTTGTAATTGAAAGTGGAAGAGATTAAATGAAGAAAATATTAGGTAATGAATGACAAAACTTTTTATTTTGTCTATTTATAACGGAACAAAAATCAAGAGGTGGTCTCCCCGAGCCGTGGGAGGGCATTTAAATACCTGTCAGAATGAACCTTGTAAAGGAATAAACCTCACAGCCTCAGACCCACTGCCCAGCCAGACAGGTAACCTGTATCCTACAAGGACCAGTCATGCCTTATTTGCTTCTTATTTTGTCTGGATTTACAAGAGCTGTTTAGCTCTAGCTCGAGCTGTCCCTTAAGTGCTGTCTCAAGGGCTCTTGCAAAAGAAACATTCGAAATACATTTGGTCCTTCAGTTAGGACATGTTCCAGCTCCCCTCTCTGCCTCTTCCATATGCATTGGGGTGAAGAGGCCTCCCAGGGCTCTGATGAAGGTTTCCTCCCCAGCCATGCACAGCTCCTGACTGACAGCAGCTCCATCCCCCTCACTGCTGGGGGAAAGGGAAGGTTCACATCCCTCTTTGGAGGAAAACCTCTAATCAGCAAGTGCTGTTCTTGAGGAATACTTCTTGTTGAGGTTATAAATGAGTGGCAAGGAAAATAAGCATATCTTACTGCACATGACCTGCTGTTAGAGAAGCACGATGCAAAGACCCCAGATGTCAGTCTCCTTCCTTCCACAGTTGAATGAAAAAACAGTGGTGAAAATACAGTTTACCCAAATACCTAAGTATATCATTATTCCCAAATGGAATCATAGAATGGTTTGGGCTAAAAGGGACCCTAAAGATCACCCAGTTCCAACCCCCCTGCATGGGCAGGGACACCCCCCCCAGTCCAGGTTGCTCCAAGCCCCATCCAACCTGGTCTTGAACACTTCCAGGGATGGGGCAGCCACAACTCCCTTTGGCAACCTGTGCCAGGGTCTCACCACCCTCACAGGTAAGAATTTTTTCCTAATGTCTAATCTAAATCTCCCCACTTCAGGTTTTAAACCACTGTCCCTTCTCCTTCTGAAGTATCACTGAGTCTAACCACAAACTCCTTTTTTTTAATCTTGTCTTCCTTTTTATTTTTTTGCCTCCTATAAGTATCATGTGTTAGACCTTGCTGATGGGAAACATTTGGGTGGATTTAGGGTGGCCTTTGGTGCTGTGACAGCATGCTTCACAAGGAACCTTTGCCAGCACACTGCTGTTATTTCTTAAACTCTGTTTGGAGTTACAGGAGAGAGGGAAGCTTTGCTGAAATGCCATGGGTGAAAAACTTTGCTGAGCTGTCAAGCATGGGAAATGGTGAGAGCTGTAGGGTCACTTCTCACTTCTTACAGCCTAGGTGAAACAAGGTTTTAAGATGGTGGATCCTGCCCTTGCTGATAACAGACTGCATCCTTCTCCTCCCTCCCATTCTGGAGCAAACCAATGACAGAGAGGAATGAGCCTCCCACCTTGGATTTAATCCTCTGGGGTTGCATTTTGGTCAGGATGCTTTGTGAGCAAAAGCCAGTTCCCCCTAGATAAGCTCTTTTGATGGAAATTGCAATCAGTTGCCAAGGTCTGCAGAAAAGCCATTTGGATTGAGCTGGAGAAAGATTGCATTTTCTTCTTTTCTCTTTCTTCTCTTCCCCTTCAAACAGCAACTAAGTACTTGGTGCAGGGGGTTTAACTTCAGTGAGGATAAAACTGCTGGAGGAAATGGTCTCACCTCAACCATTTACCATCAGTGAGATTCTGGATCTCTGAGAAACCCTTTCACTGCAGGCTGCAAAAGATGAAGGCAAACTCTTTAAGGATTACTCACTTATCTTCTGGCTTCTGATGTCTGAGCCTGGAAAATGTGATCTATGACCAGTGGAAAAGTGGTAGAAGATTTTCATGGAAGTTCCAGAACTGCCTTTGCTGTAGACTGTAATTTGCCCTTTAATGAGTATCCCAATATCAACTCCTTTTGCTCAGAGCTGTTTTCTCTTGAAGGAAAAGAATTAAGCTCACAGTAAAATGCTTTGAAATGGGAAACAACTTTTTTTTTTTTTCTTTTTTTTTTTCCCCCCTGAAACCTGCTTTGCCCTTTTAAGAAAAGGAATGTTTCAACATTATTTTAAACATCCCTCCTCCTCCTAACTCCATTAGGGATTAGATTTTTCTGCTACTGACATTGAGTTTTCACAGGCAACAGGTCATGGAGATATCTTAGTAAGAAATAATCCTTTTTTCCTACAGGGTGTGTGAGTTTTCTATTACTGTTTTGGAAATGTTGATGCCATACAATTGCAGAGTCAAAATCCCTGTGGAAGCTCAGTGGAGGTACTTTGTAGGTAGACATTAAGCCTCACAGAAATTCAGTGTAAAGCAGACAGATATAAGGTAGGATTGCTCTTCTGGTTTCAGAGAAGAGATGCTGACAGACAGCTGACAAGGAGCTGGTCCCAGATCTGGAGAAGACCTGGTCTGTCCTATCCATCTAACGGTGCAGAACTGTTTCAGGAAGCATACATCTCAATGATACATCAAATTACTCTTCCATTTTTCAACGTGACAAAACTTCATCTGTTTTCTTGGATGCTTATTACCCAGTTGAGCAAGTCTCACCAGTCCTGGTGACACCGATGAGAGTGTCACAGTACAAGGTTGAAATTTTCCCTTTATCAGTTCCCTCAAATTATTTCTAGTGATAACTCCTTCAGCTGCTTGAAGACTTCCTCTCGTCTTGCTGACCATCACCCTCCAAGAACAGGAACCAGAGCCTTTCTCTTGCAGTTTGGCCCAGCTAGGCAGGCTTGGCTGCTTCAGGAGCACCCAGCACCTTTGCCTGTGTCCACGAGGTGTTCAGCCAGCACCCTGTGCCAGGTGCAGGTTGTGTCCCTGCAGCCCAGCATGCCCACACCTCCTGCAATTTCTCTGTCTGTAGTCTTGGCTAAGTGCAAAATGTTCCTGCAGGGAATCTCTGGAAGCAGCCCCACATAAGAGGAAGACCTTAAACAATATAAAAGGATGAAGACAAATGAGCTTAAAGGCACTTCTGGCCTTTGCTTCAAACACATGGCCACACACTCTCAGCGTGTCCTGTCTGCTCACAGAAATGGAGTTAAGAGAGGCCAAAAATGCTTGAAAATTAACAAATCCAGGCTTTGCTGGGTAGGTGATAGAAGTGTGTCTGCCTGACTGCAAACTGAAAGCAGCTGCTTTAGGCAACCCAGCTTTTTGTGTTTTAACAACAGCATCAAAAGGTACTGCAGCCTCTGAAATGGTACATTCAGAGGTGTCACCATCCAAGCTGTGGGTTTTAGAGCAATAAGATACATTTCTGCTAGAAACTTGGTGTCAGTGCTGCAGCAGACCTCCTGACAGCTGGATTCAGCATGACATGAAGTGCTGTGCCTGCTTTCACCCATCCTACCCATAATGTAAAAGAGAGAATCCCCTGCATCACCAACAGGACGTGGTGATATATTGTCTCTGATGCAGCCAGTATAATCTAACTTAGCTCTGTATAATTGTGCTAAAACCTCCTCTACAGTCCATGAAAAAGAGCTTTTTCCTGCTCTGGATAGGAATTTCCAACTAGTTTTCAAGTGTAACATCAAGTAGGCAGCCCAGGAGCAAGAAATGATCCAAAAGCCTTCCCATAAGTGGGACACTGGAAAAAAAACTTGAACTATTTTCAAGAAAAGGAAAAATTTCATCCCTTAACAACTGATTGTTCTGATTATTTTGATTTTTTTCCTGGCTTGTAATGTCTCCAGTGTCTTGAATTTGACTTTTTGATACGGTGCACTCTCTGGGCTCTATTTTTCTTTTTAAAAATGGGACTGTTCATGAGCCAGTTTTTCCCAAAGACTTGCAGCTCTACTTAGTAATCAGTCACCCACAGATGAGTTTTATCTGGCTAAATCACAGGCTTATGGGAAAGGTATATTAGGCTATCTTGTGCAACTCACTGGCAGTGTAAGATTGTTTGCTACAGAAGATCTAGTGGTTTGCTATCCCTCCCAAATTAATAAATCCTGCTGGATTTTTTCACTTCTTACAGGCTTGTAAATCCTGATGGTGAGATTAGTTTGTTGAACATTCATTGACCCAAACAACATCTAAAGTAATTTCAAAAGGTTGAAATATTCCTTTCAATTATTCCAGTTCTATTCTGGTTCTATTCCAGTTCTGTGATGCTATACAGATGCAGTGGCTCTTACTAAGAGAGTAATTTTTAGTGCAATATCACAGTATTAAGGTATTATTTCTAACTGAGCTAACTTTTGGGTCGTTGGACCAAACCAGTGCAAATTTTAGAGACCATTTAGTAATTCTAGTGCCCTCCATACCGTGGTTCTTGCAGTGCCCTCCCTCAGGCTTAATTTCTTTTTTTTTTTTTTTTTTTTTTTTTAACTGCAGCATTACAATTTCCATTTTGGACACTTCTAAAACTTAATCCTACTGGAAGCTTTGACTGCTGTTAGTGAGAACTGACTTTATCCACATAGTAGGCACTTTTGGAACCAGTCCCTATCACTTTCCAGCTTGTAGTGCAGGAGTGTTTTTTTTCTGTGGTACCTGGTGCCACTGTTCTACAACAGAATAACCCCTCTGGGCAAGTTCTTGTCACTTAGTTCCAGGAATTCTCTGTCTGGAAACCCAACTACTGTCCTGGAATCCTTTTTATCTTAGTTGCTGAGAGATTTATTCATTTTTGATTCTCACAAAGGGAAAAACCTTTTTTTCAGGGTTCGCTTGTGATTTCCTATTTTCTCTGGCAACTGAGAGTTCAAAATAGTTTCCTCTGCTGCTGAAAATACTGTTGATCAAAACCAAAGGATCAGTTGTTTGTGAATGATGCAATATATTTCAGAGTAGATTTTTTTAACTTAGCAGCTCCGGCTGCCATGGATGCCAAGGGTTCATTTAATGAACATTAAATTTTCAGTGTAACTGCACTGTCAGGAAAAAAAAAAAAATTCCAGCTAAAGGGAAGTACTCTTTTATGAGGGACTTGGGCTCTTGGGAAGGTGAGGCCTGACTCAGAAGGAAGTTATGCTTTTTTTCCTACCCTAATGCCTCAGCCTACTTTTTACAGCTTTACTCGATTAGTTTTACTTTCCCTGATGCCTTCTCTGTTTTTTCGCTCCTACATTTTTATTTGTCTGTTTTGTTTTGTTGTTTTTTGGTTTGCTTTGCTTTTTTTCTTCTTCATCTTTATGGATTGAATAAAAATTGACACATGCATTTTAGCTGATCTCCTGAGCTGCAAAGCCCAAATATGTGGAATGACAAAAAAACCCTCAAATAGTTTCTAATCCAGGGAAGGAACTAAATGCTAGGTGTATGCAAATCTGTGCAGCTTTGTTAAATGAAATGAAGTTGTGCTTTCTACTTTTAAAAATCTTTTTTTTTCTAATTTGAGGTTAGGTAGCAATGTGCACCCTGAATTCATCCTTGAATTCCATCCTATGGGTTTATACCAAGGGTAGATTTCAGCCTGAATACTTTTCAAGTACATTGGTTTATTGCTTTATTCATGAGGGTCACTATATATTTCTTCCTTTTCCCCTTTATTTTACCAGCTTTGTGTTCTAGTGGAACAGTTCACTTGCCATCAGGGGGAGTGTTTGACAGAGCAAAATTAAGCTGTGCCAAATTGTTGACAGTGTAGCACCGTGCCAGCTCACACACTGTCTCTACCAATGGCCACATCTGGTACTTTCCCTTGGTGGTTCTGCTGGCAAACTCAACAGCTCTGATTCATTTTCTGCTAGCTTGAGGGCAGGACACATCCCTTTCTGCTCCCTTTTGAAAGCTTCATGCCTGAAAATACTTGCAAAAAAGGTTTTCAGTTGGAGGTTCCTGAACAGAAGTTGATTTGCCAATAGCTTGAACTCGGATTGATTTTATCCTTGTGCTTATTAGCTAGCCAGATCAAGGGTTGTTCATTCCTTGGTTTTGATTTAATAGCTGTATCACAGGCAGCCAGAGTCAGGTCCCAGCTGGAAATGTGACTAACACCACTGGACACTGTACCAAAGCCTGACAGTTTTCTCCATGATATAAATCCATGGGTACAAGTTTCAGTCTTTCCAATCAACAACAACTGCCTGTGCTCTTTCTTCTGAACCTCAGTAACTGAGCAGCAGGTCTCCCACTGGTGAGAATGCTGGAAATACATCCACTACATTCAGAAAATATAGTTTTGTTTTGTTTTTAATTGAAGGAATTGAGCTTGTGAAATGTAGTCAGGATGGGGTCATTGGTAGGGTGAAAAACCAGCATTTGATTTTACCTCCCCATTTCTTCTCTTTTCTTTTTCTTCCTCTTCGAAGCTTAATGATTACCTTTACATCTTAATGCCCCTATTTCCTGCAAAGATTTATGCATTAGTTTCACACTGAATTCAGTGCTGAAATTAAAGAGTCAATGCATCTTCACAAAATTAAGGAAGCTATTGCAGAGAAAGGCCAAATAGATTTTAAAAATTGCAAGTACTCTTCTATATATTAATACGGGTAAGAGGCACAACTATTAAAAAAGAACAGCTTGTTCATAACTTATAAGGGTATGAATATTGTGTAGATCTGAACCTCAAATTAGTCTTTCATTGTTGAATAACTGGCTATAAATTGGAGTCCATTTTTTTTGTCCAGTATACTTAAGAATGGGGTCTGGTATCATAGGGTTCCCTGGGAATACAATCCTGAATGTGTCTGCCATTTGCAGACACTGGCAGAAATGTATTGATATAAATGACTACACAAGGTGCAAGACAATGAGGAATGACATGCTACATGTCACAAACTATTCCAATCTTCTTGTGCTATTTAAGCAATTTCAGTCTGGTTGTGTCCCTTCGTGTCTTGGGGCCACATCTCCCTCTTTGATTAACTTAAAAAAAAACCCAAAACAACAAACGCTCTCTGAAAAAGGACAGTGATAAATGAATGCAGAATTTTATGGTGTATTATGTCTGAAGAGTTTCAATACATTGTAAAATATTATTACATTAATAATTTGCATTGACTTGTAGTCAGATTTCTTTGAAGAAAGTCGTCTGAATTATATCTGTCCCAGATTAATTAAAATAATGCACAAAAGGGGGAATACAATAAGTGTCAACAATATTAAGTAACCTCCTTGCTGCTCCTCTCCAGTGGAAGAAGCATGAAAACCTCAGCAGCGTAGCTTCTTGATCCATTTCTTACAGAATATGGACCCCAAATACTGCAAAAAGCTCATTTACAATCTGTGACAGCACTGGACAGCCTCTTTCATGAGCAAGTGTTAATTTAACATAAATCTAAGCTTCCAAAATAATTTAAGTGTTATCAGGAGTCCATAATGTGGAATTCATTGAGGATCATCTATCATTATGTTAAAGGGAGACTAAGCAGGGTTCAGAAGCTCTGGCTGTCCCACTGCCCTCTCTTTCACCCCTGGCATCAAGCTCTGTTGCACACTAAGCTTCTTACAAGTCTTCTGCATTTTTCAGCTGTTGCTCCTGTTACAAATCTCACTCTGCTTTGTAACATCCCAGCCACCTCCTCCCCACACAGAAAACCTCTCAGAAGCCTTCTCAGCATCCGTTCTGTACCCTGTGCTCAGAGAGACAGCAAAGAGGAGGGGAAAGAGCCAGTTGGTGGCTGTGTGTGAGACACTGACTGCAAGCACATTGGTGGTTGTTATCAGCACTCTTGCAGGTTTTATAGACAAAGAGATTTAGGAAATCCCCTGCAGATTTCACTATCTCAGGCACTTTGTTTGCTAGTTAAAGAATGTTTTCACAGTGTGGTTAGGGTCTGAAATGCTTGCTAGCGTGAAAGTTTGGTGAACAAAATGAAAAAGTTAGAGCCCTTAAGATGGAATAGACCCTTTAAATATCTCAGTCATTCCTGCCACTGGAAATCAGCTGCAGCATCCATCAGGCAGCTCCTAAGGTAAGAGGGGGAATTGGAGCAGTGCTCACCAGTAACCCAAATCCATGTTTTTTCTATGTCCAGCCATGGAAAGCTAAACAATATGAATGCTCAGACACTGGTTCTTTGTTAGAATGTTAAACATAAGTATTTGTGGAGAATTCACTATTAAAGAAAGTGCCAGCAGATGGCATTGAAGAATATATGTCATCATTCCTGCTTCTTGTGGAAGCAATAAGGCTTCATGTCACTATATACCAAAGGCTGCTTCTTCCATGCACCTCCTGGACATTGAATGTAGTCCCCAAAAACCAGTTACAGCAGCTGAGGACCTGGTCTGAGATGTACAAAAAAATTGAAAGGCTCTAAACTATCTTTATATGCTGAAATTTTTATTTCTCACATACCTCTGAACACAGCCATCAGATGGAAAAATCCTGACTGGATTTCCATCAATAGCTGAGAACCATCAGGGTGGCACACCTCTCCTGGTGTTTCTTAGTGTCTGCTGCAGCTGTGTGCTGTTGGCCCCACTGCCAGGGAATCAGTTAATGGCTCTTAAGTCCCTTTTAATGATCTTTACCCCAGAGTGGGTATTTTTGCCATTTCTGCTTCATGTTTGCAGGATGAACATGAAGGAAGAAAAGCAAGGGAAAATAGGGATACATATAAAAAAAGACAAAAGGTAGACAGAGAGAAAAAAGAAATGGACAAACAAAAGGTGGAAAAAGTACAAAAGTTACAAAATGAGGATTTAGTCATAGGTCTCACTTCAAATATGAAAAGTGGATGAGTTTTAATTTGGATTGGCCTTAGAAGCAGAACCCTGATCTACGTTGATTGCCTTCCATCAGTTCTGCTCCAGGAATGTGGATGGGTGGAAAAGCCTACACAAGAAAATGGAAAATAGAGGAGATAATATGGTAACTTATTTAGATGGCTGGAGGGTTGGAAAACATAGATGCTTTAAGAAAATAACATTGAAGATACTTCCTTTTGATTTGTCTTTCTAGACTTATATCTTTCCCACTTCCTAGAGGTACTTTTTTCCTGTCTCAATTCTTTCTGTCTCCATTTTTCCACTTTCTCCCCAAGGTTTACATCTCTCTCTCTTTTTCTTTGAAGCTAAACAGATAGGAACTGCATAGCTTGTTGGATACATTTCTCTGGATTGAAAGGTTTGTACAGCTCCAGTTTAAAATCAGTGAGCTTCAAATATTCACCTTTCAGCAAAGTGGAGAAGGTCTTAACACTGCAGGTGAATCAGAAGCTAGTGGTAGTGTTTACCAGCTGGAATGAAATGAAAATATCTGCTGGTTATGCTCCATTCCCAGTGCTGATGGGTGATTTCTTCCTCCCCATCTCTTGAATCTGGATGGTTTTCAAAAGCCAAATCAAACCCCCACCCAGTGAATGTGCAAAGATGTGTATGGAGCAGAAGCAGCCACTCACAGATTGCTTTACCTTCAGTGCTTTGAGAGGTGGGGCTGCCCAGTGGGGAAACAGGCTACAGATTAATTAAGAAATGGAACATTCCTTCTTCCTGGACTTCAAATTCTCCATAGAATTATTTCATTATTAAGCACTTCATAAGTTCCCATAAGATGAACTCTGAAAACTTGCAAAAGGCTTTCTTATGGAAGTTTTAATAGAATATTTTCCATCCCAGCTAATGATGGAACGAGTGTATGACTCTAGCAACAGCCTCACTCAAAGATATCCAACTAAAGTTCAGGGGGCTATATTAAATCTGTACAGGGAGCTCCACGGTTGTTGGGTTTTTTTCTTGTTTTCTGTTGGGGTATTTTATAAGAAGGTGAAGGAAATCCCAGTAGTTGCACACACACAGCATCATTCAGCAAGCAAAGGTGCAAAGTGCTGGATTTGTTGCAGCTTTACATATTCCCAGCAAACCAAGCTGGTGTATTTAATGCAGACACAGATGTCCAACACCTTGTGAGGAGAACCAGCCTGCTGCAGTCTGATTTACTTGACCACACAGTGCAGCAACAAAAGGGAAAATGGTTTGGCTGTAGGACAGACAGTTGATGTGAATGTGCTTCCCAGCCACACGGAGCTGATCGTGTTCTTACGTGATGCCCTCGTGCCATTTCACACTGACTCCTTCTTTTCAGTATTGTCACCCAGTGACCTTTCTGTCCCATCTTGTAGAGCCAACAAGGGCTGAAATTTTAAAATGTCTTTACAGTGATTAAGGAAAAGGCTCATTAGAACACACCCAACGTGGGCTTTGACCACATGTGGAGAGAATCAAGGAAAAAAGGGCCACCAAAGCTTAAATAATCTTAGCTACATCTTATAAATGGAAATACTAAGTTGTGTATATTAGTTTACTCACTTCCAAATCCCTCAATAATGAGGGAAACAGCATAATCTTCCGTCATGATCATCCTCTTTTATTCATTTTAATAAACTGTTTTCCATGTGGATGCTTGGGTTGGCAACTTCACACCTCATCTTTGGACCCAAATCCCACTTCTGCACATGGGCAGCAATCTCACAGATCTCAGAGCTTCCCTCCCAGCTTCAGGTTTGACTGATTTTGTGTTTCCCTGGTGCTACATTCCCATCTCAGAGTATTTGCCAGCCAGTTTGTAGAACCTCTCCCCTCAAGGGTTCCTGTGCTAGCTGCAGCTCAGCATCCTGACACCAGAGAAAGTGGGATGGGAACCCCTGGAAGGAAAAGCCACAGGGCTGAGCTGCAGCTGAAGGCAGGACTTGTGCCAAAGGCTTCCTCTCAAGTGGTCAAATGATTTCAGATGTTGAAACCTCAGAAGCTGAGGCCTGAGGAGATCCAGGCTGACTCAGGAGATGAGACAGGAGCAGAGCAGATTATCAGTTGTCCCCCCAGCACCATTAGCACACACAGAAGTTTGTAAGAACAGAGCAAGCAGGTACTGCCCACATACTTTCCCAGTCTTCAGCACTTTGCATTTTAGCACTTCTGAGATGAAATTTATTGCTTCCCCGTTCAATAGCTCTTTCTGGATTTTTCTTCTCTGAGCTTATCATTTGCTGAACAAATGTACAATTTAGCACCTGGTGTACCCTCTGGTTAGAGCTTCCACAATTTAACCATGCTGTGTGACAAAGCAGTATCCTTTCTGTCTTCTAAACTTTCTACCTGCTAATTTTATTTGATGCACTGTCATCCTTGTGTCGGAAAACACAATGAATATTGATTCTCTATTTACTGTCTCTATTCTGCTCATGTTTTAAATCTCTCTATCATACACCCACTCAGCTGTCTCTCTTCCAGGTTAAAGAGCTGTAGTCATTACTTGTATGAAAATCATTCCATTCCTTAAATCATCTTGTTTCTCTTCTCAGTTCAACTCTGGGTCTGGTTTTCAGGTGAAGAAATGAGAGTCTGAAAGGTTGGAAAGAGTGACTTGTCCATGGTCATGTTGCAGACAAGCTATCACAACCATAATGCAAAATCAGGGATGCAGAAGGCATGAGTAACCCAGTGCTAGGACTTCTCAGATAAACCCACAGACCATTACCTCTTGGGTTTGTTAATTTGTTCATTTGTGGGGTTTCTATGCTCTGTTGTATTATCTATGTCATTTTATGTAATTTAAGCCTTGTTTTACCCCTCTCATATCTCATAGCTCATTTTAATTGTTCTAGTATTTTTTTCTATTATTTTCACATATATTTTTCACTTCACCCTGCAAGCAAAGCTCCAGAGTGCCTCCAGCCCTCCCAGCTTGGTCTCCTTTCTTCCTATCAGACAGTAAAAATTCCATCAGCCCATTAAGGGCCTCCAGCACTCCCAGAGCATCTCCCTACTTTTTTTCCTACCCTTCCTTTTTTCCTTTACAAAAAAACCTGTACAGTTCAATTGGCTGGAATTAGACTGTTGTGACTGACAGATCTCTTGTTAGGAAATACTGTAAGATAATTCTGAGCTCCCAGAAGGTAGACAAGAAGCAACCTTTCTTCCACATATTCTAAAAAAAGAGTTAAAAATATAAAGCAAAGGAGTTGTTTGGGCATTTTTTGTTTGGTTGGTTTGGTTTGGGTTTTTTGTGTTGTTTGTTTATTTTTTCTTTTTGTTCTCTGTGGGGGTTTTTTTGTTTGCTTGGGAGTTTTTTGTTGGGTTTTTTGTTTGTTTTTTTCAAAGTATCTAAGGAATCTGGGAGCAGAAATCCCACTGAGACATCAGAGAAGTTTGGCCTTAACTCCCTGAGATGCTTTTGAAACTCTGTTTAGTGATCTTGGAGAGAACCACGTTTGAACAGACTCCCTTAAATCATTGCCTGCATCAAAAGATTGGCTCAAGCCCCCTCATCCTCCTCCTCCTTTTTCCTTCCCAAACTGGCCATGGCACAAGGGAAAACTGATGCTGGATGCTTGTAGGAGGAACAGAGCTAAGGAAGGTTTCCACCAGCTGCTTCATGTGCATAAAAGCAACTGGAATTGTTTTACATGAGGTAGTTAAGCATTGTGACTTTACCTCCCCCAAAAAAGGATCCAGCCTGGGCAGATTTTTTTTTCTGGATTTTTTTCCAGATGGAAAATTGAGACACAGTGTGATTTAAGTGGTTCACCCAAGGACAGAACAGGCTGTCTTTGGGACTAAGGAGAACCATACAAAGGATCTGATAGTTCTTGCCTATCTGAAGAAAAAGAAATAGGTGGAGGGAAAGGAAAAAAAAAATAATAATGCAACCTTTCATTTTTTAGCATGGACAGTTAGCAACACCAAGTTTTTCCAATCAAGATGATAGCATCTGGACTACTGTAATCCTTTAGGTTGTAAACTGTGCCATGTTGCCCTCTCCAGAGTAGATCCAGCAGTCAGCTGGTGATAATTTATCTAATTAAAAAGAAAGGTGCTGGCTATAATGTTACTGGAGGGTGGCTTAAGGGGGGGAGGGGTTTGGTTTTCTCACATGTGCTGTGGGACATGATTTTTAAAGGAGAAAAAAATCTGCAACAAAATTAAGGAAGCCTCTACCTTTATCCTCCAGCCCCTACCCAAAAATACCTACTATAAAAGAGTTAAGATGAGGGCTTAACAATTTTAACCTGAATTTTGTCCCTCAGGTAGGGCAGGACACAGCAGAGGGGAAAGAGAATCAGCAGCACTGAGGGGCTGGGAAATCTTCAGCAGCTGTGAGAAGGGATTAGAAAGGTGCAACTTAAAAAAAAAACAAAGAGGAACTGAAATGAGTTTCAGTAAGTCAGTAGCCTCAATCCGTTCTCTGATATCAATCAGAGAATCAATAATTTTGGCATTTTTGGGACATTGTGAAGCTTCTTTTTTATCTAAGCAACTTGTGTCACAGGTTCTAGTTTAAACACCTTGCTTGCCAAGTCAGATTTTCTGAAATACTTTTAAACTTCTTAAATCCAAAGAACTGAAGAATATCTAGCAAGATGTCGAGGGCTTATGGAGCTACCAAAAGTTCCCTCAAACCAGCTCCTTGCTTGATTCTTAAGTGCTCTCACCTGTGCTAAATTGGGAAGGATTCACACCTGCTCTTAGCAGGCACAAGAGGGAATAAAAGCAGTGAAAAGGCAAAACAGCTTCTCCATAACTTTCCACTTTCCTCGGGAGCCAGGTAAGCAGGGGCTCCTGAAAGAAGGAGGGAGGTAGGCTAACTAAACCTTTGTTTGGTTTTATTTTTTTTTCGTAGTGCGGGATAAAATTCCAATAAGGATTTTGTATCTTCTCCCAAGCAGCTAACTTCCACCAATTCCAGCTTTCTCTTTGCTTTCCTTGGAGAGCCCTGGTCTGCTGCTCTGGACCCTATACTGGTGAAGCTTGTATTTCAATATCATTCCCACCTAGAGGAGCCCCTGCCCGGGGACCTGTGTAGCATCCAGAAACTTTGATATTTGTGTTTTGGATAAGTGAAGTGGCTCTCAGCTCCTGGTTCCATCATGACTCTTTTAAGAGGATGTGAATTGGCAGCATCGAACTGCCTTACATTAATCTTTGTTAGGTGCATGGAATTCCAGCTTCTTTGCTAATCTCAGAATTTTTGCTGTCTGAATTAATTTACTATTAAAAGATGAGCTAAGGCTGGGGCAAATCCCTATTAATATCTCCCTGCCCCTGATAACAGCCCATTCACCTTTTTTAGGTGTTTTTTAGCTAACAACTTGCTGAGTTTCCTTTGGTGTGGCTGGGGATGTATAAATAGTGAGTACATGAAAATGCTGCTAAGGAATGAGTGTATGTGACACCCCAAAAAAACTTAGGCAGCCAATGGAACAGTTCTGCAGAGGAAAAACCACCCAAGCTGCTTAGGAGCAAGGAGAAATCTGTTTAAAAAATTATAAAAAGCAGACTTATTGCAGGAGTACGTACCTTGCCAGCAGTGAAGTGCAGGGGCAGATCAGACAGGATGTCTTCAGTTGAGCCACGGTTCTGGTTATTAGTCAGGGATTAAATAATGGTTCAGAAATATAAATTCCTTCTGCTTTCAATGCACAATAAAAAAAAAAAAAAAAGGCTGTGTTCATTTAGCTGAGCCAAGACTTTGATACACTCATTTTGGGAAGCCTCATGTTTCTTTTGTGTACACAAGAGTTCTATATTATGTAAAGAGACTGTGGCATGAAAGCAACCTGGCCCAATTTCTGCATGTAATTAATTGACTTAAATTTTCTTTCTCTGCATGGAATTCCACATGCAAAAGGATGTTTCAGGTCCCAGCCAGTTGTTGATAATGCCTTCCAAGGAATCTTTCCTGAAAAAATAATCCTAAATATTTCTTTTTTCATTTATTTCCACATTATACAATTATCAGGTTTTTAAGTAAGCAATGTGGATTTTTTTTTTTTTTTTAACTAAGCTTTGAAACCATAAGCTTTCTGTTTATTGTTGAAAAATGTCAGAGATCCTCCATAATTTGTTCTTTAAGAATCTAACCTGGTATTTCACTAAAATTTCTACTTGTGCTACCTTTGTCTGATAACATCACCCCAGCATAGGGCTGGTTCTTGAAAAAAAAAAAGGTACATTTTTGGAGTACATTATGACTAGGGCTTCAAATGTTGTTTGTTCTGAGCTTTGAAACAATACCTAGAAATAACCTTTTCCTGGAATTACAGTGTCATGAAGTCGCTGGGATAGCAATTTAGTTGGAGCAATACCTGTGATTTCTGGCATGTACTGGAACTTTTAATTCAGGCTGCATCTGTTGAGAATAAACACTTAAAATCACTAGGCTGGGAAAATACATAAACTACTCTTTATGACCTTGAGTTGGGTGAAGCTGGTGAATCAATGGGAGTATATTTTGAGTCGCAAGAAAAATGGTCTCTTTAAAGCAAGTCTCAGTTTGAAAAGAGAGGAAATTTGTTGGGATGTTTTGGTTTATTGGTTGGGTTTTTTTGAATGCTGATTGATATAACAAGGGCCTTCAGCAAAGGGAAAAACTTGAAAATGAAAGGGAGGGGTAAAAAAGGTTTGAAGGCTAGAAACAAGGAGGATACAAAAGTCATGGGAGAGCTCTAAGGAGGGGGAAAAGAGAATAGCATGTGAAAAATGGAGAATGAGATTAGGGAAAAAGCAGAGTAAATGAGATAAAAGCCTAAGATGGAGTGCTGGAATCAGATCAGTGCTCAGCTGTGGCACTTTACAAAAGGGGCTCTCGTTATCAGGGGCAGACTAATTGAATATGGTCCCTTCCCAGTTCTGATGGTTAAATTCCAATGCTGTGGAGGGAAACACAATGGAGAATGAGAAGGAGCACTCCAATATGACTAGAAAACAACATATTTAAATATCAAATACAAGAAGAATATAATTTACCCAAGCTCTAAGTTATTTTTTTTCTTTGTTTCCAGAACAGAGTGAATTTTCCCTGAATTGTCACTGACAGAGCATAAGTGGAATTCAGTCAAGTTCCAACTTTAAACAGCAGGCCTGAGGAGACTTCTTAAATGTAAGTCATTTGGGTATGAATACACATTATTAAAAAATTCTTACTGCATTCAAAAAATCAATATTATGAGCTGGGGTGAAACAAACTGAATTCATTGCATGTAACTAAATAACTGAATGGAATTGCAAATACAAATTTCAGTGCAGGCTGAACCCTGGGATCATGGCTGACACTTCTGAAAGAGGCAACTTCTTTGAGGGTGCCCTGTAATTAACAATAATATAAAAGAGAAGTTATTTATGATGTAAGGTTTGCAGCTAACAATTCGTGCCAGGGCAAGATCTGACCCTCCTCATTTATTTTATCCATTGTTAAATTATTGTAGGCAACGGGTGAGACACAAGATCCTCGGCCTTTTCCAGTGTGGAATTTCCTTTTGTGTAAATTAAGTTAATAAATTTTTAAGAGCAAAATACAGTTTTAAATACCAGGCTAGGAGAAATTGTTTAAATAACCATTTTTCACACTGAATACCTAGCATTATGGAAAAGTAATTACCCAGAGTAAAGACATGCCTAGTATTTTTCATTTAAGGTGGGAAAGACCTGTCGATACCTCTAAAATTTATGGGACATAATTCTTGCTTTTTACTTGCACCAATTTAAAGCAGAGGCAACTTTGCTGATGTAATGCTGATATAAAATACACTGAAGATCTGCCCAAGTTCTGAGGGGCCTGAATGGATAAAAACACTCTTAAATTCATTCTCACTGATAGCCCATGCTTACATGTTGCTTCACTATCACACACAGTTTACATCAGTGTAGAACAGTCCAAAAACTGTAATTTAAGGAACTTCAGAATGGTTGCAGAGCTGTAATCTGTGTAAGTAAATGTGTTCCCATCAGATCCCTGGCCCTGCACAGGGAATGCAAGTGTCACTTGCACCTGGATGCTGCCCCACATTGCTCCTCTGGTGGTTGAGAAGGGCTTTCTGTGCTGGGTAAGAAGGTGTTTTGATCTTGAGATCTTTTGGAATCTCTTTATATTTAGGGAAAAAGCCAGCTACTCTGATAATGCATTTAGATAATAGTGATTGGTGCCTTGGAAATACCTAACGCAGACAGATAAGAGGATTTCAAATGCATCCTTTCTGACTTTTTAATACAGAGGTTTTTGCATTGTCCAGTGATAAAAACAAATCATCTGGGGTAAGGTAGAACTGGTTTCCATTGGTATCACTCACTGGGGGTGTTTGTATACAATTAGTGTCTGATAGCATCTTAAACTTAATCACTTTGCTATTTGTAGCAACAAGATCTGTCACTTGTACTTTTATTTGGTATCTTCCTCTCGTTTTTTTAACAAAAGCTCTGAAGCTCATCTGTTGGAAGTTGTCAAGCTGTAATTTTTCATGAAATCATACAAATCCCTGCCTGTGGACAGTGCTAAAATTGAGTGGCCTTTAGCTTAGTTTAATATGCTGAGAGACCTGATGATCAAATGGAGTTCTTTGATGCAGGACTGTTGATTTATAAACAATACACACATTCTGGATTCATTTGAATTCCCAGTTCTTTTGTGGACCCAATACCACCAATCGTTCTGACTGGGCTTGACCTTGCTTTGATTTTCTCTTTGCTGTGCTGAAATGCCTCCTCTCCACAAGTCTTCCCAAAATTATGTATAAGCAAACTATCCCATACAGATAATTTTAATCAGTGAGCAGCTTCCTCTTTGTGCTGGCTTTGGGACAGTGGTTGAGTTTGCAATCTTTGGTGAAAGAGAGTGGTCAAAGCTGTTGGCTTCCATGAGGTGTGTGATCTGTAACACCACGTTGCTCATGTTTCCTGATGAAACAAACCAGCACTCAGCATCTCATAACCAGTTCATAAAGTAAGAACAATTTACCAAAAGCTAAAAAAATTCTAATTCTACCACCTCCCTCTGTCATACATTACCTGGGTCAGCTCTAGAGGTACAGAACAGTACTTTTACGTGTCACTTTGTTGTTTCAGCACATCCAAATCACAGTTAAACCTTTTTTATGCATTTCTCTGATCATTTAGTTGGCTAAGTTACACTTCACATCCTTGATCCCTTTTTTTACAAATTCCAGACTTTAATCAGCTTTAAACTTGAGTCTCTGTTCCACAAATGTAAAGAAAATGTATGTACATTTTCCACAGTAGATTATATTTTATTTCATCTTAAAATGACCCTATTGGAGGTTTTAAAGAAAAAGTTACTAAATAAATGATTGCCAGCATCTCTTATTTAACTTCCTAGATGTATTCATCAACTTTTGAAGTCTGTAACTGGTGTATTTTTTTAATGCAAGTTACTCTAATACTAATGACGATGAGGAATTTTACAAATGTTCAGTGTATGGTGAAAAATAGTATATTTTATAAATTAATTTCAAGTTAATGCTAAATTATTATGGAATTACATATTACATACACTTTACTACCAAAAGAGTTCATCATGATTAATGTTATTACAGTGAACACCAAAGGAATTAATAATGATTTGCACTTATTATAGAGTGGTACCAATGTAGAGAAAAGAAGGTTAGCCTAATTAAATTCCAGAAACCACTTTAGGGCTCTGCTGCATTGTGGAGGCTGGTTTTTATGTTAATTAATTCTGTATGAAAGGTTGCTGTAGTATTCTAATATTGTTCAAAGAGGCACCAGGAAGCATTTCAGAATTATTTTTTTTTTGTCCAGGGTATCTTGACTGAGCAAGGTGGAGTCCTTTCCATGACAGGCTCCTGCATGCTGTGGAAATAACAGGAAATAATAATAAACTAAATATTCAAGTCTTTTATCAAGGGATAGAGCTGGACTTGGGTGGGGATATTGCTGTGTCTGGGAGGACACAACTAAATGGGGCTCAAACCTAAATATTCAGCTCGTTTTCCTGCAGGAAGCAGAGTCCCTGGACAGTATGTTAAGGACTTAACTCCCCTTTTGATTTGCTTCCTGCATGCACTCCAAGGCTTCGACACAAACAAATGCTGGACCAAAGTTAGATTTTTGGTTTCAGACATCTGCTTCCCTGATGTGGTGTTGCAGTGCAAGGGGCTGTGTTTGCATGTTGCTTTTTAATCTGTGCTAAAACATCAAGGTAGCAGACACTGAGTTGGCAGCATTTTTGGTGACCCACCTCCCGCATTTGCATCTTCCCTTAAGTCTCCTTGAGTAATGCAAATGTGTTTGACACAGATTCGCCCCAACAAACATATCTATGAAAAAAAAACAGACACAAAAATTTGCCTTGCCTCTGCTCCTGCTGAAATTCCTGGAAATGTTTTTACTTTTACTCTTCTAATAGACCTGTTTGGAAATCCTATTAAGCTGGGTTTTTCAAACCCCAATTCCCTTAAGCACATACTTCATATGTTAGGCATGTGTTTAAATTCTCTTCATTTAGAAGCATGTACTTAAGGGCACAGCTGAATACAGGAGGGCATGAGCATGTACTGAAGGGCTTTGCTGGTCCAAGTAACAAATGGTGTGACTCAATTTCAATTTAATCTAAACTTAATGCAAGTTAGATCACCTTTACCTGCTACCCAGAAGCTAAAAATTTACCCAATGTCTACTAAGGACACAGTTCTTGATTAAGCTCTCTTCTTCTGGCTGTGGAAATAACAGCTGCATAATACACCACACTTCTTTATTTTTTTTTTTGGTTGTGTGTGCCACTGGTTGGAAATTAGATTTTCAAGTACTGTGGTCCCACTGCAAATGAAAGAAGGGATGGAGACTGTGAAAATGAGAAGAGAGAAGAGGGGCTTAGTTGTTTAAGTCCCATATTCAACATAACACCAGAAGGAATCAAGATGTTTTATGTTTTTAATATTTTTCTTTCTCTATACGGTACAGTGTGTAATACATCTCTTCCTCCTTACACTAACAATTTATATTCAGGATACTCTAATGAAGTACATCTTGAGTCTCCTTTTCATGGCTAATGAGGAGACAACAAGAATTTGACTAATACTGGTACAATTACTGGAGCAGTGGAGCGTGCATCTCTGATTAGACGTGATAATTTGCAAGGCTGGGCTCTTCACATTAAGTTTGCAAACAGTTTAAAAATCACTTCCTCTATTTATCCAGCTAATCTCTGTTTAATGACTCCAGACCTGACAAAAGAAAGAGAAAATGTCTCTTAAAATCATATACTTTCTTTATGAAGCTTGTATATGGAGAGGAGGTGTAATTTATAGCAAATCTTTTCCAGAAGACTCTTTGAAGCCATGCAGCTGACCTCTTACAATGCAGTGGTATTTTTATTCATCCTGTAATACTTGTTTCCTTTATGTAGAGGCTTGTTGTCTTTGTCCAGATATTGACTTATTTCTACAGACTTTTGGCTCTTTTATTTTTTTTTTTTCCCCTTTTCTTTCTGGTTCACCTTTTGAATTCATTACCTGGTTATCCCTGGAGAATATTTTGGATGAATACCCCTGGATGAATATTTTTGTCAGTTTTTTTCAGAAAAGGTTGGTAGAGTGACTTGATGGGTAGTGCTAGGGAATTCTTCATCAGCAGCACCATGGGCTGCTGGGTTTTAATCAGAATCTGGCGTATACCATTCCAGATGTTTGAAATTCTCCTTTTCTTTTGAAGCCACTTTTCACCATTTGGACTTAAAGCAACGCTGCCTGAAAAAACAGCAGCTCAGGTTAGAATTCTTGATTAATTTAAGCAAATAAAAATAGCTCTTCCTGTCAGTAGGTGGCACTCATCCTGAAGCAGGAGTAAGAAGTTTTTTTAAAAAGGTCAGATGTGTCAGCTGGGCCTCAGAATGGATGGCTTCATTTAAAGCTTTGTCCCAAAACAGATCACTGATAGAAATGACACGTCCTAGGTGTGACTGCAAAGAAAAAAACTTGTGTTAGAGGGTTTAAGTGAGCTTGGCAAGTTTACAAATGAATTGCCAGTTGTTATCCTTGGACCAAGTGCCACGGTGTTGACTCAGTGCTGCACAGTGGTACTCTGGTGTTGTAGCTTCATTTAGGATCCTCTAAAACTGAGTAAAACCAGATTGAAAATCAGGATACTGTGCTAAGGAGGTAGAAAGGATTTAAGAGTGTGACTCACATAGGTATTTCCTGGAGTTTTCCCTAAAATATTTAAAACCAGATGCAGAGTGAGTATCAAAGGCTCAGCCTGTTCTGTCTGTGTTTCCTTCCTTACCTGGCGTTTGGAAATTGTGATTTACTGTGTGTAATGCATCTTGTTAAAGACTAGCTCTGGGATTTCTCTGTTTTACTTAGAGATAGCAAATAGCTTTTTGTTTCCACTGAAAAGCAGCAGCTGTTGTAAGGATTGTATGGAACAGACAGGGAATGTGTCTCAGCTTCCTTCTTGTACCTATGGAAGTTGCATTAGGGAACAGTGGGTCCCTGCAGACAGACTGCATGGAAAAGAAGTCTTTAAATAGAGAGGGCATCTGAATCTTCCTCCTTTTCCAGACACAAAGGGGATTTAAAAATAGAAAAATTATGTGGTTTAGCTCTTGGGGATGGCAGATTTCTAAGAATCATCCATGAGTTCCCAGTAGCAGAGCATCCTCCCTGGAGACTGGGATAGAAGGGTGGAGGCGGTGAAAATGATGTCACTTTTTTCTGTTTCTGATGTGATGGCAGCTGGCTGACACAGCTTCAGAAATGGAAAAAGCAGATAGTTTTTCTGCAGTTCTGCTCTGCAGTCTCCACTGGTGGTCCTAAGAGTGCCAAGTGTCTGATTTCAGTCCTCCCCATCACAAGGTAGATGACTTGGGGGCCAGAAGGCAGTATTTGACTGTTATCTCTGTGTAATTCTTAATTTTTTTTGCAGATTAGGCTTATTCTGCATAAAACTGTAGGAAATAAGGAAACCCTTTCTCATGGGAGAAGAAAATACAGGGGCAGGAGTAATTGTGACTCCTTTCAATATTCCTCAGTCCCTGTTCTATGAGAGCTGCTGTTCTCAAATCCCTGCACGTGCTCTGTAGAATTGATGGCATTTTTCAGTCGTGTTTCCTGCTTCTACTCACAGCACAAGGAGGGAGAGAGGGAGGGATGGATTCTTTTACACTTCCTTGGTACCCTGGGGAGCAACTCATCCCCCTGTGAGTGAAGATGAGGGCACTACTCTGGTGTTTTCAGGCTGTTTGGATTGTGCTTGTGTTTAATGAAAAATTTCTTCCTCACCACCCACCAAGCAGTCCCAAGCTAATATCCAGTACTGTCTGTAATCTCCAAAGCTGCCCATGAAGTTTTTAGGAGGAATATTTAATTGCCTTTCCCTCTTCCCAGTGCCTTGTATCAGAATGTGGAGAGTTGGAAGGGTGGAGCTGTTCCCTCTCCAACTGCCTGGTTGACCTGGGATATGCTGTGCTGGGGTAGGTCATTTAGAAGCCATTTAAGATTTTAAGGAGATATTTACTTAAAATTAATGCAATGAAGTCTTAAAATAACAGAAGCAACCAAATATATTCTTAACCTGAGAGTGTCAGCTGACTGAGTGTTGGTTCCAGTTTATGGGGCTGGGTAATAAACTAAGTTGTTGTGGTTTTTTTTCTAGGGCTTTATATTTCCCACTCTTTTTGAAGCAGATAGTTGGTGGAGCCATCCAGAGTTAATCCTGGTTTTTTTCCATTCAGAATGAGATCACACCTTCCTTTCTCCTGTGCTGGTTGTGTGCCTCTCTGTATAAAAAGCAGGACAGGAAACTTTTTCTTTATTTTCCACTGATTAGTAATTTTTAATAGACTTTACAGTTTCATAATGGATTTATCACTGGGTTTAAAAGAAACAACAGGACCTGTGAGCTGGGGAAAAAGATCCCAAGTTTAGAGGAAATACTCTGTGGCCAGGAATCTGTATTAAAGCAGGTTTTAGTTTTAAGAGGGAGGCATGCTCTCACTTTATCTCAAAGCTGAGTCATTCTCCAAAATAGATCACAGTGGTTGTCAGGCATATTAAAAAAAAAAAAGACATTGGTACTCTTCTGAATATGCCCATAATGAAACTGATGTTTATTCTGTTGTCAGTTCCTTAAATAAAAAAATCGAATAGAGCAAATCTTTCTTTCCAAAACTTTTTCTTGTCTTTACCAGTGCAGTGAAGGACCATTCTGAGCAGGCAAAGACTGAATGTGCCTTTGTCTTTCACCCAATATTCCTGACTTCTATGTAGCAGTGGCTTTGCTAAATCTCTGCATCTTGTTGCAGTTCACAGTGAGAAAAATCTGGAACCTCATCAGGCAGCCTAAATTCTGTTTTATAAATGACATCCAGAAAATCTGCAGGGCTGAGCTGGCTGGCTCTCTGCCAGATACCATGTTCCACTGCACAGATGTATTGCCTTTCCCTGCTGAGATTGCTCACATGGAAGAGTTCACATATCCCTGTTATGTCCAGGAGGAAAACCAGCTCTGTGCTAAAGGCATTACCATGAAGATGTGGAAAGCTGAGCTTGGAGATTAAGCCACATGTCCCTGAACATGCAGAGAAATCTATATTGTAAATGGCAACAGTGTCAGAATTGCCTGTTTGTAAATAGAAGTAATATTTCCTCCTTTCTTTGTCTGCATGCATCACAGACTCCTTAAGGAGTACTGTGGTAATCACAGAAAAAATATTTAGGTTTTCCCAGGACATTTGCTCTTCCACCGTGAGGAATGTTGAAATAAGATTCACTAATCAACTGGGAAACCACTGTGAATTCCAAGTTTACCCAGTCCCCAGGTTATTTCCACCTCTCTGCATATATGAATTGCTTGAATCTGATTTCTTAAGGAAAAATAAGGTTTCTGTCAGCATCTATACCTATCTTCCCCTTTTTTGCACCAGGCTTGTTTGTGAATAGAATTCTTAATCACATTAAATTCCCAATCAGTTATGAAAAAATCTCCTGGAAAGTAAATATTCTCTTGGTATACCCACTGGAGGGTGTGAAAAAGGAAGTGTCACTTATATTCTTGCTAAAGTCAAAAATCTACACAATTTATGAATGCTTCACTGCTTGGGGAAAAAAAAAAGCAGCTTATCTTTGAGTTTTTGGCTGCTTCAGACACTAGAGAATCCTCTCCTCAACCAAAGCCTTTTTCCTGTGTGAATTAGCAGTAGAAGATTTTTCCAACTAAAACCTACTGGATGTTTAATCTGAGTGAGCTCACACACATTCAGTTCAAAATCAACCAACGTGAAGGTATGAGTCCAGTGAAAAGCAGATGTCATGCAACAAAATCTGCAGATTTCTTGTCATTTCTTCCCCAGATGTTTCCTCAGATCACTGTGCTGTTTCAAACTTTTTTTGTGGGCTCCACACTCTTCACAGCCACTCTTGTACAAATCCACTCACCCTCAAGTTTGGAATAAATAGGCATTCAGCTATTTCTGTGATTATTATGGAGAAAAGAGCCTTAAACTGTTAGCATACCTATCTTTGTAGTTTTTAATCTGATGTTGGTGCTGTTTGTTAGAAGAACCTTCTCATGACATCTCTTCTAGTACATTGATTTTTGCCATCTTTGTGGGACACGTGCTGTTTCACCAGGAGTAAAACCCTGGCCCCAGGATATCTTGCAGTGGGGTTTATTTTGCTTTTATTTGTGTAGGTATTTACAAACTTGGAATTTGCCACCTTTTTAGTTTTCTAAACTCCATGCCTAAGCCTGGCTTTTTGAACTCCTTGTGAGCTGAAGCTTTAGTTCATCTTCAGAGGTTTCTGGCTCTGCATAAAATAGACAATGCACTTGTTACATGGCATTATTAATAATAAATTTATAGCTGATTATTAGGCTTGTTCCTCTCCATAAGCTCTTTACATTTGCATGTGGTAGAGGCAGATAGAACTGGAATTTCATTGCACTACCTTAGCCTAGGTGACTCACTACCCCAAAAGTAGATTTTATCCCTGAGGGCTACTCCTGAGCTTTAAAGCTTCAGGTCGTGGCCATTGGCATTTGGCTCTGCACTACTGCTAAAAATGTGCAAACCATTTGGCATTGTCAGAATGATAAGGCCAGCTTCAGAAAAGACACTGGTTTTGTGACATGAACATGGAACAAAGCACCAAGTATCCCTAGAAGGCTCATTTGGGATTCTGCTGTCCTCCTGATGTGTGAGAGGAACTTATTTTTGTGTGGTGCATTTTTTTTTTTTTTTCATTAACCCTGTAATAAGGGCTCCATGCCACAGAAATCTGAAGGTACAAGTTGGGTTTGTTGGTCATGAAGGTTAAAACAATTAACTCATTCATAAGGCAGGAATTTTAATTGAGATCACCAAGGTTGAAAAACAAGCAAGGTATTCATGAGTAGAATTATACCTTTTCCCAGCCCTTTCCTCTAAATATTTGGTCATAGGAGGGCTTGTTTTAGACCAACTGCAGCAGAAAAAAACATTACTTTTGGATTTGATATTCTGTGAGTCAGTGGAAGTCAGTAACACACAGCTATATTTATCTTGTCCTGTCATTTCAAATGTACCTTTCCCACATTATGGAATCATTTCTTATAGACACTAGCAGCACTCCTTGCCATCTCAGACTAGATTTTTTTTTTTTTTTTTAAAGCCAGACTTGTTTATTTTAGACAGGTTGTTTCATACCCTGTTCAGAAACAAAATGTTTTCTTTGTGTATGGACTTTGACAGAAATGGAGAAAAATCTCATCCATTTTCCTCAGTTGTCCTTACCTCATATGAAAGAAAACATTCCCAGCTGTCTCTAGTGTCCTGCAATGCAATAATTTTTCTCAGTGGTAGACTGGGACCTGAAAACCTGCTGACATGGCCACTTGTGTCGGGTGGTACTGTAATGTCTGGATCCTGGGAGTACAAGTATGATCTCTGTACATTTCTGCTGGGCTGGTATCCCTTTAAACAAATTCATAGCTTGCAATTTAGGCTACCAGAAAATGTCCAAAGATTTTTACTGGCACTGAAATGAATAATTTTCAAAATACTCCAGGGAGCTATAGACGTAGATGTTACTGAAAATCAACAAGACTTGTGCACAGCAGAAAATTCTTTCCTTGGACAATTATTGCAGACAGATTTTAGCAGTTACTCTAAAAGACATCTCTGCCATTTGATGAGGTTTTTCCTCTCTTCTTATTTGTCTTTGGGCTCATCTTTACTTCCCATGGATTAACTGGAGAGTGTTATGCTGTTGAGGCATGAGTTCAGCATAAACTTGAATTGGTTTGAACCTCAGTTGTTGCTTCAATAACCATTTTTAAAGAAGCAACATGAAATGGTGGAGTCTGCATTAAAGGAAGATAAAACAAATGGAAACTTAGATCAGATAATTACCACATCTTTGTAAGGTACTTGTAACAAATCCCAAGGAACTCTTCCACATTTTTTTAAAGCAAGCATGTTAAGTTTGGTAAACTTAATGAGGTTCTTCTTTCTGTCTTTGAAGGGATCCAAGCTTGAAACAGTTTGTGTTTTGTTTTGTTATTTCTTTAAGGTCAATAAAATGTAAATGACAATGGAATTGAATCATTTCAACCTCAAACCAATCCATTTTAACTTCACAAACTGGAAAAAAAAATACAGATCATTCCTGTGATGATATAAACAGAAAGGTTTATGTAATCCTGTAGATAAGTCTTTCACAGATGCTAAACAGTACAACAATGAATTGTAACAGTGCTGATGAGGAGTGAGATCTTGATGAACAGAGAAGAGAATAATGTATTTTCTGGGTGATACCCAGATTTTTTTCTCTTCTTGGAAAGACTTCACAAGTTTTACCTATGAATCAGATAACTGAGCTGAATATCAATCACTGCATGAGCAGAAGAAAGCACCTGGCACACATAAGAGAAAAAAAAAATCTATTCTGAGTAACCTGCAGCAGAGAAAAGGGGGATCCCAGTGCAGTTCCATAATCCCTAGCACTACAGTAGCACCTGTAGTATGTCACTGCAAAGTTAGGTGGTGTGCATAAAGGGAAAAAAGGATTTTACAAGCCAGATACTGTGGGTTGAAATTAATGGTGGCTAAGATCCCTAAGAAGATGAGAACTGGGCTTCCAGCATTCATTCCATTTTGTTAAATTGAGCTGTGTATCTGTTATCATCAGGATAATTTTATTCCTTCCTGGGTATCTAGGGTTTTATCCCATTACATGCTGACCTTGCTTATATTCAGAAGTAAGAGCTTTTTTATCTCATTTTGTTTATAGGGTTCTGGTTTGAATGTCCATCTTAGTGACCAAGCATTTACCAGGTTCACTAACTTTCTGTAGCTGACTAACACAGCTCCATTGCTCTGAAGTCAAGCAACTATTTTCTGTTTATTTACTTAAAGAAATGAACAGACTTTCCTTGTCCAGACTGACCATCTTCTAGCTAAGTGCATATGTCAGAATAAGCCACAGCTCTCAGGTGCCAGACCAAATGGTGTGTATTGGATGTAAGTACACAGGTCTCGGACTGAAGCTCATCAGTACTTTTTATCTTCAGACTCTTCTCTTGATGTGTATATATATATTTATTTATTTTAATTTTTTTTTCAATTAGACAGACTGGTGGGTATGTGATAGCCTCAATGACAAAGACTAATTTTAGTCCCTTTTCCTGTGGGCATCTGTGTACACTGTGGAAATCTTTGTCAGGTTCTTAACTTGTGCTGCTAGCTGATAGTTTGGCTCATTGAAGAAAGGCAGAGCTGGAACTATTATAACCCCCCTGGAGGTTTCAGTTCAGTGATAAGAAGGGAATACTAACACATCCAGTCAAAGTTTTCAATCCAAGTGTAAAACTAAGTTTTTATTTTTAGCAGAGTAAAGAAATTTCATTTTAAAATGAAACAGTAAAGAGATTTTTTTCGAGATTTCATTTACCAATGAAATTTTTCTTTGTGATGAAAAGCAAATGCATCAGATTCTCTTAGCTTCTTCATACTTAAAAGATACATAGATTTGTTCTTGCTAAAAGCAAGTCCTCAGCTGTATACTGTTAGGGGGCAAGCAGCAGTTTGAAGTCTCTTAATTAGTGTTGTTTTATGAAATTCTGGAAAAAGAATTAGTAATGAACAGAACAACTCTGCTTGAAAAGAAATTGAAATGAATAGGTATGTTTTACCTTTGTTCTTTTGATTTTTAAAATAACTAAACTTTTGGTTTAATAAACTAAGAATCTTGAGACAGGCTTTTTGAGTGAAAACCACATAGTATCTGCTAATAACATTGGAAGTTGTACAAATTTTGCAGTGTACTTTGGGGAAAAACATCTTTGTTCTGTGGCAGTGCAATTCATAAAGGTTTTAGATGTGAACTGAAAATAAGGAACAAGCACCAAAGATGAAATTTTGAGACACTGAAAAAAATTCTACACTCCTGAAGGATTATTTACAACGTACCACTTGTTTTGCACGGGACCAAATCTTTCCTCAGAAGAACTAAATATTAAATATGAAATCGTTTTCCTCTAAGTATTTTCCTATTACTGAAAACTTTCCTTCTGACTCCATTTACTCATCTGGTCCTGGTAAAGCACTTCATTTTTGTATAAGCTCACTTAGGCCCTGCTTTTATGGCTTTGCTGCTGCCACACAAGAGTACTGTCACATACTTGTATGTGTAAAGTGGTGCTAGTGGCATATTTATTAACAAGGTTTCAGAGCTCACAGCAGTACCTGTTGGAACACATTTTGGTAGAAAGATGCATTTACAGTCCTAGTTTGCTAGTGAATAGTTTATTTTTGGGTGGAAGATGCAACCAGCTCTCTGATGGGGTCTTAATTAAATCATTCACAGCCATGCACTACAATTTTCATGAATTCATTTCATGAACTGAGATGAATTTAATATAAAAATAGTACAATCCATACATAAAAGACAAAACAATTGTACTAAAACAGATGGAACAGATCTTAAATCAGATGTTGTGGGTTTTGTTTGTGATCCATCAGCTGACAAGGATGATAGGTAAAGCTTTAGCTTTTATATATACCATAAATATATATTTATTTTAGCTTTTATTTATACCATGAATGATTTTTACCTCGTTCATGGAGGAAAATAAAAAATAAAGCTGGAGGTGCTTCAGGCAAAAGGAATTTTCTTACAAATGCCAAAAGACATTTTGTGGAAACCAAAATACTTCTCAAAACTGCCTGATTGATTGTGAGTCTTTTGAAACCTTTCCAAGGTGGGATCACAGAAGCCAGGGGCATCTCATCCAGGTTAGCTCAGAAACAGCAATCTCTAAAGGACTTGATACTTACATTTGGAAAACTGTCTATCTTAAGATTTTTTTTTTTCCCCAAAAAATGAAGTCTTTGGAGTCTAGACCTGCAACATTTGTCTCTGAGACTGCCGTGGCAGAAACTCCAAGTTGTGTCCTGTCTGGAAGCCCAAGCAGTTGGACCCTGCAGGATGGCCTGGATGGACCAGCACATCATTCCAGAGCCCTGGATCCACACTGTGTGGGCTCCCACTGCAAAGCATGGCTGAAGGCTTGAAAATGTGGATATGGGTGTTCAAGGGGCTGGGACTTCAGGGCTGACCTCCCTGCAGGTCTGCCTAGAATCCATCAGGTTTGAGAGAAAAAGAGTCAGTGTAGCTGCAGGGGGCTGAGGAACTTCCTTTCTGTGGAAATAATGTGGCTTTGGAAATGTCTTGCCATCTCCTCAACCTTGCCCAAACCCAGATTCTACAACAGATATGTTTCCTTGGAATTGGAAACAATTTTTTATTAGTTGCCCTTAAAAATATAACCATTTTTTTTTCTAATTTTTACTGCCCTCCTCCATTTTTCCGGCTCAGCATGACATTTCTTTTTTTTTCCAGAATTAAGTCTCTTTAGAACAGAGCTCCCTTGAGCAAGTAGATATGAGAGGAATAGTTCCATAGGATGCAAAACCAGGAAAGGAGGAAAATACCTTGAAGAGCTCCTTAGCAAGCAGAGAATACACATCTCTTTATGAGCAACAACTTTTTTTTTTTCCTTCTGTAGTTAGTGGGTCAGAAGAAGCCATTCACCTGCCCTGTTACAAACTTCCCTTTCATGTGGAAACTGCTTTAGCCAGCTGAGGGTTTTGCACAAATTTCTATAAAATCTGTAGCTTGAACATGCACACTTGGGGGATGTCTAAACCCTGTGATATGTGGGGAGCTAAGTCCAATACCTGCTGATGGAATTCTGAACAGCTTTCTATCAGTCCTTAGGTGAGCACAGCCACCAGCTTTAATAATTTTTAAGAACTTAGCAGCTCAGGTATGAAGTAAAAAGGGCAATATGGTCTGGTACCTAGGATGCTTTCCATTTGAGTTACCAGACAGCTTCTGAAATCTCTCATGCTTAATCTAACAAGAAGTGTGCCTAAGCATAAGAAGCTGTAAACCCTGAAAAAGGAATAAATTCAAGACTGAAACACAGACAAGCTGCTTTGGAGTTACTAATGCATTTTCCCTGTTAAAATGATGTTGCTGCCAGCATTTCATTTTTTTTTTTTTTATTTGCGTAAACACTACCAAATGGGGAGAGGCAGAGATGCCCCGTGTACCTTCAGATAAACTGTGCACATTTGGAAGTAATTGAAATTGAGAGTAGGTGGGGTTTCTGTTGGCATTTACTGATATGGTCTGGTTTATATTAGGGTGGAATTTCTGAGATTGGGTATGTATTACTCCAACAAACAGTGGTTGCTATAGGAAATGTATGAGCATCTGTATTATTCTACATGTACAAAACCAGCATGCATTCTGACAGTTTCCTGGGATCTGAGTGTGTTGGGGGAAGTTAATGGACTCTAGGAGAATTACAATTGTAATTTTATATCTTGTGTTTGTCATTTCTACCCTTGTCACTGGAATAATTGTGTGTAATCCTCAGGAATTTGTGGGCTGTAATCTGTCACCAGTAGAACGTTTTGCATTCTCCATCTCCAGTTCCACCTAGGACAAGGTGGTGACTGGGGACAACCAGAATAGCTTTGCCAAGGGCAGGTTGTGCCTGTCTGACCTGGTAGGATGAGATAGCTGGTTCTGTGGACTATCAGAGCAGTGGATGTTCTTATCTTGACTCTAACAAAGGAAAAAAAAATCTGCAAAGATGTCAAATTAACATTTGAAGTTCTACACCTTGTTCAGCGAGCAATAGGGCAAACATCCATCATGTAAATCTGGAGTCTCTGTGAGTGTTTTCAGTTTTTCTCAGCCTGTTTTTCACCAGGTTTTTCTCAGCCTTTACCTGGATGTCAGGGGGCAGAAGAGGCTGACTGGGGGAAGGCAACTCTGTGCAGCTTCCACGTCAGTCTGTGCCATGAAGATTCCTCATGGACCAGTGGGACCAGGGGTCTGGTCCCAGCATCAGGTCCATTCAAGGCCTGCTTGAAGTTCCCCAACTCAACAGCTTGTGCTTCCATGCTGAGTGCATTCCCAAAGTGCTGGAATATATAGGATAAGGTTTTCTCTTGAAGGACTCTCCCACTGAGCCAGCATACACTGAAATCTTCTGTGTTTTCTTAGCTCTGTGATACAGATGGCAGAGAAAAAGCCCAGTACAGAAGTATAAAGAAACAGGAGAGCCTGAACTCAGGACACTTGCTACTGATAGCATACAGACAAACTGAAAGTACAGTTAGTAAAATCTGAGAGTACACAGCATTTGAAATTTGATCATCTTTTCAACCATGCAGCTCTGAAAGTAGCAAGCATATTTAGGAGGTTAAGATGGGATTTACTGTCACAGACAGTGTTTCATGGACACAGTCCATCCTTTCCCTACCACTGTGTGAAATCAGCTTATTCTAAGAAGACTTGAAATGGGGCTCAGAGACCAGCTTTTCCATGGCCCCTAATGCAACAGAAACTGTGACAACAAAAAGTGTAGGCCATGTAAAGTGGAGGTGGGGATGCTGAGCTTCCTTTAAGATCTGGTCATTAATTTCAGCTTAGGGGAATTCCAAACTGCTGGCAAACACAGCTCCAGCTGGCCTGGGGATTCTTCCTTCTCCATGACCAGGTAAATAGGCCAGATGGTCTCTAATTTTACTACTGTTTCTAGTATGGATGATGAGTCTTGTCCCCCACAGAGCAATATGCCTTCCAAATGCTGAACATTTTTATTCATCTTTTGCTCACCAAAAAACAATGTCATTATTAGAAGAGCAGTAAAATAATTAGAGCAGTGGCTAAAAGGGAAGTCTTGAGGGTAAGAAGCAAAAAAAAATAAATAAATTTAATGATCACCTTGTTTTGGTTTTCTCCATTTCAGAATGGTAAAGTCAAGAAATCCATTTTGAACAGCTGAGCTCCCATTTGTGTTTGCTTTAAAACAAAACTGCTCCACTAGCAGGAAGAATCTGGGGGAAACTGTTTCATCTTTGCCATTTCTATTCCTTTCAACAAACAACAAAAAATCCAAACAAACCCAACCCAGTAAAACACCCGAATCCCATCAAGCAGTCTCTTTGAGCTCTTAGTGTTAAGAAGTGCATTAGAAAGGTGGAGGGAGAATCTGAATTCCAATGCTTTATCATCAGTACTTATCTTCAGTGGAGGAATTTTTGCCATAGCTGCATGCAGCATAAAAACTTGTAACAGGGTGGGAGGATGAGATTAAGGGAATCTGGAGCTGGAACCTAAGGCAATATTCAGCAGCGATTATGCAATTGTTGCATAAAGAGTTTCACAATCAGGAAGCTGAAAACTGCACTGTTCAAAATCATCTGCATTTATGATGGAAAAATCAGCAATATCAACATTAAAAAATAGTCTGGTAATCTGCCTCAGTGGGGGATAAGAACACCAGGGAAAAGAAGAGAAGAAAACATTTACTCAGATGTAGTCGGAAGGATTGGTTTTAATGGTTGCCCTTGAGAGAGGGAAAAGATGGGGAAAAGGTATAGATGACTATTATGGGTTGTCTTTATTTGTTGTGCTTGAGAAAGGCTATGAACGCTGGAATGGACAAAAAAATAAAAAAGCAAAAAGCTATAAATTGTGCCAGCCACCTGAATAATCTGCACCTTTTTATGGCAGAGCCAGGCAGAAGGATTCCTTCCCAGACATTTGCTTGTTCTTTGTGCTAATGAAGCAGTAACTGGAGCAGCAGGTGCAGCCTCCTCTCCCTCCCAAGCCAGGAGGCCCCTGAGACTGAGGGCAGATTGGGACTGAGGGAAGGCACCTGCTCTGGGGCTTTCAGAGCCCCCGTGGGGTGAGGATGCTGGAAGGTGAGGACCAAAACTTCCTGCACCCAACCAGGCACAAGCAACCCGCAGTCTGTGCCGTGCTCTCTGAGCTATTCCCGGGCTTCCAGAGGGAGAACATGGATGCTGAGCTTGTGTTGGTGGCTAAGGCAGCCCCAAGCTGGGCTCAGGCTGCATGTGGGGTGGGATTTGAATTCCCTCTGTGGGATTGATGTGCTACCTCCTGTCTCGAAGGAACCTCTGCACAAACACAGAGGTAACAGCAGTGAGGCTGGTGCCAGAAATGCAGTGGAAAAAAAATCATTAAATACATGATATATGAAATTTAAGTCATATGCCAAAGCAGAAATAAACCTTGGTTAGGCTATCTTTTTTTTTTTTTTTTTTCCCAAGCATCTTTAAGGCTCTGGAAAATGAGTGGGTCCATAAAGATGTGTCTTGAGGCATCAGGGAGAAGGCAGAGTGACAGCTGAAATTTGACCTGGGTTATTATTGCCAGAAATAATTTGAATGTTTAGGTGCTGATAGCTGAAGAATTTGTACAGTCATCTGTGCAAAGAAACTCAGAAAATCCATAGCTGGTTGAGTAAAGTTGTCTGCTTTTATCTCATGCCACAGGATTTGGAAAAGCAAATCCACTGCCCTAAACACCAAAAGCTGCAGAACACTGGAGCCTTTCAAAGCTAGTTTGTGTCTAGCTGGATTTATTAATTAGCTTTGTAAATCTTTTGACATGCCAGAGCTTATGGCCATTTCCAGACCAAATAGAACTGGTATAAGACAAAGAAAAATAAGATTTTTAGCAGTGTTCCTATGAGTTGAATTCTAGTCTGGAGGATAAGTGTGAGGCACCCTACTCTGTTGTGGTTTCCCTTATCCTGTGTACAAGAATAGTCATCTAGTAGCCTCCCTGTTAGTTTCTTGGAGATATATATATATATATAATGGATTTGTATGTGGTAGCAGCCTTGAAGTTTTATTTCTATAGGAAGATAAATCTGGAGAATGTACTGAACAGTTTGTTTCTTCTTGTGAGCACCCTTTGTACTTTCTAGAGTGCAAATGGGGAGTTCTCAGTGTGTTCTAGGAAATAAAGTGGAAAGAGCTACCAAAAGCATATTGCCTTGCTTTAGAAACTGTGTTTTAGGGTATGGCAGTTTGCATTTTCATTTTTGTGGGAGATAATGAATAATTGTTAAGAACAGGCAAACCTCCTCTACCATCATTGCAGCTGCATTCACTTAAATCAGCTTGAGGATCTGATTCACTCTATGACAAAATGTCTCGACTAATATAATTAGCTAAAGCTGCAATCAGAGCCCAGCAGGGATGTGGGTTGTTGCAGCAATGTTAAATAGAAAAGAAAAGAAAAAAAAAACAAGTGAAGCTGAAAGTTTCCAATATATATTAATATGCTCAGCTACATCTATTTTTCTTTTTATTTATTGATGTGGTAAGTGGGGTACTGTGCCAGAATGAGAGGAGGCAGCTAGCTGAGTGGGAGAGTTGGCCTCATCCTTCTGAAAATTACTTTTTTCTTTGCCTTCATTCAAGCAACAGCCATGTAAAGGTAAACCTGTGGCTGCTGCATGAGCAGCAGTGAGAGCTGCTATCAGAGCTTTCTCCATTATCCATTTTCTTATTCACTGCTGGTGAGGCTCTGTGTTCAGCTCACCTTAGGCAAATTGCTTCAGGTTTCTCATTCCCACACCTGTCTGGCTGGATCTTCCAGGCAGAGCTTGTTCTGGCTCTGTGCCTGTCATCATTCCTCCTGCAACCAAACAGACCTCCCCTACCTGGCACTTTCTGCCCCTCTCCAGCAACACCAGTGAGAGTGAATGCAGCAATCACCAGGAATAAATACTTAGCAGTATGACCAAAACCCCCTAACTATTAAGAAACAGGAGCTTGACTTATTTAAATCAGTTGATTAAAGCTGTCCTCTGCCTTGGATGTTCATTTTTTTCCAGGCTATCACAACATCCAGGAGCCTCAGCTTTTCTCTGGGCTTTACTGGTCTAAGTGGGAAGGCAGGAGACGAGAGCATGAAATGATTTTTCCCTGCCATTGTGACCAGTTTGTATATTTGGTGTGGAAATGTGTTTCTATGAAGAATCAGCCTGTAATACTTTGTCCCTTGTCTGCAGTAGTGAGCTTTATAGCATCCTGCTCCCCCTTAACAGTGTTCTCTTTTTGCACCCAGTTTTGGGGAACAGAGAGTGCTGTTCTTTTAGTGCTTGGTGGGGACAAAGAGAAAACTTCTGGTAACACTTGTACATAAAATATCAACCCCCACTCAAGGCAGTACATTGCATCTTGGTGTCAGCAAACCCTCACCAAAGCTTTTCAGACAAAGATCATATTATAATAATGCCATAAGGGGCAGAGGAGAATAGATGAATAACAAATGAATGTTTATTATCAGTTTTATTCATTCCTGCTCTAACAACAGAAATATACCATGCAGTAAGAGAGACTCCAGAAAGGAGGAGCACGAAAGCAGAACCCCCAGTGCCACGAGGCAGCAGACAGCTCCTTCTGCCTCCTTCTCCTGGGTCCAAGTTTGGTTTTCCCAGGTTCAGAGTTCCTGATAATGGATAGAAATCCGTGGCTAATGGCAATAATGCTACAGAGGAAAGGCTACCTCGCTTGGTTGAACTTTAATAACTAGGAGACAGAAAATAAAAATATTAAAGCTATGAGTTTCAGGACCAAAAGAGTCTACCTTGAAATACTGTTATAAAAATTTCCTGGTGGGATCAAATTTCAGTCCTAGGAATCCTGGTTTTGGTGACTGAAGGAAATGTCTTAATTTCCTTCTAAGTCTATAAGAGGGCTAAAATATTTGTCTCAATTTTTCTGTTTCTAATGTTTTCATTTCACTCACTCTCAGGTTCTCTGTGCTCAGAGCACCTTAATTCCTTAATGCCTGAGGTTTTTATGAAGTATAACTTCTGAATTTCCTCTCAATTTCACACTTATAACTGTTTATTGTTAGAATCATAGAATCCTTCAGGTTGGAAAAGATCTGTAAGATGATCCAGTCCTGATGATCCAGGCACCCTACCTATAAGATTTTTACATTCATTCAGGGGTGGTGACTCAACCCCTTCCTTGGGCAAGTAAGAATATTAATGGCTAATAGATCTACAAATAGCAAAAAGATAGGAAGTGATTAGGGACATTGCTTCAGGCTGGCTCTAAAATCTTCAGTGGGCTGCTAAGAAAAATAAGAGAATCCAAGGGATTGTTGGGGAATCACAGGATTATTGATAGAACAGTTTTCAAGCTCCAAGGCTTTAGAACTGTGTGGCTGTTTTCTCTCCAGGGTGCACTTCTGATCTGAGCAGAACTGGACCTTTCACTTCTTGCTGGCTCAGAACACTGAATTTGGTCAGGGATTTGCACACTAAACCATAGCTGTTGTAGCTAATGCTGAGTGCTAGCAGCAGCAGCCAGCAAGTTTCCCAGGTTAGGCTTTTGGTCTCCTAGTTCTAGTAGCAGTACAGACCCAGAGTGCACTGTGCTTAGCCAATGGGACAGTACACCAAAGTGTAATAAAAACCAATTCTTTATGGTTAAGTTGTGTAAAATGTGAGTTGCTTCTACTTGGCAAAATGAAATCAAACACTTTTATTCAGACTGCAGATACTGAAATATCTTTGTAACAAGATTTCTGTTCTTTAAGAGCCTGAAAGGTAAACTCAGAGAAGAAATTTCTGCACGTCTGTCAGATTTTCTTGTTTATTCTAGAGCCTTTTGTTAAACAGTCCAGTTCCTGGCTTTGTGCTTTTCAGCACTCTTCTGAGCATGCATGTGGAGTCTAGAATCCAGAAAAAAAATAGGACTGCTTCCATTAGAAACAACTCAAACATGCATTTTTCTACCAACTAACTGGAGATATTAGCTAGGGTACTTGAAAATATTTATTTTTTTTATTTCCAAATTAAAGGAAAAAAGTCTGAGTTATTCAGATGTGTGTGTGGATTGAATATCAACTCTTGGTCTGTGTAGGATTTTACCTTTGTACCTTTTAACATAGATTTGAGAAAAGACTGTATTTTGGTTTATGTTTTGGTTGTTGCAGCTTCCTTGAGGTGTTAGCTGACAGAGAGCAACAAAGATTAATGGTAACAAAACAGAAGTTGGCAAATTAAGGGAAAGTTTCCCAAATATAATCCAAGTTGTTTTGCTGGAGGAGCTGAGCTTCAGGCTGCAAACAAAAGCAAATAGACTCTCCAGTTGCATCCCTGGGGGATGGTTGAGAAATTTGGATGTTCTAAGACCTAAATCTGGTTCTAAATCTGAAAAAAAATCTGCAAAGAACAGATATCTTGAGGTGACAATACCTATCTCATGGGGAGGAAGTTAAGAACTTTTTGAATGAGAAATAGTGGGCTGAAAAACTCACAGGCTCCTGAGTGCAAATATCTGCCTGGGAAGTTCCAGCAAACTTTGACTTCTCTATAAGAAATTGAGAATAGGTCTGAGAGTGCTACTCTGTGACTCACCCAATTTAAGGCATTTCAGATGGTTTTCAACCAGAGAAAATTAAAGAGCTGCAGCCTCTCTGAGGGTCGAACACTCCTTGTCTTGTTTGCCATTGCACAGTGTCTAGCACAGGAAGAAGGGTCCCAGAATGGTTGAGATTTACAGGAACCTTTTGAGATTTTTTGTTCAACCCCCCTGCTCAGCAGGGTCACCTAGAGCAGGTTGCCCATAGCTCTGTACAGCCAGTTTTTTAGTATCTTTAAAGATCTCTACAACCTCTCTGGACAACCTGATGCAACCTCAGATTAAAAATTAAGATTTGTTGTTTGTTTTCTTTTTTTTTTAATTTAGATGGAAATTCATGTGTTTCAGTTTGTGCCCATTACCCTTTCTTGTGCCTACGAGCGCCATCAATTATTTTTTATCAGCCAGAAGTCTTTTGCTAACATCATGCAAATGTTTGTCTCACTGGAAGTTTGTTTCTCATTGCAACCCCAAAAAGTTTTGAACTGGCTCAGGCGAGACAGGCAACAAAGTCAGGTCTCCTGGGTAGCCCTGCTGCCATTTGGTGAACCAGGCATTAAGTATATAAATTTAAAGCAGAAAATCTGTCACTTCAAGACTTTACTGGTTTTGTCCAGATGAAATGAAGTCATGCAAAGCTGTGGTCATGCCTAAAGCCAAGGAGCATCTGACCAGAGCTGAGGACAGCTTTTGGGTCAGACCTCCAACCTAAACAAGCCTAAGGTCACGGGCTGATGTGACCAAGCTCTCCTCTTGGAAATGCTCCAGACATGCATTCCTGTACTGCTGCTGATCTTTCCCTTTGTGCAGGTTAGGGACTGGTTTCCTCCATGGGTACAATTCTGTCAGAGCCTACAAGATCTCTGGATGTGTTTCCATCAGACCCCACTGTGAACATTCACCCCTTAGTGCCCTGGGTTTAGCTCAGTGGTGGAATACTAAAGGCAGAAAACTCTTGGCATCGAGTTGATGGCTCCTCCTGAAATCAGCTCAAGTGAAAGAAGAGGGAAAATGTTAACCTGGGACTTGGGCTTAACTTGGTCTGTGCTTGCTTGGAGCTGTTGAGCCAGCCCACGTGATGGCAGGCTGTAACGGGACAAAAGGATGAGAGCCTCCCAGCTCTGGAGGCCAATCTCTCTATTTTTGGTGGAGATATTCCAGAAGCCTCATAAAACAGGGTGTATCCCTGTCTTTTTGAACACAAACTGGCTGGATTTCTAAGGAAAAGATAAGAGAGAGAGAGAACCATTGCATTTAAACTGCTTTTCTAAAGAAGCACTATGTTAGGGGGTTTTAAAAAGCAGGTTCTTGGGTCAGAATCCTGTGCAAAACAGGTGAGCTGCATCTGTCATATGTTGACAGCTACCTAAAGCTGGCAGTGACTGCCTAAATCTTTTGAAAAGGGCACTGCTGGGAGACAGTTTGGCTGTGAGGAGCAGTCAGCAGCTTGGTCACAGGGTGGACACTTCTTAACTTGGTGACCAGAAGGTGAAGGCTGTCTTCCCAAGGCAGGAGTGCTATCTTCTTGGAAACCTTTTAGGACTTACATATGGAAAGTTCAGTTGGCAGATAGAAGCAGGGTATATTTTTCTTAGAGAATTATGATTTTACATGATCAAACTACCCCAATAAAAAAAAAAAAAAAAAAAAAAGGAACTGTGGGTAAATAATAGAGTGCATAACATTGTGAAGCAGATCAAGAAGAAAAGAGCCAAGTGCATACATGAGCATGAATTTCCACCAGAATAATTTTAAAGGCATCTATTTTCCTTAAAATCACAAGTTAATCATATAATATGCTTCTGACAGGTATTATGAACGTGGAAAATAGCTTTCTTTTTTCAGACTGTCAAACAAACTGATAAACCATGCCAGCAAGTTCACCAAACCTGTCTTTCTCAAAATGCTGTTTCACTGACACGTGCTACTTACTGTTACACGTACCTATATTGCTAAATAAAATCAATTATCTATGTGTAATGCCATATTATTTCTTAAGCACTGTAACTGCTTGCTTATTCTTGCAGGCACACTGAGGATCTATTTACTGTAGCATGGCTTTGTGAACAATAACTGGGGAGCTGCTACTGTAGCTATTTATTAGGACAGCATTAAATGGGAAAATTTTGGAACCAGGAGGAAAGATAATATTTATGTTTGTTTAGGTTTGTTACCATGGTACTTGGAATAGTTACTATGGGAATGGAAACAAATTTTGAAGTTACCATTACCTGCTAATATCAGTAGTAGAGGGGAGTTTGGTTTTGAAAGCCACTAACCTCAGCTGCATTGATTTGCCCAGAACCCTTCTGTCTTGTTTAACTCCTTTCTCTACACTGGAGAGGAGAAAGGAAAAAAAATCCCTGGTGGAAACCACTATTTGAAGTTGTACCTGGATGAAAGCACAGAAGGTGGCTAAGGTAAAATGGGGAAAGGCTCACAATAATTGATTCAGGCAGAAGAAAATAGAAATTTAGAACCAATAGCATGCACCATGTAGGTTTTTGAAGGTGAGGGGTGTGGTATTATCTAGAGGTAGAGTTTTTCTGCTGTTTTGTTGCTGTGGGGGAGTGTGAATGTGCACACAGATGTGCTCTAGGAAGTGTATTTAATGTCAGATTGTTCTGAGGTGCTTTCCCACGTGCAGAAAGGCAATCCTGCACTTAAAGCAGATTTGCAGTGGGATTGGGACCATTCAGATTTCAGAGAGGGCTGAGTAGAAGTACTACAGATGCAGTACAAAAGGTAAACCTGTCAAGCACAATGAAATGCAGAATCATATAAAAGTTTAAAATAAGAGGCCTCAAAATGTGCATTATAGGGTCTTGATATTTCTTGGTTATTCTAAGGGACAAAAGAAAATACACTTTCAAAATATTTTTCTTCTCTGTGCTTCCAAACAAACCTGTTGCTTCCATCCCACTTAGAGGTGGCCAGGGTGAGAGAGAGACTTTTAAACTTGCAGCTCATGAAAGCATATGACTATCTGAAAACCTCAACAGTTTTTGTTTAACACCACACCCCCTTATCCCCTGCCAAGTATTTCTGGGAGTGAATGTCTTCTAACAGCCTCAAAGGAGGAAACAAAAAAGATAATTTCAGCTTTACATTATCTATTGTTTTAAGGCACTCGTGAATATATATGATTGTTCTTTTTAAATCTCTGATTAAGTGTCACTTTTGTGGCATCTTTTGCCTTTAAAACAACCAGCCAACCAAAACTCTTTTTCCCAAGGCTGAGTAAGTAACAAGAAAAAAAAAAAAATAATCTCTGGCTTCCCTCCCACAGAATCACCCTAATGCTTCTCCTGGTCTGCATTAACTTGCTGCTTTTCTTCCTCAATCAGTGGTTTAACATATACCATGAGAAATCCTTAGGAGAAAACGGACCCTGGGGAACCCCCTGACCATGCAGCTCTTATTACCACCTCACTTTGAAGAGAAAACCTCCAGCCCAGACATCATGCTATTTAATGAGACTGCAGAACCCATATATATAGTTTATATCCCATATATACACCATAAAGTATAAAGACTCTGATGTTCGTGTGCACATTTTAAACAGTATTTGATCTTTGATATCAGCAGTGTGAAACGTGTGTATCCCTTTGCTTATACACATCTGTCTCCAAATACATACATATAGTTGGTCTTCCTCTCTTATTAGACATTCTTTGGAGTTTTGGCTGCATGATATCAACCATACACTGAAATGTTATTAACAAACCATCATAGTTTTCCCCAGCCACACTCAGCAATAAAACCATTAATTTTCTTCTGCTTAAAATGTACTTTGTTGAAGAGAGTTAATTGCCATTTCACAGTTTTTATCTTTTCAAGGTAGAATTATGATTCTGCCTGAGATCAGAAAAAAAAAAAAAAAATTGAGCAAACATCTGAGCTTGTGCTGCAGTGCAAATAGTCCCAGGGAGAGCATCATTTCTGATCCTCACACTTGATTCCAGTGGTCTCCAGCAGTGTTTTGGGAGGGTTACCTGGTGACCAGCTGCACAAACCTGGCCCCTCCAACCACCAAACCCCTGCTAATGCAAACCTAAAAGCCTTCTGTATAAACAAACATCACAAATAAATACCAGAGTGGAGACTGTCCCAATTAAACAGCTGTAAAAATAAAAATGAAAAAGGTTTGCCTTAAGACCAAGCTGTGAAACCACAAAGCAAGCATCTGCAAGCAGCAGTTGGACCAAATAATACTTTCCATTCAGCTGTACAGGCAAAGTCACTTGCAAGCAAGCATCTAGGATGGTGGTTGTTTTATTTAAATTTCATGCAAAAAAGCAACTTTAAGATCTCTTCCAAGCTCACTTTCAAACAATGGGCCACCTTAGTCTGAAACAGCATTGAAAAAAAAAATAAATGTATTTTTTTAGCTAAAATGCCTGATTAATTAGTTTAGAACTATAATCTGAAACGTTTCAGATTTAAGCAATGTAAACCCTGCATAAATGCAGAGCAGTTCATGCTGCAAAGAATAAAACTGCATTCAAAATTATTCATAAAGTTATCTTGCCTCCCCTTGCTAGGAGATTGGGACTTTGGAGATGAAATAGCACTTGCTGTACAGGGTGTGATCTTGTTAAGCAATGGAAAGGTATAAATTTGCAGTTTATTGCTTACATCTTCTAAACATAGTCCTAGGAATTTACTGTGTTTGTTTTGCTTAAAAATTATTGATGTTCATGCTATAATTTGTGTGGCAGAATAGGAGAAGTTTAGGGTTGGTGTATGGATATCTGTTGGCTGTTAGTTTGTTGTGAGAATGCTGGATGATATCAGAATGGGATTTTTCTGACAGTACAGCACGTTTTCAAATTTAATTTATTTTTTCTTTAATATTACTTGCTTGAAGTACCCACAATATTACTAATTTTCTTCATTGTAAATTGATATCAGGGAGATTCCTGTTTTAATTCTGAGCTTTGCATCCTGCTAGAGGTAGAGCTGTCTTTTCATTTAACAGAGTCAGTCTACAAATAACACACCAGAGGTAAATTTTAGGTCTGTGACTTGCTACCATCTCACCAGTTTTAGCTCTGGCAATAAGCTTTTAGAGATCTTTCTGCTGAAGTTGAAGGGATATTAACCTCAAGTCTGCCTTTCTACATGACACTTCCTCTTTAGCAGAAGGAATTTAGTGCCCATATTTTAACTCTGAAGGGGAGGGCAGGGTGAAGCATCAGCTAAAATAATGTTGGCTCAAATCTGTGGTTCTTCAGGTTGTTCCAGAAGTGTTAAAGCAGGAAAAAAAACAAAAAGTCCCTCCTGCTGCTCCATTGGAAATAGTTGTAGACTGCAAGAAGCAGATCCCAAAGACCAGAACCAGAACTGTCCTATGCCAGAGCTTTGATGGGGTTGGATTCCTGGCTAATCTGTCAGCCCTTCCCTCTGCCTTTTTGCTGCAGCAGAACACTGAGTGGTATGAAGCTAAGCTGTTGCCCAGGGTTTTCAGTTATTTTATTGCAGTGTTTGCATGTCAAACACGTGGTACATCTTATATTCATAATTTCTCAATCCTTTGTTTAATTTTATATGCAATTACCTTTATTTATTTTTTTTCCCAGTGAGTTCCCTGATTTGTAACTGTTCAGGCTGGACAGGATCATCCACCCAAAAAAGAGGAGATGATTTCTTGAAGCCTGACCTTGAAAATCATTCTCCCTGGCACCTGGTATCCTAAGGGCCCTTTCTTCCTGCTTAAATATTTGTCTGCCCCTGGCCTTGCATGAGCTGTATTGCCCATGTGGGAGGTGATCTGGGGATGGATTTTTTTCCCCTTACACTGCAAAAGCACAAATTGATTTCAACCTGCTGTATTTTTGGAGTAGCTTGTATTTTCTCATTTAGAAACCAATAAGCCCCTAAAGGTTTCCTTCATAAACTGCAGATCCATACTTTGTGCAAGGCTCTGGGCTTATTCTTGAACTCCTTTTCGTGCTCAAGATTATTTGGGTTTTCTTACAGCAAAAGGACTGGGAGGTGAAGGGGTCTGGAAGATTCTCTGCATGGGAGACAGGACAGTGGGGTCCAGGCATGGGAAGAGGCCACCTCTCCCTCCTGCTGCCTCTGGATATTCCAAAGGGGAATTTCCCTGCCCAGACTAACACCCCAGTCAAGGATGAGTCTAAGGAACAACCCAGAGCTCTCCAGAACTCTGGAGTAAGAGCAAATGAAATGCCACAGACACAACTTCTGGGCTTCTGCTATCCCTGATGTGTCTCTGTGTACCTACACACAGCTCAGACACCTAAGAAACCTGAAACACTGGCTCACATCTCCACTGAGGGAACTTTGGGGGTTCTTTTTGCATCATAAAGCCACTTGGCCCCCAGACTGCAGCTGCAGACCAAGCCAGCAACAGTGCTGTTTGGTTTCACTTAGACCCACAACTTCTTGCTCAGCTATTAACCAGGATGCTAAAAAAGATGAACCTAGGGAAGAAAAAGAAAAAAATTCCACAAAAAACTATCTGAACCTGATGAAACTTTTAGAAGAGATCAGAACACAAATGCAAGTGATATAAATAACTTGCTAGGAAGTTGAGTCTGAGAGTTTAAACTTTGAACACTTTAAAAACAACTAAAAATTCCAAGACGTTTCAGCAGATTATGCTCTAGGTAACCAAACTACTTTGAAGTAATCTTGTCTGTCTAGGTTGTAGTTAGGAATATTCACTAGAAAAGGAAATTACATTTTGAGAAGGTGTCAGCAGAGCAAAGGACTGGGAAATTCCCATTAGGAAATCCACTTTTCTCCCCCTTGATATCTCCATTTAAGACCTTCAGTGCCCTTTTCAAACACAGCTAAAATTATTTTATATGAAATGAGGAAGCGTTGTGACCACTGGAAGAAATTCAGACATGTAACTGATGTATTTTTCCTATTTATTCACAATTTCTCTTCTGTGTTTCATTGTGTTCAGACTATGGTACCTATTCTGTGGGGTCATACTTGTCTGAACCATCTCTAACCCTTTAGTAGCTCTTTGATTCTAGCCCTTATAAACAGAAAATACATTCTTTATTTAGTTGCAGTATTAGGATTATTTTTTTTTCTTAATTTAAACAGCAATATTCCTACCTTGGGTAGAGAATTTAAGGTGATGCCAGTAATTCCAAATACATAATAATCATCACAATCCTTAGGGTGGTTTTTTTTGTGGGTTTTTTTTTTTTTCTCTCCTTACTGTGAATGAATAGATTTTTCTGCCTTTTTAAAACTACTCCTGAAATCCAGGTTCTAAGCTTGTCCTTGAAAGACAAAGATTTTGGTTTATGTTATATTCTGGGCTTGTTCATGTATGTAAATGGTGGTCCATCAATATTAATTGTAGTAGTTCAAGTGAAACCTTTCCCATTAAAAATATATTTTCATATCCAAAACTGAATATCTGTGCTAAAAATCATTAAGTACAAAAAAAGTTTCTGTGGGCTTTCTTTTTTCCATCCTAGTTGAAATCATGTTAGGAAAATTATCACAGAAGTCCTTATTTTACTGAAAACAAAGACTTTTGGCGACAGCAAAATATTATAATTTCCATAGTATCTTCAAATCATTAAAAGAGTTGCTGTAGCTAAATTGCAAAAAATATATATATATAAAAAAAAAGTTATTTAAAAAAGGCTTTCTATTTGAACCTTATATTGGAAGTGTTTACAGTTTAAGCTAAACACATTATCTTTTGATCATGTTACCTGCTGCATCATTTCTGTGGTTTTTCAAATCTTGTAGAAATATGAGGATAAGGCTACAAAATCATATCCAGGAAAACTGGGGCTTTGCTTATTCCTTCCAAGAACAGCTCTCAAAGTCTTGGAACGCATTCCATAAATCTTTCTGAAGAAATTCCTCGAGGATCCACCTGGGAATCATGTTGGTGAACAGTTCAGCAACAGCTGGACAGATCTGGCAACAACAACCCAAAAACAAGGAAGTCCTTCTGTTAGTGGCATAAACTACCACTGTTCAGAAATCTGGGGTGGGAGGTGCAATTTCATGCTAAATGAAAGAAGTTGGGACAAAAATCACTTATTTTCTTAAGAAAACACTGATTTGAAAAAGAGTTGCAATGAGCCAGTCCATACTAAATGTTTTCTTTAGAAACTAATAAAGAAGTAAATAATGATTTGTCCAGCAGAGAGCAAACCTGAAGGTTCACTTGTACAAAAAAAAGCTGAGCATCTTCCCTGCACAGATCTGGAGCTAATATAAAAGACAATATGGCAAGAAAGGGTCAGAAATTCCTTCTAATGAATAGGAAAAAAATCAGATTAATAACTGAAATACATTTGAGAAGCTATTTATTTGGGTGAGCAGCATGAGCACATATGCTAAGTGCTGTTAGGAACTTTGTGTCTAGCAACACGGGCTGAAGCTGGCGTGGCCAAATACTGGAATGGTGTCACCTCAAAACTGCTTTGGAAAGCAGTTATTTGGGTGCTGGTCTATGTAGTTTTGTTTGTTTTCACTGTCAAGAATATTCAGATTTTTTTCAAGTTTTTTTCTAAAGACCTGCAACAGAAAGTTGAAGATCACCATATTTGATTTAGCTTTTCTTTGTGTCAGTCGTTGGCTCTTAAACAGATTTAGAAATAAGCTGCATGCTGTCATTCCTGCTGTACACATTTCATATCTAACTCCTGGAAATAAAATAAAACGTCTTCTTTAATGAGCATTTGAGTCTAAAATTTAAGCTCTGTGAAGTTATAAGATAGTAGTCTCACAAAAATTGTCTCAGGTTATTTGCAAAGTATTAAACGGGTAAATGTTAAAGAGAAATGAAACCAGTTTGAAGAGCAAGACACATTATTCCTGCTTGAGGTTAGGATATGTCTGAATTTCTTGGACCTTTTAGAAAGAAACAGAGACTAAGCTTGATTAATCTGATATGACAGGCAGTCAATAAGTATCAGACTTTGTCTAAATGGAGGTAACAGTATTCCAAGGTACACAGCACTTACAGAAGCTTTGGATTCCCTTAAGATCTCTTTATTAGCAGGTATTCTAAAATTGCATATGTAGTAGGGTTATAAATATTGTATGGAGCCTTACTTAACCAAAATAAGTTGTCTTATTTGCCAGGTGGAAGTTGGTGTGTTGTCCAATAAACAAGCTGTTGAGTATAATTTGCTTTTTTTTCCTCTTATAATTGTATCTAATGCCTGGTAGTGCAATAAGGCCATTAGGGTTGGTAATGCAAGAAAATAGTAACAATAAATAATTATGACTTCACTTGAAGTTTCACTCCTGACAACAGACAGTTCTACAGGAAGAAATATTCCAGCTTCTCTTAGATAATTAGGTATGGATAGTGAAATTCATAATTTTCTGTGCTTTTAAGTCTGGGCTGCTCATGAATTGGCATTATAAATTAATTGTATGGATCAGGCTCTGTAACTTCAAGATGTACACCAGTGATGTATCTCAAAAACTTGTTAGCATTTGGAAACTTTGGTCTCAATGCATTATAAGACTTGCATCTGCTCCTAGTCAGAATCATGAAGGCTTTTCTGTCTGTCCTGAGTGTTGGCTGGGAGAATAACATAATTGGTTTATGGCCTTTGAACTGAAAGTTATTGTGTTAGAATCTAAGCAGTTTGGGGAAAAGGTATTAGATATCAGCCTGCTGTTAGCACCATGGAAATGTCTGGGAAAGAATTTTCAGAAATCTGGGAAGGCAGCAGAAACCAAGAGTGCCTGTAGCCCAATAAAAAAAAGTAATGTAAATCTGTCCCTTTTTTTCTTCAGGATTCCAGTCAGTCAGCTATTTCCTAAAGAAATATTTCTCTACGCAGAAGTTACTCTTAGACATCATTAGAAGAGCAGGGGGAAACCTCTCATTTCCTGTGCTCAGGCCTGCAAGTACACATGCTCTTTGTTAACACTGTCCTGTGCTGCTTGGCACATGCACCTCTCTCCTATCAGCAATTTTAGGTGGAAGTTTTGTTGCAGCATGGATCTGATCCCAGAAACAGAGTGTTGCAGGAGCTTTACTCCTCCAGGCAGCTCCATTGCATTCACTGTGGTTTCTCTCCTGAGTAAAAATTCCCAGGTGTTCATCCTGACAAGACTGAGTCTTCTACCTGCATCAGTCTCAGGAACCTTAAACCCACATTTCTGTATCCTTATTTCACAGCATCAGTTTACAGACCCAGTTTCAAGCCCAGGAAGCAGAGCAGGGAGCTTTGTTCATACCTGCCATGATTTTTTCCATCTTCCCTCATTCTCCTACTGAGCACCATGTTCTTGCCCGCTCCACAAGAATCCCATAAATATAGTAAGAAATAAAGACCTTTTCAGAGTTGGAAACAAGTTTAGACTATAAATTCAGTCCAAACCCCATGTCTTTGTTGCATTCCTCAGTTGCTCAGTAAGAGGCTCCAATTTGGAGGAGATGCAGAGTGAAATAAAGAACAACTTTGGCTCGGGCTCTCAGCAGTGAGACTGTTACTGATCCCTATGGACATGGACTACTTGCAGCATCTCTGAGTGATTTCCCAACTCTTTCTCTTGCTACTGTTGTGTGAAAAATATACAAAAACATATGTTCTGCCACTGAGGGCTAGTTTTTTTTACAACTGATCAAGTTCTAAGGGATAGTCCCAATACTTATGGACAGATCTTGATAAGCACGTGGCAAATAGATATTTTTCATTTTTTAACATTTTTTCTTTCTCTTACTTCTGTTTTTAAATTGCTTGATTTAACCAATATCTTGGCAATCATTTATATTTTCATCACTGTATAGCCAGATGAGATCCCAAAGAAATTAAATTGGAAGGATTTTCCTTCTCAGCTAGTATTAATATGAAACTCCTTGTTGGAAACGAAAGGACTACTTTTTTCTAGCTATGACCTGAGAACAGTATCCTTGTGTTTTGCACTACAGCTAAAAAAAATGTTAACGCAGACAAATCATCCTTGGAAAAGGTAGTGGGTGGTGCAATAAAGAGTAAAAGCAGGGCAACTTTTCATCACCACTGCAGTCCAGCTGCCAGAGCTTGATAGCATTTTCCATTCCATTCCACTGACAAATCAGTGGCAGCAGAGACCAGACTATATAAAATAAAAATCTTGTTGTTTTCCAGGTAAATAAATCCAGTGGCTGGAAAAAAAAAATAAAAATGGGAATCACACAACCTCTGACTGACTTCAGTCAACTTTACAGACTCAGTTTGTGATCAGGAAGAAGCTTTTAGGCTTGGATGTGCCTGGTCTGGGGGGAGATGGATGGCATTTATAAATACGAAGATTTAACTATAAGTTTAACAGATCTATATATAATTTCAAAATCTTAGTTTTTTCTAAAATTAAGGGTTTTTTCAAAGTGCAGGTTTTGTTCTTAACTATATTGTAAAGGAAACTGACTAGCAGGGATAAGTTTTGCAGGCTGGCAAGAACTGTCTGCTGACCTCAGTAGGAACCTCACTGGTTTTGCAGTGAGAACTACAGAGCCCAGCTCACTGAGCTTTTCCTTTGTTTTTGGTGTTAACTAGTTAAATAAAAAAATCCAATGTAAAAAATATCAATTTGCCATGGGAATAACAAACATAAATGTCTGCAAAGCTCTTTGAAAATGATGCTGCCAGCATATCAGTAAAGATCCCTCTACATTAAGTACTGACTGCTTCCACTCAGAATACTGAATCTGTTAATCCACTAATTAATTAGCAAGGTCACAAATCTGCCAGAGAAGGTCATGCTGGTGGTGGTACCATGAAAGGCACTGGCCATGGTAGGACTAAAAAGGGAAGGAGTAGGAAGCCAAGAAGTCCTCACCCCAGCTGGGAGCCAGAATCAGGCAAACCAGGGCTGAGGAGCAGGGAGAGAGGGAGGGAAGGTGCTGCTGCTCTTCTGGGGTGTCCCAGCCCCCTCAGCAACATTTCAAATGTCTGACAAGGCTGTGAACATCTGGTCAAGCTCTGGAGAGGGGCAGAAGCTTACCCAAGCCTGCCTTAAGTCACTTTTGGCTTGGGGGTGTTATCTGAAGTTGTGCTCCAGTGGAACTCGAGTTTTAAAGGATTAATTGGAGCAGTTTAAGGATGGTCTTTGTTTAGAACTAAAGGATACAGGAATTGTTCTGAGGTCACAGGAATATGTGGGCTGGAAATAGTGTGATACTGCTGGGTCAACAAGTGCTTAGTAGGTTCCCTACATTTTTCCTGGTCCTTTTAATATAACCTGTTTTCCATGGAAATTCTGATTTCTAAACTGACCCTTCATCTCAATGGGTCTCAGACTAAAATATCAAAGAAAAATAGTACTTTTCTTATTTTGTTTAACTTCCACAATTGTAGATGTCTAAGTGATGTTGTTGTTCCAGCAATGCAGTGGCTACAGACTACTCATATGACATTTGCTTTTCCTGACTTTTAAGAGTTGTAACTCACTCATTTTCAAATTATCAAATGAATTAAAGAAGAAAATATTTATAGTCAGCATTTGTTACTTTTTGTTTACAAATAATATACAAAACTTACTCCACTTTTAGCAGATATCTTATATTTTATACACTTATATTTACAAGGCAGGTCATAAAACTTATTTCTGCCTCTGGGCTATTTGTAAATTTCTCTTTTTGGTAGGTCTTTCAAGTCAAAAATGTTGATGTTTCAAGCTTCAGATTTGATCACTCAAACATTATAAATGCTGTATTAGTAATTAAGGAAAAAAGAAATACCTCTTATGCCACTTTTAAGACCCATTTTAGAATGATTACTTACTTGGAATAAATTAAATTATAGCTTGTAGGTCTACCAAGATCTTCTCAAACAAACCAGCAGTTATTTCAAGTCTCACAAATGACAAATAATGAGATGTATAGAAAAGCTGAAAATGATCCAGTTTGATTTTTTGACTGGCTCCGTTCAAGACATAAAAATGTGAAACAATTCCTATAAAGGAGAATCGTCCATGCCCAAAAAAGGAGCCAGTTTATTTTGTTTCAGGTTTTTTTGGCACTAGTGTGATAAGACAGCAGCATTTCTCAGATGTTTCTCATTAGCCCCAGTGCTTGCTACTTTCCAGATAAATGTGAACTCTCTCCTGAAAATGAGAAAAGCAGCTTCATGGCACTGAGGCTGCAGAAATAGATTGGTAGGGGGAAAATATCCAAAAAGCAACATTCATAAATGCCTTAAAAGGCAAGAATTCAGAAAAATATTTCATTATCTTTAAGTATAATGCAAAATGAAACGTTGTCCTTGCCTAAGGCATGGCAAAACTCACATTGGCTTCAAGACAACAGACACATTTCACCTGTTTCTAATCTTGTGTGCTTAACTGCACCCATAAACACAGGGCTGAAGTACCTGGGGTGGGGGCTTAGCTTTTGGTGTAGGTCTTTGTCACACTTTTAGATATCTGGAATGCTTTTAGATATCTGGAATCCCCTGCCTCTGACCAGTTCTCCCCAGCCAGAACAGCACTTTGTAGAGTACTTATGATATTCTATTGCATTTTGGAAGAACATTGCACTTTTTGTTGGAGAGGTGACACTGCTTATTCAGTGGTCAGCTGTCTGGGTGAGAGTCTCAGTGTCCAGACAGTGTCAGAAGGAAGGGAGTTTATCTGCAGAAATTGCTTTATTTCTTTATTCCATCAGCATCTTAAGAGAATGCTCCTGTAAGCAGACTGCTCCTAGTACCTTAGGTATAGGATCACTCTTCATGTCCTCTTTCAAGGCAATCAATGTATAGACAAAGCAATACATACCTAAAATGCATAAAGAAGCACCACTCCACTGAATTTTTTCTACTATCCATTGTCTTCTCTGTGTAGAAATGTTTACTAACCTACTGGTAGTTAGATTGTGCTATCTTTTCTCCTTACAACTGACACAGGTTAAAGACCATCTGTTGTTACAAAATTTACTGTTCACACAGGATGCTATAAAAACAACCAATAGAGAGCTGACTGAAAAATCTTTTTTAAAAAAAAAAAAAATCCATTTGCTATTTTGCTCTAGGAGGAGGGGAAACCTTTTTAATCATATTTCTTTTCAGATGTTTTTGGAGGACATCAACTCCTTCAATAAGATGAGTTTGAATTTTACAGTATTAGATTGAATGTAGAGGAAGGGAGGCAGCAGTGAAATAAATCCAACTAAATGAGGCCACTAAAAGTGGTTTCACAGCTAAACTCAAAAGCTTTATGTGTACTTTTTGCTCAAGTCATGTTATCTTCACGCACCTGGGTTTCAGTGCCATTCAGCATGAGAATGCTGAGCATGGTTTTAGTCTAGATCCTCACGAGGAGTAAATTAGGGTGATTTTGTCAGCTTCCATAAAGCTTTAGTAAAGCAATAGCTATTTACACTATCTGCAGATTTGATGGGGGTTCCTTTCCCTCCCCTTTCTTTTTTGGGGTTTTTCTCTTGCTTTAAATCAGCACGAATTACAACATGGATAATCAATGCAGTGGCACTTTTAGATAAGGCCAGTTCCATGTTTGACATCATGGATCTTGGGAGCACAGCAGAGGGAAACAACACCTTCAAGTCACTGAAGGGTTCCAACCTCTTCCAGGTCTCTTGCAGTCTAAAAGCATTTCAGCATTAGCTCTCGTATATGCTGCAGGGAAGAAATACATATCACAAGGCAGGCTGCAGCTAAATGTTCAAGTCTTGATGCTTGACCTCTCAGAGCCTGTGAAAAGCTAGTCAGATGAAGACAGCAAAAAAGAAATGCATATATTTATTTTATTTCTACATTAGTTTTGAGGCAAAACCACCTGAAAGTAGACAGTATTGGGAAATGCAGGGTTAGGGAGTTGTGTGTTTTCAGGTAGCTGTCTGTTAAGAGGTTTTTAAAAATAAGAACATCCCTTTCCACATTTTTCCTTTTTGTCCCTTCCTAGAAAACAACATGAGAGGAGTTTGTTTTTATTTTTTAAACTAAGGGTGTGCTTTCTTGTAGAAATCAGTGGTGTCTATCTTTTTAGCCCTTTACACATGTTCTGATCTCTTAGCAGAGACTCCTTTTCCTTGAAAGGTATGTTCTTCCTTCTTATTCCACATGGAATGCTGCTGTTGTTTCCCTTGGTCTTTACCTTTCATCCCACCAGCTTTGTAAGGCACTGAGATCTCTTATTCAGTCACAGAAGACATAAATGAATAAAACTGCTTCTGCAGGTCTGGGTAGGGCAAATCTCAGCTTTGCACAGCAAGAGAAACATCTCCACCGAATCCTTGAGCCCAGGACAAAGGAAAAAAAACCCAACATTTCAAATAGGAAAAAATACAAGCAAGCAAGTTTTTGCAAGCTAGTCTCAAAGGAAAGGGAAAGACAAATAGGGTCAGTCAGCCATTGGCTGAAACAAGCAGGAAAGTTTTACATGAAAACTCTCTCAGTGGTCTGGAGTAGGAAGATGAAGCAGATAAGTGGAAATAATGGGATGACAGCAAGCAGTAACCACTAACCATCTGAGTCCTATAAAGGCAAAGAAATCATAGGTCAGCATTACCATGTGGTCTTGAAGTGATACAAAACTGGAAAAAATTATATAAAGATGAGTTTTGAAACCAGAGAGACAATTCTAATGTGTTTTAGGATAAAAGCAAGTTGCCTGGAAACTGGCAATACCTTGAAGCACATGAACTACTCAAGAGTAAATCTCCATGTGAGTGTTCCCACAGGATATTTATTACCCAGCCCCAGACCAGCTCTTGCAGGCTTCTGGGTTCAAAGCTGAGTGAGTTTCTTGCAGAACTGTGTGTGGGGAATTTGTACATTCTGTGCCTGCTCTGTGCTTTGCTCAGCTGGCTGTTCTTTCTCTCTCTCTTTCAGGAGCAGTGCCTCCATATAGAGTACAGGTCGTGTAAGGGAAAAAAAAAAAAAGTCAAGTTTGATCAGGGATTGAAAGCACACATTTTTGCTAAGGCTCCTTTCTCCATGTTCCTCAGATGCTGCAACTGTGTCATCAGTCTAAGGCCTTACCCATTGCAGATTGCAATTTCAGTGAGTCCCACCAGTACCTCAAGTTCCTCTTTTCAGACTTTCTTTCCTTCTCCTGTGTCTGTGAGAATACATTCAGACAGACAAGGCACAGGAGCAAAGATTAAACTGAACTTAACCCGAGCACTTTCTGCACTCAGATAGCTCTGTCCTTTGTTCACAACTCACTGCCAAGCCTCCCCCTACATTAAGCTGTATTTTTCATTCTCAGCAAATCACAGATGCTCCTTTTGACATGTGGAGGCAAGTCACAGATTTGGAGGCTTTCTCAATTTGTGTTGGCTAATGTAACAGTTATTATAGCTACATTCTCAGTGTTGGAGCAACAGGCTTCCCTGACTTGTTTCAAAGTAGCTATTACTTGTTTCACTCTCTTTTTTGTTAAGTTTACTTTTAAAGTGGCATGAAACCAATTTTCCCAGTTTGGATTATTTCTTTTTTATCATTATGAGTTTTCAGGGTAAAATGTTTGCACCTGACTTCTTGCTCTAAAAAGGAGAATGTGACAGTAGCAAAGGTGGAACAGTGATGCACTGACAGCATCCAGAGCCCAATGGTTGTCATTACCAGAGAGCAGGTCCAGTTCCTGCAGTACATTGTACCCTCAGCCAAGAGAAGGATCCCCTTGTAGCCTGTGTAGACAAGAAGAAAGCAGAGGCAGTGGTGAGGTGACCTCCTGTAAGAGGACACATTTGGCCAGTCTGCAGCTCACCTTGCCACCCAGAGTCAGTGCAGAGCTGCTGGGCAAATGCTGTTTGGCTGGTTTGAGTCAAAGATGTTCTCTCTGAACACGAGAAGCTAAGTGTGTGGGTTTGGATCATCTTCAGATGAAACTCCCTGTTACCCTATCAGCTCCAGCTGGATCTTTATGATGGCCATTGTAGCACAGAACTTGTTGTAGGTTAATTAATTCTGACATTTGACACTGTTGCTCTGACTACTAGTAAAGAAGCAGGAGAAGGAGAGAATCTCCTGTGCATAAGGGCAGGGGTGAATTGTCAGTGATCTAAAAATCTAGTCACACACAGTGTCGAATTAATGTTTAGCACTGGTATTAAGGCTCTTATTTTACAGTGCAAAGCATGTGCTCATTCCTATTCTAATATATATATTACAGGTCTATCTGTAACACCTACCTGTATATATTTTGCTGTTTATAATATATTTTTTCACCTAGATGTAGGTAAATACACAAATTGGTGCTGTGCAGGTACATAACACGAGAGGGTGTGAAAACATGAGCTGGTACCTCAGATTCTTTCAAATACATGTAGAACAAATAGGCTTTTATTTTTAAAGGCCTCAGTCAAAGGAGCAGATGTGGTAACTGCATGGCACTTAATTTGTCTTCCTTGGAAGGATGAAGGGCTGAGATGACCTTGTAGTTTCAAGGAGTCTACAGCAGTGATTTCAAACCTGACACTTAGATCAATCACTAAATCATTCCCCTTAGCTGAACTGACTCATTGCTTATTTGCCCACCATGAAAAAAAGGAAAAAAGCAAGGTCCTTTAGTGCCCCTCTTGTATTTCAAAGCCACTCCTGTGTAAAGCCTGTCCTCCACAATATGCTATCCAGGCATATACCAGCCAACCTTCCTAGTACAGAAGCTGCATGTAATTTAATAAATGATTCCAGAAGCAGCAGGATTAATTAACCTGCGTCTCCTCCACTCAGTAAGCCAGCCCATGACAGCTCTGCCCACCGTATCTGCAGGTCCCTCCCATAAACCCAGAGCCCCACTGCCCCATTTCCTTACCCCCTGCTCCAAGACCAGGCTATTTCCTCCCTGTTTCCTGAGTCCCTGTCCACCCCCTCCCCCATCTCATGTTATTAAAATCCCTCCCTCTGGAGTGAACCACACAATCTTCCTTCACTCCCTGCAGTTCTCCATCCCCTCCCACCCTCTCCCTTTTCCTCCCTCTCTCTGCTTTGTGCTGTGCTGAGCCCAGAGGATGGGTATTTGTGCTGCCTGGAGAGCTGTTGCCAAGTGCACGAAGGGAGCCTCTTTTCTCCATGTCTTTTCCTCAGAGAAAGGATTAATATGGTCATTTTCTCCCCTCTACCAACTCCTCATTTTCATTAAGCTCCTCGGAGAGGAAGATTTTTGAGACCCTCTGTCCTGAAGGCATTGTCAGATGGGGTTGAAATTGCCTGGCAGATTCAAGATCATTAGGGTCAGGACTGACAGACAGGCTGGTAGCACGATTGCATTATTCTTTTCCTTAGAAATCAGGCTTTAAAAAAAAGTCAGTTTGACGGTGTAATTGATACACAGAGATCTGCGAGCAAAATAAATGATCCTGACAAAAGAACCTTTAATTTGATACTGGTTTATCTGCAGTAAGACTTGTGCCACTATTTCTTAAATCTCTTAAAGGATTGTATCCTCAGTACTGACAAAAATGCATTCCTGGCCTGATTTTGATTAGCAGATAAAAAAGGCCTCCCAGCAGCAACAGACCACACTGCAGAGAACAAATAAGGCAACGACTTAATTAGAAATTCTGGAACAGTAAACTTCGTTGTTCCAATCCAGTTCAGCACACAAAGCACTCAGTGTTCCTTGAAATTTTCCTGTTTCCCTAACTTTCATCAGGAAATGCTGGGTATAAGGCCTAGAAACTTCTATGCCAAGCTCACTTGGTGATGTTCCTCTGCTCATCATGGGTGATGCTCTGGGAGTCTGCCCTGAAATAGATGTGGGCAGGTGAGGAGCAGAGGAAGAAGTGATGGACTTGGGTTCAACACTGAGGAAAAAAAAAAAAAAGAAAAAAGAATTGTGCATGGCTAAACCCTTTAACTGCAGAAATGCTCTGGCCTGTCAGAAACTGCACAGACAGACCAAATGACTTCCTGAGTAACTTTAATCCCCGGTCTGGCAAGAATTCACAGTTTTCCCTGGGAAGCGATTCTCAGCTCTCTATACCTCAGTTATCCTCTCTGGAAGCCTTCATAATCTTTACCTGCTTCACTCAGGTGGTGTGAAGTTTCATTAATTAATACTTTGAAGATTTTAAAGGAAGAGAGTGCCGTGTAAGTGCAATGTATTCCTCATGTTAATTCCACATGATCAGCCTCTTCAGCTGCAGAGCCATCAGGAGAGCTCACAGCAGGCAGCCGTGGAGGTAATTTTTCCTTTACTGAATTGAGCCCCTAGGAGTTAATGATTGACTGCTAATAGGTTTATCCCATTGAATAAGGGGAGAAGGAAGGTTTTGCCTGATATGCAACAGACAAAGAAGCAAAATACCCAAAGCAAAGTGAACTCTGGTGAATATAAGTGACCCTCTTATGGCATGTGCTGGAACTAGATCCCGGGAATGGGAAGAGGTTTATAATATTTCATACCACCCGAAGGTTTGCAGTGAATTTTGGGCTACACATTGCCTATTTTCAATCACTGTTTAAGAAAGAAACCTCTATAAGAACAAGAAATGAAAGCTATCCTATGGCTAGTAGAGAAGTTTTGCAAAGTAAATGTTTATAAACCTTTCATATGAAGTTAATGATGCTTATTAAAATGTTAAAAGCAGTCAGTCACGACTCCCATTTTTAAGAGCAGTTTTATTATCACACTCTGCTCTCTGAATTAATGGGCAGCTTAGTTATTTATTTGGTTTACAGTAAACGTTGGCCAGATTTCTACAATTTTCTTCATGAAATATGTAGAGGTTTTTGAAGCTATAATAATTTATGAAGTCTGCAGTGTCCACAATAGTTGTGATACTGTGACTTTAGCCCTTCAATAATTCCTGAAGTTGATATCCCTTTCTGTATTCCCAAGATCCCAACTTTCCCTTGAACATTACATTTTTATTACCTTTTTTTCTCTGAAATACTGCTGCTTCTGGGTTTGTGAAACTTACCATTTTATGGCAATCACACGGGAGTTCAGGGCTGGAAGCAGGGGCATGCCATTCATAACTTCAGGGAATATGTGGCCAGACACACTTTATGCTCACACAGACTTGATTTGGGCTAGGACAACAAGCTATTATATGACTAGAATTACCATGTGAGTAGATGAGGAGTTAGACCTTTAAACTCTGTGTATTTATGGCTGGGAAATGCTAGCAGTTAATGCCAAATACTAACAGTTTCTGGTTACTTTGAAAAAGCGTCCCTAATTAAAAATTTCTAGCAAAAAAATATTGGCTGTGTAGGGTAACTGGAATTTTGCAAAAAGCATAAACTGATATCACTAGACCTTACATATGGGCCTGAATTTAAACATATGTTGTTTACTGTGTAAGAAGAGCCTGTTGAATCAGATATGTAAAAAGTGAACATATAATTTTTGGAGAAAGCACTAAAAAATTGCTAATTGCTTCTGGCACTGTTGATTTATCTCTCATTTTATTTGGGGTGGTTCCATGAGGAGAAAGGGGACAATTCTCTTTCTTTTCATTTTGCACATTGCTGGGTCAGCCCCTCCTCTTATTGTCCTTACCTTTCCTTTGCCTTCCCTACACTTTCCAGAAACCTCTTTGTGCAAAATATCCCACATGTTGCTCGTGCACACTTGGACTCTACTCAGCAGGCAGCAAAATTTTGGAACTTTGTCTGTCTTTAAATAAAAGAACATCGTAACACCTAGAAACACTTTAACATCCAGACTAAACTTTCAGTTATCAAGGATATATTTCCATGAGAAAAAGCGTGAGGAATAATAAAAATAATTTCCCTTTAACTAAAAGCAGAGAAATTTCCATTGGAAATTTTGCAAGTGAGAACGGTACCAGAAATCCCTTTCTTTCAGCTTATAATGAAGTTTCTGGTTTGCTGTGAGAGAGGGATTCCTTACAATTGCTGCATGACTTATTCCCTCCCTTTTTTCCTTCCATGTTCAGTCAGTTGGTATCCTACCTGTGGTCCAAATAAAGAACAAAAATATGACCAAAAATATGGTCTGGGTTGTGGACCAAAACCGTATCAAGGTATTCTAGGGCAGAACAACTGGAACTCTTTTTGTTACTAGGAACTAATTAACTGGACTTATAACCACTGATGTTTTAAAATTGCAATTGCTCTTTCAGAGCAGCACAAAAGCAAGAACACTGCACTTTTATTTTGTTCTACACTGTCATCTGGACTTATAATTTACCTTTCTTTTAAATATCTCTCGCCCCCAGACTCTTTTATTGAAGAGTAATGTTTCCCAAGTTCCTACATCACTTCACACAAGCCATTACTGTAAATATCTATAATTATCTAAGTATTGAAGAATTTTCCATTTGGTATATATATACATTGCATTTTTCTACAGAACCAGAGAGCCAAGGCACTTGTGTTATAACTGAATGCAAAAAGATGATCTTGCAGGGTATGTGGCTTTAAGTATTGAAGATAGCAAATGCTATTTATGAAGAACTGCCTTTGCTTTTCATTAAAATGAATGAAAATTTAAAAAAAAAAATCTAAAAGATAAAAAGAAAGTAATCTAAAATGTATTAGGTAAAAAAGAAATCTGCAAGGGGAAGGAATTCCACATCCTTAACAGAACAGGAAAGCAAATAGCTAATGGCATAGGCAGATAAAAAGCTTCAGTGCCTGCTTTTTAGTCTTGTCTGAAGTCTGTTCCCACCAAATTTTTAACAAAATCATTTTAACGTAAGAAGCAGAAGAGAGAGCAAACACTTTACAGAACACTTAGGCAAGATTCAAGTTGACAGAGGATGTTCATTCTAGAGTGCTTAAGGAAATTAACCAAAATAATCTCTGAGCACTTTTGCAAACTTGTGGAAGACTGGTAAGGAATGGACACAGAACTTTAAAAATCAAAAGTTTAGGATGAAGATATGAGTAATTATAGACCCTTCCATCTCCACAAATACTCTAAAATAATCCATTTATAAGGAATTATTTATTTGTAGAGGATGATAATACAATTAAAACATAGGTGGTTCTGTTCATGGGAAAGAAGTATCAAACCAATCCATTTTTTTTTTCCAGACATTTGTGCTAGGTAATTCAGAGGCCAGTGGTGGATGGAATATAACTTTCATAAAGAATCTGGCATTTTCTAGCGTTGCTTTCTCAATATGATGACTGTGATGGCAATGCACAGCTTGTTAAAAGATTCTCTCAAATATTGGGGAATTTTGAGTGGATCTCTACAGGGACCTGGTCTACAATCAGCTCTTTTATTATTTTCACTAGTATCTCAGACAATGAAATGTAGAATATAGATATATCACTTGTGGATGACAGCAGAACACAAGAGTTTGGCTGCAAGTGCTTTGAGAGACAGTGTTGTATTTCAAACCCATCTTGATAAATGGAGAATGGCTTGGTGTCAACAAGACTAAAATCAAGAGGTGCAACCAAAACTAGAGCACTTCCAAAGTTCAGAATACCTGATAGAAGTTATAACAGATTATTATACAAGTTATTATATAAGTTACTATCAGCTAGAAGCCACAAAGTAGAAGTTGTAAGTACAGAAAGAAAGTAAAGAAGACTTGCAATCAGTAGAGACAATTCATATTTCATTTGGTCCAGGAGCCTTAGGAAAATGTTGTTTCAGTGACAGGAAGAAAACCTGAATTTCAATCTTTAAAACCATGCAGTGAAACAGTTAAATCTCTATGTTGCCTTAGACTTCAGTTTAGAAATTACTACTTTGGTTGATTAAAACATGCTCAAAAGCAGCCAGTATTGGGCTTTTTTCAAGTCTTTGGGCTTATTAAAACCAGAGAGCATGTGAAACAATGACACAGTCCCTTAACTAACAGTTTATCTTGCATGAAGGAAAATACCATTATATCAGTCTTGATGAAACTTAATTGCTGTTGGACTGTGATCACATTAACTGCTTTGTGCTCCTGGAGTTACACTTTAAAGGTGAATTCTGGGGTGCATTAGTAAGCTTAGTTTATATCAGAGTCTTGTTGAGAAGTAGTATTTTGCGAGCCGTGTTCATCAAACATAATTTTGATCACTTATACTTGGTATTAACCTTGATTAAATTCTACAGAAGTCATCTTCCTGTCAACAACCTTTTTTTCTGCTCACACTCACAAAGAAAGAAATCCCTGGATCCCAACTGTGCCTGTAATGAAGGTGAATTGTGTTTAATGACTTAAAGAGTGCCATTTTGTGCTTTAACAGTTTATGTATTGCAAATTACCCTGTAAATACTCTGTTTCTAGATCAAATTAATTGTATAACAAGTGCTGAGAGGCAGGGAATTTTCTTTGCTATTTTAGCTGGCAGAGTCTGGCAGCTTTAAATGGTTTTCTTAAATCCTACCCATAAGCTTTACCTTACTACCATATAAGCAGCTGAATGCAGACACAGGATCCATGATGGATGGGGATGTTGCCACCTGATATTTCAAACAATAAGCTCCGGTGACATTTAGTGGGTTTTGTCTTGATTGCCTTTGTTAATAAACTAGTGCTCTGGAAACTGCATGACTTCACCTTTTATGCCCATAACATTAAATTAAAGATAACTAGCCAAGTTAAGCTTGCCTGTAATTACTGTGGGCTTACATGGAGTTATCCCTGATTATTGCCTAAATGTAGTGTACTCTCCCAGTGCTGGATCCAAAGCATTTTCAACTGCATCAAAATCCAGCATCAGATGACTCTGAAATGAACGGTCAGGCTCAGAGCTCAGGACATGGAAGATGTGTGAAAGGATGCAACAGGGAAGGGGAAATGATGTGCCCATAGCTGGGAAGTGGGTGGCAAGACAGAGGTTTTGCTTCCTGAACCCTTGTACAGTGCTGCATCTCCCCATCACTCCTTCTGCTTCAGTTACATCCTTGTGCATCATACTTCCCACGGCTCAGCTTCTTCATTTAAAATCAAATAATAAAATGTTTCATAATTGAGAATTGTAAGACAGGATATTTCCTCTTTACCCCATCCCCAAAGGGCATTTCCCTGAAAGCTGCTACTGTCTGAACTAAAACTGAAGGCAGAGATAGATATATTGTTGTGGTACTTAAATGAACTTAAAGGAAAAGGTCTAGCCACTGATTTTGGATCAATATAAATAAATTATATAAGTCACTGATGACTTAGCCAGTCTTCATGTTCAGTGATAAGAGAGGTGAGCCAGGTTCACAGAGGACATGAAAATACTTAATTTGGAAAATATCCCCAAAAGCTTTTGCAGTGTCCTACCTCATTAGCAATTTTTCTGTCCAGCTGATGTTCTTATTTTTACTGTGCTGTTTCTGGTAACCACCCATTTATCAAAGGCAGTGTCAAACACAGTTCTCCAACAGTCTGGCTGAACTTTTTACTAGTCTGCAGGTGTAGAGTGTGATGCTGACCTGAGCATCTCCTCCAAAAGCACTTGGAACAGGAGCAGTGGGACTGAAATATTGGCAACAGTCTCTTATTGGAAAATGGCTTTAAGGAGAACATAATGAATTTACAGGCTGAGGTAGCTCTGAGTGAGGCAGTAATGATCAAACCTAGAAGTGGAACAGCTTGCTTGGAGTACTCTGTGGGAACCCAGTAACTGATTCAGTGGAAACTTATGCAAGAAAATGGTTTTGCAGGGTGTACACAGTCTCATCAATCTGGCTCACTTATGCCATATTTTTAAAAATTTGCTGTGGTTATGGAAATCCTTACAGCAATTTGAACTTCCTTCAAGGGGTTGGAAATAAAAGCTGAGGCATGAATGCCAAAGCATGATCTGTGGTAATGCCCACATAGGAGTTTGCACTCATTTACCTAAATTAGCATGTGACCTTGTTTTCTGCATTTGTAGAGTAAGGGTGATGCAGCAGTAACATCTGGGTCACTTGAAACTTCACTTTCAATATTTGGATGGTCAGCTGGACTTCTGTGCTTATCACCCTCTGCTTTCATCTGTGCAAACAGTCAGCAAGGGAGTGAAAAAGAAACAGCAAAATATACCAAATTGTGAACCAAATAGTGGGGGTATTTTGTAATTTACCAATCCTTGTCTGTCTTTTCCATCTGCAGTCTGGTTAGTTCATCCTCCTACCAGGGGAGTGTTGTAAAATCAAAATGCTCCTGGGTGGCAGCATAACAAGCAAGATACAACAGCCCAGGAGTAAATTCATAATTCTGTTCTTGCAGCAGGGCTATACCATTGTGCTGGGTGTAAGGCATGGGCCAGATATTGAGCAATATATAAAAACCAAAGGATTTCATAGCTTCTGGTTAAGTGAACATTGGCTGGCCTATAAAGTGACAGGGACAGTGGTCCAGAAGAAACAATTGTAGGTGATAATGTGATTAAATCCGTTGTCATACCAGATATCCACAGGTATACCCCAAAAAAAGTTGCATAGGCCAAATTAATTTTAGTATTTTTGTAACTTTTAAAATATTTGGCTCTAAACTTTGAGGATGCCTTCCTAATGTATGCTTTGCTATGTAATTTCCATTTTCCAGCCTCTCATTTCACATGTTCCTGTGGCTCTGTAAAACTGATCCAACCCCTTCTTAAAAAAGCAGCTGTACTGATGGACTATAAAATGTATTTACAATGTAAAGAAGAGCCACAGAAAGAAGAATACAAACAAGCAAGGGTTCTAACAGTGGGGGGGAGCTACAGAAGGATTGAATTAAAACAGATTGGTTTAATACCTTGATGCTTTGCATGATGAGGTTCTGGTGGGAGAATCCCTTATTGCTTAGCCAGATGTTGTGAGTTTGCCCTGGATGTGAGGGAGATGACACAGGTTATTTGCTTTTCAGAGCCCTGTAGTGTGAGGCATGGAGTTGAAATACTTTAGTCACTAAAACCTTGAAGGTGGGTGTTAATCCTAAATGTATTTTTGTGCTTTTTTTGTGTGTGTATGTGCATGCTGTCTTAAAACAAACAACAAACTTTACTGCATTATATGTTTAACTGGAAGTTATTCTGCTGTAGAAGATGATGGAGGGCTGGTATCTCTCTCACTGAACTTTTCTTGTATCAGTTGTTGTTTCACTTGGTCCCTTTCCAGTAAGAGCAAGGAAATTTTTGTCTGTGATAAATGTTGTGGAATACTTTATGTTATTATATGCCTTTTTATTTTTCTGAAACATGAGAGAAACCAAGCTGAGTAAACTCTAAGTCAAAGTCTCTTCAGTTCTCATCTTAAACTGTTGCTTAGCTTTGAACAGTTGTTGTTTGCCCCCTGTGAGGTAAACAAAATAGATTTGAACTCTTCCTGCTAGAGGCAAGGTTCTGATGTGTAGGCTTTTATTGCATACATTTTTGTCCTCTGAGATTTTTACTGACATCAGCAGAATCACCCAAGTGATACTACAGCTGGCTGAAAAGAAACAAAACATGTTGACAATAGATTTAGCTAAAACTGGCTAAACTCAGTCATAAATTAACCTCTCTGTTCTTTTATCAGTGCTCTCAGACCCTTGATAATCACCATGTACAACTAAAGAAAGTTGTAGTGGTGTGGGGGTCAGTCTCTACTCCCAAGTAAGAGATAAAACAAGAGGAAATGGCCTCAAGTTGTGCCAGGGGAGGTTTAGATTGGATTTTAGGAAAAATTTCTTCCCTGAAAGGCTTGACAAGCATTGGAACAGGCTTCCTAGGGAAGCAGTAGAGTCAGCATCCCTGGAGGTATTTAGGAGACATGTAGGTGTGGTGCTTAGAGATATTGTTTAGTGTGCTAGGTTAATGGTTGGATCTTAAAGGTATTATCCAATCAAAACAATGTCATGATTCTGTAAGTTGAAATATAGGTTTAAAAAGTGTTTGTGGCACATTACTAAGTCATTCAGTTCTAGTCCTGATAGGGAGATTGGGTCACTTCTTCAGGGTATGTCTGCAAGAGTGGCCACAGACCTTGAACCATATGATGGTTCATATATGGGTGGGTTGATGGTGGAAAGGGGATTCCAGAACCTGCAGAACAAGGGTTGCATTACTGCTACTCCATGTGCTGCTGATCTCCAGCCTTATTACTGCTATCATTCAGGCGTGCAGCTCTTTTCCAGAGCTAACAAAACTCAGCTTCACCTTTTGCAGTACTCGTGGAGCTGTTCTGCTACCCCTGTGCACATCAGTGAATGTATTAACCAGGACTCAGCTAGTTCAAACAGCTTTGCTGTGGTGGAAGATGGATTTCACTTGTGCAAACTACACTTTATGGAGACAGTGGTGTTGTATACAGGAGTAAAATTAATATTGTGTGCCTATGGGATTTCAATTACATTAGTGTATCTTTACTCCCTTATAACTAAAATTCTCCTTTTTCAGCTCAAAGCTAGTGTGCTTGGCAACTGATCTCTTTACAGGGTGGAAACTGTGGAACACCAGACTTGTAACTCAGAGCTCTCTGCTCTCTGTGCTGCCTGGATGCTTGTGATTGCCTTAGCACATTTTGCTGCATGCATAGGCTTTGTCATATGGGTTAATACATCAATTTTTGAATCAATAAAAAACTTTTTCCAAGACTGACAGCGTTTATCTGCATAGTCAGGTAAATGGACAGTTGGCTATGCATGCTCTGTGATTTGTGCAGAGAGCTGCAATAATCCCAACATAACTGCCAGCCACATTTAATGCAAATGCAGGCTGCTGTTCAGCCCATGCACAGGGCTAAAAAAAGTACAAATAACAGAGAAACTGGAATGTAAGGTTCTTCTCCTCCTGTATTTTACTGAGTGTGGTATCTCTCCAAAAGTAATTCAGTTACATGCTGAAAGATCCCTGTAAGATATAATGATTTTCTGCATTAAGCTGACAAGGAAAGAGTTAAGATGGTCTCTGTGAGCACTGCAAGGACTGTCTGGCCTCTGCTTTGGGGACTGTGAGGTGGTGGGATCAGCTGCTGTGATTTAACTGACTGCTGCCCTCCCATCACAGGACTGGGACCCAGAGTGACTCTGGACTAAAATGTAGGTTAAGGCTCACCCGTGGTAGGGTTTTTCCTCTCCTTTTTTTGTTTTCTTTTCCTACTTGAATCTTTTACTCTACAATTCTCTCTCTCTTTGTTTTTTCTTTCTTTTTTCCTTTTTTTTTTCTTTCTGCATTGTGTGTGGCACACAATTCTTTTAGTCTTTCACTTCAGGGCCTGAGGAGATTTATTTTTGCTGGTGCTAAATGTCTGAAAGAAAGGAGTCTTCTGGCTGAGTGAGATGTGAGATCTGAAAAAGCCAGATGTATGTGATTTGGCTGAGATCTGAGAGTCTGGCCACTGCCTTGGAACCTGATACTGGCCTGGGTGTCTTTTCTCCCAATCCTTTCAGCTTTCATCTGAGGGTCTGCAATGTGCCCCATTGTTTGAGGGAATAAGGGCAGCGTCGGTGATCCATCAAGACCTTCTCTGAGTTTATTACTGCTGGCTGATGCAAATGTTCTTGACAAAAGAATTTGGTTCCTTTTTAAAAAAGGAAAACAAGTCAGTCATGCTGCCTCCTGTGCTCGCTGTGTGTGGTTTCACAGTTTCATAATACAGGTCTCCCTTCCTATTCTGTGGCCAAGTCCCACCTTCAGCTCCTTACTCTGCATGGTAAGGAAGTGTTGTCTCCTTATTCCTCTTGCCACTGGAGTGAGGAAATTGAGGTGCAGGGCTGGGTGAGCCCCTGGGCTGTCAATCCTCTTCAGGAACTTGCAGTCCTGAGCATTTACGTTGAGGTTAAATTGCCTGAGATCTGGCAGACCTGAAGGCTTTGATTTCCTCCTGGCTCCACTGCCCAGTGCTAGAGGATAATGGAAAATCAGCTGAGTCCTCTCCATGCCAGTTCTAAATTGCTGCTTCTAAACAATCCAGACTATCTCCAGGAGCAAACAAAATAGTCACTTCCAAACTCTTTTGTGTCTGAACTGCCAGATCTTTTTTTTGCCTGTGTCCATAATTCCCTGATCATGAAAACGCTCGATTCTTTCTTTTTCTCTTCTCCCCAAATACTTCGTGTGTCTTCTATGCACTTTATAAAACAGAAAAGAAACTTTAATCAAAAGTAAGGGCTGTATTTCTAACTCTAGAACTTGATTCCACTTTATGGGATTGTGATATAACAGTTTTTTGGATTATTTGTTGGGGGTTGTTGTCTTGGGTTCTTTTGTTTGGGGTTTTTGTTTTGTTTGTTTGTTTTGGAGATTTTTGTGGTTTTGTTTGGGTTTTTTGGTTGGCTTTGGGTTTTTTTTGTTGTTTTTTGCTGCTGCTTTTAGTCCATTTACACCCCAAACCAGAATGACATTAGGAAAAATACAACTTTTGTTTCAACTGATGTGAAAACATTTTTTAGAAACTGATAATTAACTCCAGGTTTACTGCACATTAATGCTTTAGTAATCCACGTTCTTTCACTCTTTCTCCCATTTACATTTTAATCATTGCCATCTTCACTGTTGGCATAGCAATTTAGATTCATATTTTCCTTGGTTTGTGTGGTGGTTCTGCAGCTGTGAGATTGACACCTCGTTGCACCTTCAAATTTTTGAAATGTATCCACCTCAAGCACTGTCTGTGATTGTCCCCCAGCAAGTGTACAAAATAAGAAAAACCAAACAAATAATCTTTCAGATTTTACTATCTTCTCTTTTTCTTTCTGTGGAACTCTGGTTGGAAGCAAGGCTGGTGTCCCATCTTCTCTCCCACACTGTGGCCTCTAAATTTCATTTTCAGGTTAGCTGTGCCTCAAAAGAAAAGAGGAATTCTTCTATGTGGAACCTGCTTTTAATTTTTTAAAAATACACAAATTATTCCCATACCTCCACTCTAATAAAAATAGTCTGCTCTTACAGGTTGTTAGGCTTAAAGTGGGTTCAGTTTGTTTTAGCTATTATAACTTCATTCAGATTTAAGATAGACCTCTGAAGTGATTCAGTAAAAATCTGGTATTTCTCAGGTTTTAGATTTCAGTGTTGCAAAGAGGAGGGAACAGAACGAAGCAAAATACCTTGAGAACATAATATTGAACAGCTAGTGGAGTTTTCCAAGACTATTAGAAATTAATAATTTTTTTTTTTTCCTGAAGAATACATGAAATACATTTGAGTACAAACAGGAGGCAGGTGCTGTACTGACTTGTCCTAACTATTGATTCCCTGGGACTTTTTGTTGCTACTCATCTTTTCAATGCAAGTTTTGGGCCCTTCAGCTCTTCTGTCTTGCTCTTCTTTTCACAGCTTCTCTGAACAGACTCTTTGTATGCACAACAATACTGAACCTTAGTTCAGAAGGATCTCCTAAGGGTTTTTTCCATTGTATTTTTGTTGGTAAGGCCAGAATGAAGTGATAAAGTTTGTTGTGAAAACCAAAAAGCCATGGAGTTTGCATTGCCAGGTTGTGTTGGCACAAGACTATACAAAAGAGTCAGGCTTCAGGAAACATTTCTGATTTACAAGGGAAAGGAGGGAATAAGTGAAATAGTATGTAGGTTGGAAACATCTGAGGTGATAGGATAACTGGTAGAGAGCAGTTATGTGAATAAAAAACAGGAAGGTAAGTGGTAAGTCTCCAGAATAGAAAAAGAAATAAAATGCTTCCTAGCTCCTGAGGAGCTTAAGGAGTGCAGAAGGTTATGAACTGGAGGAGTGGTTGTTGCTCTTCATGATGACAGCCATAAAATTTAGTAAACTCTAGCAAAAAACTGGCATCATTAAGATGCTTGAACTGTCACAGGATAGAGGGTTGGCTAAGAGCTTTCAATTGCTCTGATAGGGTTTCCAGCATGTGCCACTTGGCTGTTGTTTGCTCTGGTCACTGTGCTGCTGCAATTCCAGTGACTGCACAGACCTGAGTCAGTTGGTTCCTACCTTCCTGAGGAAAACTGTCATTATTCCCAGTCACCAATTACTGTCTGCTCACTGGTAGGCACTGACTAACACGTGAAGCAAGGTGTCTTGCTACACTCAGACACTATGAATTAATGAAAAAAAATGCTGTATAAAGAGATGCAGGGGATGGTGTGGCACCTTCACATTTTGCTCAGAAAAGTAATACAGGGAAAGGCCTAGGTAATTTAGAACAGCAGATATTTAAAGGAAGATAGGCTTGTGAGTTTCCTATTTTGGCATTAGGTTTTTTCTTTGTAAAAGCAGCATCCCTGCATATAGAATGTATCTGTGGGAATGGTCTTGTAGCCACTGCAGACATTCATCCCTATCTGCATCACTCAAAGCTGTTCATGTTTGTTAGAAATGGCCAAAAGCACAGCATCTGGGGAAAATCATTTGTTTCTGAGACTTGAGAGTTGATCATCAACCTGTTGATTGTGACTTAGTGCTCTCCAGGAAGGGACTGAGAGCATCTTTAGATCTGGAGCTGACAGTGAGCTGGGAGCAGTGGAGATCCTCCACAGCAGGAGAGTGTAGATCTTGGAGAAAATTAAATGGAGGTGTTCTGTGCATCGGGATAGTGGAGTCTGCCCAGAGCAGGGAGGAAGAATGAGGACTTATCCTGCCTTATTGCCACCCCCACTTTAGACTCACTGCCCAAGAGAAGCAGAAATGAGGAAATCACTAAAATTCTCGGATGGAAGAGTGCAACCTTCAGCTGCCCATGTGCAGTGGCATGAGAAAGGAGTTTCTTGCTTACTCACCCAACCCTGGCAGCCCATTCCAGGCTATCTCCCTCCAAGGCAGAAGGCTGACATATATGCCTACCAGGATGGATGTTAGTAGCTTTACTGGGGAGAGGATTCAGCTTGGGAACACCAGTCACCTGCTGACTAAGCCCAAGTGGTTTTGTTTCAGGGCCTAATTAAAGTGATGAGTTACAAGAGGGAGGGGAATAAGTGTTCACAAGAAGAAACATGTTGAAGATGCATTATGGCTCTAACCTCTTCCCACTTAATGGATTTGAATCCTTAATGAAAACAATATCAGTCAAGAGAAGATGGATCCAGAGAGGAGCTCATGCAACCCAGCATAAGGGGTTGGCTGTCCCACACAACCCACTCTTGTTACCATGATGGAAATGGCAACAGAAAGTGCAAATACTGGAAATCACTATCAAACGCTACCAGAGACCTGTCATCATGGTGAGGGGCAGAATGATTTGGAATAAAATGGATAATGACAGCATATCCAAACATACTGGGAGTTTGGGGGAGGACGCTTGAGATCCAGATGTTAAAAGAGCTGTGGGTGACAGACCTTTTTTAAGTGGTCTGAATCCAAACCCAGAAAATCAACAACACTCTGAACACCGGGAGACGTGAAATCTAGACAAGGATCTTTTGTTACATCTTATTTTTCATCTCCAATTTTAAGAGGAGAAAAGCAAGAAGAACTTTGGTGGCTGCTTGTACTATTAGAGATGATAAGCTGCTGGTTAACTGGTGGGTGCTGAGCTGAAACTGGAAAGAATAAGTATACAAGTGCTTCCAATAGGAATGGCAACTTTAAAAGGGAGCTTTCCAGACAGACAGAGTGAAGAAAGTGCTGAGGATGTTTTAAAATAAGTGATTTTGTGGAGCATGCAAGTCCTTGCCTTGTGGGCTGACCTGAATAAATGTTGCAAACCAAGCCAGTTCCTGGGATTCTGTGTCCTTCCTCTGGCTGCCTATGACTCCCCATTCAGTTCATTGTGTTTTGCTTATACAGATGATGGTAGCTCTGCTCCTGGGAGAACGAGCTGATTCTAGTTATCATTTTATCATTGAACACAGCTGCTCTGAATTTTAATAGGTAAGTCTTCTGCATCTGCAAGTAACATATGGCCAGCACAGAGCTGCAGCTTCCAGAGTCTTCCTGCTCACATCTCTATCAGGTAGCAGTGGAATGGAAACCTGCCACTTCAGTAAAGGCATTTAAAGCAGGCAAGCTGGGGGAAGATTAGGTTAGGGTTAGTTACAAGACTGTGTAAACAAGCTGTAGTTAATGTCATGTATCTCAATGTGTGCTTAATATAATCTGTCTGACTTTGCAGTTGTGTACAGTAATATCTTCTAATGCTGTGCTGCTAATAGATAATGTATTTCCAGGGTGGTGCAACTGATAACACACATGTAGATCTTTAGTTAGCAGGAAAAGACTTCAGTCAAGTGGGAAAGCTCATCTAAGCCTGCAGCTCCCTCAGAAGGGAAGCATCATAACCGGAGGGTACATTTTACCTGCAGCGATTTGAGCTAGAGCAGCTTCACAAAATCTCAGAGGCAGCTGAAAATAATAGGCCTGAAAATGTTATTTACCTGGTCCTGCCAGTCAGAACCCTACCCCCAGGCTGCTGCCTTCATGCTGGTGCACCCTGCCCTCCTGGGAAGTGGCTGCTCTCTGTATTTGTCATTTCAATCACATCTCTCTGCTTTTGCATACAATCAGGTATTGAATTTCCTTGCTGTCTCAGAACAGGAGATCACAACATCCTATGCAGCTGAAAGCTGTACCTCAGATATTTAAAAAACAACTGCCCTTTGCCTTTAGCAGTGTGTGTACAGCTCTGGCTCCAAGAATCAGTCATGGGAGATGTGTAGGCACGAAGGGGAAGATGATGATTGCTGTTTGGGAGAAGGAGGCGAGGGGTTATTCCTCTAAACTTTGACCAGTAAATGTTCCTTACCCCATTTATTGTCAATTGTAAATGGGAGACTTGACTAGGTGAGCAAAATCTGCAGGGAAGTGTTCCATGTAGGTAGAATAAGATAATATTCAGGTTGACACAGTGCATTGCACTGGCATAATGACATATGGTTATAGCCAGTGTGTATCTCTCTCAGCTGGATGTGCTCTGAGGCATAAAGAGGATAAGTGACTTGTACAAGGCCATTCAGCAGATCAGTCATGGAGCAAAAAAGTGCAGAGACCTTAAAACCTAATTATCAGTCAGGAGACAAAATCCTTACTCTGAGAACTCTTTTTCTTTTCTTTTCTTTTTTTCTTTTTTTTATTTGTTTTCTTTCCCTTCTAATTTGGAAGGATAAGAGGTATCTTTCAAAGACATAATGATATCCTCTTTTCTCACCTACCCTCCCAAGGTAGTTTATACCATGGAATAACTTTCGTTTTTATAATACCAGCCTTGAATAATTTCTAAACGACTGTCATAAAATGTATCAAGAGAAAACACTTCTAGAATTTGCAGGAAAATGGAAAATTCTTTGGTGTGTGTTTTTGGTTTTATTTATTGCCACCTCCCACCTACCTTGAGTAAATATTTACTGTCCCTGGAGAAAAAAAAACAAAAACAACAAAATTTTCCATTTTGGTTAAAGAGCAGTTCACGTAGTCATTCTTCCTGCTACAAAATATTTCAACCAGTCCTACACCAGACTTATGCCAAAATGGATTTTTAAATTCCCAGCAAACAGGAAACTATTTAGTGGAAAGTCACTGAAGAAAGTAACTTTTCAAAATGTTAACATTCCCCGTGATGGCCTCAAAGTTTGTCTCTCCTTGTGACAGCATGGCAGGGGCTTGGAGTTAACTTGTAGTTAAGCCCTTGCAAAATGTACCAATATTAAATGCACTATTGCCCAGGTATGAACATGACTTTTTTCTGAACCAGGATTAAATGATGTGCTTTTGCAGTTAATATTAGTCTGAATTTTTACTTTATATGTGTTATTTGACACCCTCTGGTGGGTTTTTTTGTTTGTTTGTTTGGGGTTTTTTGTTTGGGGTTTTTTTTGGTTGGTTGGTTGGTTTGTTTGGTTTTTTTTTTTTAATGATCTTGGTGCCTAAGAACTGAGCAGTAGGAGTGGCATGTAGTGGGAGTTCTGAAAAGCAAACTGTAATTTCTAGAATGCTGGAAAAGAAACCTTCCCGGCTGTCAAGTGTGAGCTGCAGTCATGTCTGTAAGAGGAAGGAGCAAAATGAAAACAAATTTTTGGTGTGCTAAACTAGTTAGAAATCCCAATATAACTGTATGGGGTTATATGCTGAGAACTGACTGTGGTGTCCTGGAATCTGCATTAAAAGCTGCATCAACCAGATTGATACAAAATGAAATTCAGACACAGGCAAGGGTCATGGAGTGTGTTAGTCGTAGTGATACTTGCAGCAAGGGCATAGCTGCTCCAAGAGGATTCTTAGAGTGGAATTAATATCAGCTGAACAACAGGAATTAGTATGTTGTTTCCCTAAGAGGTTCTGTCATGTTCTGCATGGCATCTGTGCAGGCTGTGTGCCTTCCAAAGGGAAAGGGCAGCAGATGGCTGGTGGGAGGAGGGTCTACTTCCACCTTCCTCTCCTCCCGCAGGGAAAATGCACTGCACTTCTTCAGCAGATGTAGAAATCTGCAGTCACTCCACCCTGCACTGCTCACTCTTCCAGTAGCACTGAGCTCCAGAAGGCATTTTGCTGGCTGAGGAGCTCTGTCTTTCCTCCTGCTTCTGGGTGTGCATTTTTATACTCCCTCCACAAAGCAATCAGATGCTGCCCTGGCCTATGTGACTCTTCTGAAAAATTCTTAAGACCAGGGTAGTGGTGTAACCAATGGCTTCTTTACAACATATCTTTTAAGGCTAGTGGTTTTGAATTTTTTTCTCTGTACATTTGGAAAGGTCTGTGGTTTCCTCCCCACCCCCCAATCCACTTAAATGCTGCTTCATCCCTTGCCTGTAAGCTGAGTGAGGTTCCTTACTGGAATCAGCTGTGTCTTCGAGCAGGATGAATCCAGACTCATAGCTGGCATAAATCACCACTGCTCCCTTTCTTCAGGGAAGCTGTGTTCTTTGCTGTTGCTGAGTTTCTGCCCTCATGTCTCATCAGGACATAAACAGCAGTGAGCTCATCAGTTAGGAGTGGCCAGTTTGCAAGAATACAAAAAGCTACTGTAGTTCACACACACGAAAATTGTCAGGGTGGAAAAGAGAGATCTTACAGGTGAGGGATACCCACACACCCTTTTTTTTTTTTTTCCTTTGCTGGAGAGACAGAGAAACTCTGTTTTTAGGCCTTCTGCTATGCAAGAATTCAAATATTGGCAGTGTTTTAGCAAAAGATGTATTTGTGTCCATGTCACTAGCACAAGATAACAGGGTAGCAGAAACAAGACAACATGTTTCTAACCAGTCCCCCTGATCACACTTTCCATTTGAATTAATGGCAGCTGGTTAATACAAGCTGCTTGCATCAAAAAAAAATAAAATTTAAATGGGAGACTTAACTTCCCTCAGCTGGCAAGCTGAAGAAGCAATAATGGTTGTTGCCCTCTGCTGCAGAGTGACATCTCTTCTAGAAAGGTCAGATCCTGCCTATGGACGCCGTGCTAGTTCCAGCCTAGGGAGTGTGCCAGGGTTGTAAGGAATGGGAACAGTCTCCCTGACACCAGTGTTGCCATTTCAGGCTCAAGCAATTAGCCCAGAGGGAGCTCCTGACCTGAGTATTCCTACTAAGTGGAAGAAGGATTCTGTGTGCATACCAGGTTTCTGTCTCTTGTGTGACCCTGTTGATGAAAACCAAGCTGTCTTTTGTGCCTCAGATGGATACTCCTGTGCTTTTAGCTTCCCTGTTCACTTTCACAGCCAGTCTCATTCTAGAGCTCTCCCTCCCTGGCACTATTAGTTAGCTGTTAGTTTCTCCACATCTGTGTTTTCTCTTGTTTCTTTAGAATGCCCATAGGGGCAACAATACACTTGTCAAAATTCCAAATCTGAAAACTTTGCAGCTGTTGTCTGATGTAAGCAACTCCTCTCTTTGTGACCCCCTTACTTATTAAAGGGTCTTTTTACCCCGTGCTTAGAAAGAGAGTGTGAAGCTCATCTGCCAGCTTTACCCACCAAGTCTTGTCAGGGCAGCTTTTTTCTGGTGGAAGCCTCAGTAAGAGCACCATCAAGGTTGGCCAAGGCTACGTTTGTCCATCCCCCCATCAGGTCTGTAGCAGGCTATGAAGAATGCCAGAGCCTCACCAGGATGTGGTGTGATGCCCAGCTGACCCCATGACCAAGTTCCATCAAAATCTGCCTGAATTCATGATTAGTCCAGGGCTTTCCTCACCCCGTGGCTGGCTGCCTCAGCACCAGCACTCAGATGAAAGTGGTGGTGGAGGGAGGAAACCTGGCAGAAACCTCATCCAGTTTCCCTTTGTTGGTGTGGCAGGGTGAGTTTTCTGGCAGAGCAGTGCTCTCAGCAGGTTCACCACGGGGTTAGAGCAGCACAAGGGTTGGCTCCAGCTGAAATGACAGGAGTAGGTGCCAAGGGTGTGGAGCAGGGTGAGGCACATCATTAGTCTGCTTTAATTGCTGCTGGTGCAGCCCCACCACTACCCCGGGGGCCACTGGGGTTCTGGCAGCTCCAGGTCCACCTGCACCCACCACAGCCTGGAGCAGCAGCAACAGCAGCCTGGAGGGTGGGCTCAGGGTCTGTGGCTGTGTTTGGACAGTATGTAGTACTTATAAAAAAAATCTTTTATGTCAATAGAAAAGTGTTTTCTGCTTAACAAGTGGGGTTTAAGCCAGTCCCACCCAGCAGGGAATTCCTGTTTCCTCAGGTGCTGGAAGGATGCTGGTGGAAGAGCAGGCTTGCCTGGCTCTGGTGTGGGGCCACAGCACTTGCTACAACCAGAGTGCAAATACACCCAAAGTAAAGACACTGGAAAGCCAGTCTCTGACTCACAACGTGTGGTGCCTTTGAACTCCAGGTCTTTGTAATTTCTGGCAAATGGAGGAAAAATGACCGGACAAAACAAGTCAAGGGAAGAATATGCCTTTGCTTTCCACTAACCCATTTCTCCATCATCATCTGCCAGGAGTAAACTTTAGTTTGTAGTAGAAAAATAAATCTAGCTTGACTTTACATACAGAGCATTGTTTTAAAAATTAGTCTCAGTTGAAGGAAAACACTGCCTCATTACAGGCATGTTTTTAAGCTGTGCTAGCTGAAGAAATCAGAGCTGTGGAGTTCAGGCAAGGGATGAAACACAGGCAAAGAGCACAAAGTGCTTCTTCTGCTAGTGAAGACCCCTGCACCCTGGCTGCCAAAGAGAAGTCTGAATACATAGCCTGCAGCAAATTGCTTTAACTAATGCTCTTTTATTGGATTAGCAATGCTAGCATAAGAATTTGATGTTTTATCATGTTCCATTGCTTATCTGGCCCTTCTTGGGCTTGAGAAGTCTCATGCAGGCAGACGAAGTTAGAACTAATGTAGGATGAATCTCTTCTTTACCCTTCCTACTGAACCAGATCCAGATCTGGTACAAATGAAGATGTCCCATCTCATTCTCCATCCTGTGGTGCCACCACTCCTCCTGGGGTTGTCACCAGTCAGCATGTGACTGCTGTGATAACCATTGCCCCTTCAGATGGGCCTGCTCCAGGGAAACCCTTGGAAGGGAGTAATGCTTTAGGAGCCAGTGACTGCACACTGACTATTACTTTGACTTCAGAATATTCCCAAAGGGAGAATACTGGGGAGGTCCTCCTGTTTGCAGCCAGGCTGATTTTAGGCACTCAGTAGCATGGCACTTTTTCTTTTTCTTTTTTTTTTTCATGCATTTTCCTCTTCTTTCTTTGCATATGCAGAGCCTACAAGTTCAGAAAACTGGTTCATCAGCAAAATAACCCATTTTGTGCTGTTAACTTCCAGCCAGATTGCATAGGAAAGTGAAATAAAAACTTCATCTGCAGAAATGATTGAGCTGGCATGAGAGAGGGATAAAACAGGGGCAGAAATGAACAGCCAAGGGCAGCAATTACATAAACTAGCACAACTATCCAAACACTACTGGCTGACTGAAACCCTGTGGTACAAATGGAGCAGGACAGAAAACTGACCAAAGAAGACACCATAAAAGTGAGGCTCATTCAGCTTAGCTCTCTGTTCTTGGTGTAGCTAATGTGGAGTGAGTTATTAGAAATTAACCCCCATCACCTCCTCTCTTTCATGCAGTTTAAACCAACCAACAACTCAGTTGATCTTCTCTAAATCAGAGAGCTGCTGTGACCACCCCAAAGGAGATTTTCTGGTATCAGATGCTGGTGACACTTGCTTAGCAGGCTCTGACAACACCAAATTCCTAATCAGAGAGAGCATGAGCTGTGACTTGGTCTCCTGTGGGGCTGATGTGGTCCTTTTGAAATAATCTGAACCACTTGGCTAGTAGGGAGGGCAATCAAAGCAACGTGAGCCTATGACAGAGCTATGGAATAAGTATGCATGCTGTAAAGGAGGAAATCAGTGCTGGGGGTTATGTAGTATGCAAAAGATATGTGAGGATGAAAGAGAACAATTTTTTTTTTAAACCATCTGCAGTCTAATAGATGATGTATTACATAGTGGTTTATTTCTTTATGTTAAAAACTGTACATCATGATGAGGCTGTGTCTCTGCTTCTCTTTTAAAAGCTGACTTTCTCTGCTTGAATCCTTTATTGGTATTCAAGGAGCTAATCATCCCTTACTGTTCAGTATAATATTTTCCTCACTTCAGCCAAATGAGCAGCCTTTATTGTTTTACATCTAATTACCTGCTAAGGACTTGCATGGTTCTGAATATAATGTGGATAGGCAGATTTTTTTTATTATTATTTTTATCTGAAACACAGAAGCTGCTGAGAAAAAAATACAGTCTTTGAAGGCTGAAATTTCAAAGTAAAAACCAATGTAGTGACCATATTGATGTTGGCCTCACTGCAATAGGTAAATATATGTAACAAAATATATGTAAATAAAAAAATATGTAGTAAATTTTGGCTCAAAATTACTCAAAGACAATGATTGTGTGGCTCTCAATGTCTTGTCTGCTGTGATGGGAGGTTACCTGTCAGTGTAAAATAACATGACTAACTTTTGCAACAGTGGTGTCTGTTTTCTTTTGAAGATTTTATGCTCTTGTTGCTGAAGTCTTCAAGCTTGCATTGAGGACTGATACTGAAACCTTAATTTAATCTTGAAAGGCAGGTTCAAATACTCTTGTTCAGGTATATCTTGTAGAGCACCATCTCCTTCTGCATAGGAATTCTACACTGCAATGCTCTGCAACTTTTAGCTACAGAACCCTGTTTTCTGATATTTTATAGATGCCTCCAGCCTAGGAGTTCTATGAAGAAATAAAACGATCACAGAAAAGAAGACCTGTTATTAAAAGACTTCCAGAACACAGGTAAGGGACTTAATCTGGTGGTGAGGAGTGGGGGTCTGTTGGGTTTTTTGTTTTAATGCTGCTTGAAGAGGACTGAGTTTTGAAAATCTTTTCAAGTACCAAGCATCTATAAGTTCCTTTGCCTTTTCTGGGTTCTTCTATATAAAGATGAATTTGTGTATCAACTGCAAGACTTCCAACACTGTCTTATCACTTTTGTATCTCTTGTAATCTGTTTTTGAATGCAATGCTTTGCACTAAAAGCAACAATTTTACATGTCCATCCTATAAAAGTTGTAATCTTGCCAGACTTGTGACTTTCTACATCCCTTTCCTATTCTATTCAAACCATCTGGTTTCATTTTTCAGAACAGTGGAGGGTTAGTACAAAGGAAGATTGCCACTTCTATCATTTATAATAAAGAGCTGTGAGAAACAGACTTGGGATTCAAGTTTCCCATATAGATTCAAAGGCTTGACCCTGAAGATTATAACAATTTCATTAAGATATTCACATTAGGAATGCTACTTCTGAGTCAAAGTCTGATAGAAATTATTATAAAAGGTCTGAGTAAGTCTATTTAGACTGAAAAAGTCTATTTAGACTTTTCTTATGCACTGGATCAGGTTTCCTTTTTGGAAAGATATGGGAACATTTACAAATTAGTAGAAGTTGACACTGGCAAGATTTTTCCAGGTATGTCATAGAGATGGTTAGTCACATGCAGAATACAAAAGACTGATTTTTCTGTTTTAACCAATGAGTTTATCTGTGTTCTGTATATCACCTATATCACTGAGGACTGAAAGGACTGTAGTTGGCTATATTGATTTATAGACAAAAATTTGGCTTACAAGTTCATATATGTGAAGGAAATGTGAGATTTGGCTCTCAGAACTTTTAAACCATACTGATCAAACTGAATCCTGACTTGTATTACTTCACCTGGAACACACACCAGAAAGTGAATAAAAATACTGTAACTCCAACTTTCCCAAATGCAGGTCAGATGACCATGTAGGCAACCAAGCATAATGACATTCTTCACAGTAACATTTCATCATTAACTCATTTTCTATTCAGAATCTCCTCTAACCTACACATTCTTTTCAAAAGAACCATCTCTAACTGCTCCTCAGACAATAGATGAGAGAAAGCAGGCAAAAGAGAACTGAGAAATCTTGTGTCAGACTGCCTAGAAGTTGTGAAGTGAAGGGTTTTAGTGGCTTAGAGGTAATCTGTTCTCTGACAACCTTTTTCCTCAGTAAGTAATACTTCGTGGTCCTTTCTGATCCAATTTCTTTCAGGTCTTGAAATTCGTGAATCCAGTGTATTAGTTCTAGACTACTTCATGATTTTATTAGGTGATATTGATTCCAGCAGAGGCAAATTATCACTAGCCCTGACTTCAAGCACCTTGTTAGCAGTGTTTTGCCTGTCTGATGCAAAGAACTTGTTATTTCAATTAAAACATGTTGTATAACATGTCTACCAGGCAAGGTATTAATTTTAAGGCTGCTAAACCTATTCTGTTATGTGAAGCCATTACTGAACTTTTCTCTCTTAAGAGGAAATGTTAGTTGATAGTTTGAGACTTTATGCAGGGAAATATATAAAATGCTAGAATAATGTTAATTGAGCAGCTTGGTTTGACTTGGCCATGAAGGGAAAAGCAAAGTTATTCCAGTTGTAACACGAATAAACAAATACAGCAGCATGTCTGATATGCTGGGAAACTACTGAGACTTACTGAGCTCATGGTAATAACACTTCCCAACTTCAAAATCTGTGAATATCTAGATCTACAGTCCTCTCTCAGACCAGTAGCTCTAACTAGTGTAAGACCAGAGGAGAAGTGATAATGAATCAGAGCTGGTCTGCATCACAGCAGAACTCAGTTCAGTTGCTTGACCTTGTTTTACCTTATTTGTGCTTAGTACATCTGCTTCCCCATTAGTAATATGAAGGAAATAATTCCTTTTCCTACAGTTTTGCCTGACTGTCCTACTTAGACCATGAAGTCTTTGGAACAACTGCTGCCTGATCTAATGTGCATGTACAGAGCAGAGTGTAGTGAAGTCCTGATCTCAGCAGGAGCCCCATCTGCTACTGCTGAGATAAATGATCTTTTCAGAACTGGTTGTTTTTTAATCTCTTTAAATTACCATAAATACATTTTTAAAGCCATATGCTTTCATTCTGTACCCCACTCGACTGAAGAAATCTGAGTTTCTGTGGAAATATAATTAAGTAACCATATAATTAAAGACTGCATCATACCCTGAACATGCAAGGGGGCTGAGCTGAGGTCAAGTGCCAGACTGATCTGCCACTTGGTAGGTTTCAAGTACCTGAACTTCCTTTAGAAAGGTTATTTTAAATATAGTTTTGTGTATGTAATTTCATACTCTTTCAAGGAAACAATATTCTGTTGAGCTGCAGTTAGTTCAGTTAAACTGCAATTGGTTTGCAGCAGAAGAAACTCCTGTTTCTGAAGAAACTCATGAGTTTCTGGGCCCGGGTGTCTGGCATTGGATGCTTAGCAAGGAAATCCAGAGAAAGCTTCTCACTTAGTGGGTGAAAAAAGAGAGCACTCACGTTACAGAGGGAGTATATAGCCCATAGGATCAGGCGTGTCAGAATGGACTAAGGTTAGCAGAGGCTTTTGGGGTGGGAGGACATTTTTTTTATTTCTCTCTCTGATGCATCGATGTTCAAGTATTCCCAGTTCAGCATGTGGCAGTGCTGCTACTTTGGCAGTGGCACGAGCCTAACATAACAACATTTGTTAGAGTTTTGGCTGGGTACTCAACATTTCTAGAGTGTTACACATGCTTGAAAGGGAGTGGCAAAGTTCAGGAGTCAGTAACTTATCCAGCAAAGAGCACGTCTCTAATCATAGGTATTTTGTCACTGTCAACTTCTAGCATTTTGCTTTAAGTGGTGGCAATATTGCAGCCTTTCAAAAAAGACCATGAGTTTCTTTAACAACAGAAATTATTATTCAGACTGGATGTCAAGACTACTGACATTCCCTGTGCAGCAGCATCTAGGGATAAGGGTTGTTATCTCTTGACAGACCTTTCTCTTTCATGCTTTGAAGAACAAGGATAAATCTTGTATTACCTGACCACAGAAAGCTGCCTTGTTATAAAGTGCTGCAGGGAACACATTCACAAAAAAGTGGGTGGAGAAAGATTTCTTGAACCACATCCCTGCAATACATGTTTGCATAAATCAGAGGCTCAAAATACTGATATTATTAAATACCTATTTTTTTCTTTCTCAAAAGAAGAGACAGCTCTTAGAGCTCCTCTACTGTCATGCAACTTAAGTTAGCTCAGGATTTTTTTTGTCACCATGATGTTTTAGGAGTTGTTTGTGGTTTCTTGTAGTTCTGCTGGGTTGGTTGCTTTGTTGGTTGGTTTTGTTTTGTTTTATTTGTGGGGGTTTTTAATGTTGTTTTTAGGGGGGTTTTAACTTCAGGAGACATTAGAGGTTTACATATAACAACTCTTTCCCTCCTCAAGAAATCCATCTAACAAAGAATCCTTGTAAGCAGCAGGTGCAAGAAAACCCAGGTAATTGTCTGTAATTGTGAGATTCTTGCTAACACAATACATCACTCAGCTGGGTGTGTAAAAAACAGCCATTTTTGCTGTTGGAAGTTTCAGATTACATGTTGAGGGTCCAAGAGGGCCATTTCTGTTTAGCTTCCTTTACATAAAACACACTGATTTATTTTTTTTCCTTTAGTGGGGGACTGTTTTTTAAAGAAAATCAAACATTTACACATATGAAGAGTAACATTCAGAATTTTTCACAAGTTGTTAAAGTCCAATTAGGTTTAAGAGACAGCTGTATTTACTTGGTAGTGAGATAATATGCTGTTATGAAAGGCAAATACATTTGATGTATTTCATATGTAAATTAATTTACTTCACTGAAGAAGAAAAACATAAGCTGATGCTTTTCTGGCATCAACATTTGCTTATCTTTGCATGGCTTTTCATAAGAGCAGAATCTTCAGCATTCCCTTTTGGCCTTCCACCCAGTCTCAAGGTACCTTATATACAAATATAAAGTTGCAGAGTTTGATGTCATCCCCTTGTTCCATACGGAGCACAGGAAAATCTTTGCCTGTGAGCTGCTTTAAATTGGGTTTTGGCTTCAGTTTCCAGTGATGGTGGCCAGCTGGCTTTTTTGGAGACAACCAGGGTGCACTTCCCAAGCATCTTCGCCTTGCACTTGCTGAGCTGCTCCCACTCTGAAGTTCCTCTGCTTGTGCTGAGGCTTCTCATGTGGTGGGTGCCTCAGTTTCTGCCTCTTCAACCCTCACAGGAACTTTAACCAGCAATGCAAATAAGATGCTCAGTGTGGTAAAGAGTGGAGGCTGGAGCATCCTATAGCTGAGCAGGATGTCTTCTGCTTGAGCAGTCAGATAGGCCAATCTGGACTACCTGCTCCTCTCTAAAAGCTGGTTATTCCTTCACATTCTCATTGTTCCTCTTTGGAGGACAAACATTCAGATACATTTAAATTATAATTATTTTCAAGCACTCATTAGGAAAAAAAAAAAAAAAAAAAAAAGTGGAATTTTCTTGATGGTTTATGTGAACCCTTGAAATCTGATCTCGCTATTTTGAATAGTGTGTCAGATGTGTTTAAAATTAGCCTGCTAAAGCAGCCATGACATGTAAAAAAGAAAGAATGGGCTGGGTTTAGAACTGTTTTTAATTCTGAATCAGGTTCCTCTCCAAGTACTTCTTCCAGATTATAAATAATGGACTGCTTTGTTGATGTGTTTCATCCTGTAAAAGAGCAAATTATTTGATGTGACTAAAATCTCTCATGCAATTTTATAGCTGTAACTATGGAAAATGAATGTTCATTTCTTTTAGATGATCTTTTCTAGATGATATAGAGAGCAGGAGCATGGGCCTGAGTTATTGAGCTGACAAATTATATCAAAACAATGAAACTTATAAGAAACATAATGTCCTTTTTTTGTTGTTCCAAAACACAAGTCGCCAAAGCGTCTGTCAAAATTAGCACACAATCATACCATCATCTAATTAAAATTCAGTTACGTCCTTTCAGATGGCTTTAATAATAGTCACACCCTTCTGTTGCTGAGGATTAACAAATCAAAGAAGGGATAAGATTTTTTTATCTCCTATTTCCAGGAGTCATCTTACTGACCACATAGTATTAGTATTGTCAAGTGATTCTTGTAAGTCTTCGAAGACGACATAAACCTTTCCCTGTATCATCCTTCACTGGCCACTGCTGTGTCTCTGTTTCTTTAATTTGGTTCTTTGATACAGTCACTTCACTTCAACATGGTTTAGGGCAAAGAGAGAAAAGCTTATTCCTATGTGGGATTGTTGCTGGAAGTTAGCCATGGAAGTCTTTCAAATTTGAAGGGGTGAGAGGAGGGAATAAGAAGCTCTACCCCCTATTAGAGGGATGTTCTGTCCTGCCTTGGGGTAAGACAGAAGGGAAGTCAGAGCAGAAGCACAGCAGGTGATTTCTGGGATCTGTCATTTTGTCTCACTGCCTCAAAGGGCAGTATTCATAGTGTGAAGTGAAGGTGAGAAGCAGAACAAAAGCAGAAAGGATATCACCTCTGGCTGTGCTCTTCTGAAGCCCTGTGTACTACAGCAGGACTGGAGACCTTCAGCAGCCACCCAGGAGCTTGGTGGTCCTGCTGGAGGAGTTGCCTTGCTCTGTGTTTGTGTGGGATCAATGTCATAATGGATTCCTGTGTCTGGGTGTGACGTAGCTTTCATCCTATGTGAACCCTTATTGATCTGTATGCGCTCGGGTAGCACGTTGTGCTCTGGATGCTACCAAGAGTACACACGTGAGACACTGAGGAAAAAAGAGAGAACCTGTGCATCATCTCCTAAGAGCCTTCTAGGGTACTGCGAGTGCCAATAAGTGTGATGGGAAGGACTGGATACTGAGTCCAGGCTGAGGAGTCTTTTCTGACTCCCAAGGAGTGGTTTGCGTTGCACAATGCTGGAGACAGTGGGTGCAAACCATCAAAAATTTATTGCAGGGCTTCATTGAAATAGAGCTGCCAATTTTAGTGATGGTGTTGTTTCAAGAAGAGGAGAAAACATCCGGGAATGGCCAGAATACTCTTTTTGTTCCTCCCATGAAAAAAAAAGAAATTAGCAACAGATTTTAATTATCCTGGTACAGTTTCACTTCTAGACTGGGAACTGGCTAAATAAGTTAAAGTCTGAAGCATTGGTTGATACACCTTCCATGTACAGCTGAAGAAACACTGACACCTCCACAGATGCCCCAGGTAGTATCCTTCCCATGCTGCACCAAGGAATATACCCCCACATTTATTTTTTTCATGCATTTTGGTGTCATCTGTTCAAATGTCCACACTAGGCTGGTCAAATGTCCAGACAAACTGGCCAGAGGAGATTCTGGTAAGGAGTAGAGAGAAATGGAAGAGGAAACACAGTTCCCCTCAGGCAGATGGCAATTTGTACATGTTTCTTCATTAGGCTGATTGCTGTATCTGTGCAGACTCCATGAAGCCAGAGCCCACAGGACATTCCTCTGGCTCAGGCTATCTGTGAGAGGTTTGAGGCAGTGGTGCCAAACTAAAACCTGTAAAACTTCATCCAAACAGAAAACCCCACTTATTTACTGTGAGGTTGGTCAAACACTGGAATAAGCTGAAGAGAGAGTCAGTTGGAGTCTCTAGCCATGGAGACACAACCTGCTGACAGTGTGCTGGACAACCAGTTCTAGCTGGACTAAACCCCCTGACATCCCTCCCAACCCAGCCATTCTCTGTTCCTCTGCCTTTTTGAAGATCTTTTTCTAAAACTTAGGATTCTTTCGTTTTGCATACAGACACAACTCCACACAACACCAAAAAGAGAACTCCAGTTCTTGCCACATGCACCATTTCCTTTTGGCTGCATGTTCTAGCAGCAGCAGCAGCCTTATTGCCACTTTTTACAAACATCACCACCCATGCCAGAGAAATCCATGTGTTTGGGAGGACACCCTGGCCTGGAGCTCCCACTGCCAGTGGCTCACTCCTGTTTTCCTGGGTCAGTGGGGACTGGGAGGCTTGGTGTCTTCAATGCTGACCATCTCAGTCCTCTGGCTTATATTAATTATTGGGCTGACATACAAGTGCTGTGTGGCAGATTGCAGTGCACAGCAGATGGGACTGCCCAAAAGTGAGAGGGGTGGCTTGCTGGCATTAAAAAAAAAAAAAAAAAAAAGGTATCCTTGGAGAACATCTGCCATGCCACAGTCACCATTTCTTCACTTGAGGGTGGTAACTTGAAGGCAGAGCCCTTGGTTGTTGCTGCCTCTTCCCAAGCAGACAAAGCCTGGCAGGATTTCTGTTTTTCCCTCAGGCAGAGTGCTCCACCTCACCAAGTCTTTCAGAGCAGGGCTGCAGAAGGGTTATTTTCTTTGGGAGGTGGTTGTGTGTGGGGATGTACATGTGCACACACACACACGCTAGCACAGGAGGATGTGTTCTCTTGAAGAAGAAAAAAACTTTGTCAGCAAATTATCTTATTTTGGTTATCATAATCCCTTTCATGCCTCAACCAAACATCCATACATGTTTGATCAAGTCACTATTAAAGAGAAATATTGTGCTATTCTTCCCAACTGGACCACCTACACCTTGGTATCACTCTAAATATTACCAAATATTTTTGCTACAAGTGGGCACCAAGTATGTAGATCTATCTTTAATGTGCCAGTGGCCAGTTTAATGGAACATTAGTGATTAACATAGCCTGCACAGAACATGCTAGTGTACCTTTAACAAAACTTTATGTTACAGCTGAATGGATTACAGAACACCTCTTGAATGCCTAGTGGTTGGCATTGTGCCAGAGCCTGTAAAAAGAAAAAAAAAAAAAAAAAAAGCAGCTTGCTTTCTCCTTTTTCATAAAGAAATCTGAAAGCAGAAGCAGTGACCTTGGCAAGCTCCTCACACTAAGTTTTCCAGTAGGCAAAAGCACTATAAATCAAACCAGAATAATCCTGTGTATATTTTTGTTTTCGTGCAGGCTGCTATATTGCACTTAAGGACTTGATTTTTATTACTAAAGGAATGTTTTTAAATCATCAAGACCTAGAGCATGTTGTGAGCTTAGTCCAAATTTCATCATCATCTTTTGCAATTTGCCTAACTCCCTGGCTCCGTGCTCCCATGGAAATACAATTTATTTCTCTTGCAAAAGTCATTACAATCCATGAGCACAAAGAAGGAAACCTGCAGACCTGAAGATGAGTAATAAAATCATGACAAAATCTGCTACCTAGACTCTTTTCCCTAAAGCAGAAAACTAAGATAAACAGTGCTACTCTTTCTTTCTGAGTTATTATTAGTTCAGTATTATTTATCACACATCTTTGAAATCTTAAAAGGTTACAGTTTATTCTCATACATGGCTTTGGGGAGCCTTTTGACTCTGCTGAGAATTGTAACATGGCATTGTTTTAGAAATTAAAACTCTGAACAGGTTATTTTCCATATTATCTGGATACTAGAGGTGATAGATGGGACCAAGTCTAGCTGGTGTAAGCAGTTGTAACTCATTTGAATTATGGAAATTTGCACCAGCAAAGAACCTGCCCCTAAGGAGGGAAGTCTGAAGGAAACATTTTAATTCAAATTAATGTTTTTTCTTTGTTTTTTCTTTGTTTTTTTCTTTTTTTCTTCTTTTTCCTTTTTTTCTTTTTTTCTTTTTTTGTTAATGTAGGCATAGCTTGTATTTAGGTGTACAGTAAGGGATATTAAAAACTAAACAGAAATATAATTCCTTCTCCATGCATTCTTATATGCTAACCCTTTGAAATAGGTGTTCCCTAAGAGTGTCTGCAAGCTTCCTCTTTCTGTACATCTGGGTCTCTGGGTCAGCTCAACACGTGCTTAGATCAGAAGTGACAAAGTCTACATTAACATCAGGAAGCCTTACTCTGCGTTCCAGGAAGCTTTGCTAAGTATTGATCATTGTAAATGCATATTTAAACATAAAAGCTGTAGTGCTTACCTGACTGTGGGCTTCCAAGCCCTCCTAAAATGTTTTATCTTCAATTTGGACTAAATATATGTCTCCTTACCTACACGTGTACGTGTTACTTTGGTTGGGGTTTTTTTAATTAATGGCATTTAGCTGAATTTCTAAGCTCTGTGTGTCAGCAGGAAGCACAGGGCATTGTTAGCACTTTCCTTTCTCTTCCTCCTTTTTCTCCAGTTTCCTCAATCTACATTTTTGACATGTTATTCCTGAGTTCCAGCACCAGTTGGCAAGGACAAGTCCTCAAACCCACCCACAGCTGTTTCTGTCGCAGCATGGGCTCTGCAGGGCTCTGAAGCAAGCAGTTGAACCATGAGACCCAAGTCTGGAGGGAATGCTCTTTTTCCCTACTAATTTTCTCAATGTGCTGCTGGAGCACTTGCAAAGTTAATTAATAATTACAAGTGTATTGAACCTAGCTCACAATGGGCAGGGCTTACAATTGCCATTTTTTCTTTCTTTTCATGCTGCAAGTAAAACTTCTTTGTTTCTACAAGTTCCCAGATGACAAATAAACATATGCTTGAATATAATGAGGGCAGCCACACAACTTAATCCTTAGCCTAAGTTTTTTTTTTCCCTGAATTTTTTTTATTTCCTTGTGAATCTTCTTTTGCTGCCTCCTTTCCTTTTGTTTCCCACCACCAGAATAAAAGCTCCTCCTCATTCCTATGTACTCTGGGGCAAGAGCTACTCCATGTGAAACCACCTGAACCAACACTGGAAGTCAGGAAAAAAATAACTACACTAAGGACTCTTGTCTGCTACTTCATAGGCTGCATTTTACGTTTTTTCTGTGGAATTGGTTCAACAGATGTAAATTCCCCAGGTTGTAATATAAGAGTAGCATATTTTACCTTAGCCAAAACCAATTCCTAAGGTATTTGGCTTAAAATAAAAGTATCTGTATGAGGGCTTGCTGATTTAACTCTTCTGGTTTCAAAATGTAGTTTTACTCGTATCTCTAGAGAAACAAGCTGCACCAATTTGAGATGCAGCATCTAGTTCCAGAGTGTGTCTAATGGGGGGAAAAAAGGAATGGGGAACAATCCTACCCTGAAGTTGGAATATACCAAAATGAAATAACATTAAAAGCCAAGCTATACTTTGTTGTTTGTCTTCATAAGTGTTAAGTATGAAGGGGACCTGTTTAGTGCAGAGAGGGAAAGTGAAGGCAGAGTGGGAAGAACATTGGGATGTGTGTGATAATAGCCATGTCTGATTAAGCCTGTCTAATTTGGGCCAGTCTAAAGCTGACAGGCACCCTGTAACTTCCCAAGTTAGATGGTGGTGTGGCTGGGGGATGTTCCTATCTGGTTCCACATCTCTTGGGTTGTGGTGTGGGGGAGGGAGCTGCTCAATTTTCTGGATATAAATGTGCATTTTCCTGGAAGTTTTCTTGCATGGCCAGGAAAATTATCATGTGTACAGAACATCTGTATTGGCCAAATGCATTCAGCAAAAATGCTTCTGTAAGTAACACTGATCAAGAAATATCTCACTGTCTCACAGCTGCCTGAGGACTTCTTGCATTCCAAGGTGTTAGATGCCATATAAACAGGCTGGATAGAAGTGGCACTGGGCAGTTTGCTGCCTTTGATAACTGATTTTGATGATTGATTTGATAAGCTTTTCAGCACTGCTTTTCCCTGATGCTCAGTAATAGCCAGGTGGATGCTCTCTGTGTGCATGCATATTTCAGTGGGTTGGAGCATCAGCACACACACTGGTAAAACACTGCTTAAGGGCTTTATTTAGTAATATTTTTGGAGACTGGAATAGCAGAATTAAATCTCTGCCTACCAAGTCCCACGTGTGTTTATCATTTAGCAGGAAAGAGGTGGTCTGGGCCAGTATGCAACAGCAGCTGAGCTGACAGCACCCTTGTATCTTAATTAAAGGAGCCAAGTTGAGTTCCTAGTCCCAGCACACCTCTGGAAATACCGGTGGTGGTGTTACAGCAAACACTGCGTAGCTCTCCTGTACTCTATATAATTTATTTTTACTGTGTTTCTAGCTGTCCAGGTCAATTCATTAAATGAATTGTAATGATCAAGAAGGTGTGGGTGTTTTGAGGCATTGGCTTTTTGGTTGGGGTTTTGTTTTGTTGTTTTTGTTTGTTTTTTAAATAAATACACAAACTTTGTGCAGAAGTTCTGAGGACATGTTTAATCAGCAACACTTGATGAGTGATGTCAGCATCAGTATTCCAATGTCTTCTGCTTTACAGTGTTAGTATTTTGGGATGTGGGGTAGGAGAAGTCTTGTAACTAAAGCCTAATGTTTTCTACAAAGAATTGTGTGCCTGCTGTCAGTCTCTTTCAAATACACACATTGTAGTCACCTTCCATAAGTTGGGAACTGCAGATTTGTTATCTCCCTACTTCCTCATTCAACCCAAAGTACTGGTAATCACTTAAGGATGATAGAAATAATAGCCTCAGTAATTTGACAGGCTGCTAGCCTAAAAAAATCGTGCAGTTTGGAATTTCAATGAGAGACAAGTAGAAGTGAAGGACTGGGGGAGGTGACAGCGACCAAACTCTGCCAGATCTTAAAAATTTTAGCCTTACTGTGTCATTGGACATAAAACCTTACATGAACAATATTCCACGTACAGCTTTTAAACCTCCCTTGTGATGTTTCGTGCTGAGGGTGTATTAATCAAAATTATTTAGCTTTTGTTTCCAATCTTCAGTGGATATGGTCTGGTACAAATAGGTAGCAACCCCACTTCTAAACATTCATTCAGATCAGAATCATCTGGCTTCTTTAATCTGCCCAGGTTGTAATGTTACAATAATGTCCTTGAAGCTTTCTGTTTCTGCATTCCTTCATCTGGAATTCACTTCCTTTCAATATTTATCATTCTTAGTTGTATTAAAAGTTAAATGTGTTCTTCTAAAACCTGTTTAACTGCACTGAAAGTGTTCTGGAAACAGTTTGTTGTTTTGTTTTTTTTTAAAGAAGGGTAGAAAAACTTAGATTGAGTAAAGGCTATCAGAATGGACCTGTAAAACAAGACAAAACCAGTCAGACTATAGCAGAAACTGGAGCTTATATCTGCATGGCATTGGCATGCTCAGTGTAGTAAAATGGTGATGGGGAACAGTCTTGAAAAACTGTTATAAAATGAGCTTTTTCCACCATAAGGTTTGTGCATGAGTCTTCTGAGAAATGCCTTTTAAATCTACAGAGATACCAACTTTAAATACAAGGAGATCACTAAAAGCTATGCAAAATTATTTGAACAATTGTCATTTATTTTTTTTTTTACTAATCACTGTAAAAGGCAAAATATGGAGGTCATCCTCTACAATTACATGCAGCCAAGTATGAAAATACGTGAGCTGGGATCCATGCAGAGAATCCTGTATAGTTCAACTAGTTCCCTAAAACATATGTGAACTTCTTAACATTGCTAACGCCTTAAAATCAAGCTGAGATTCTCCCCCAAAATTCCAGAAAGATTTGGCTACAGATTGCTTCTAAAATTGCCTAAGTCTTCACAGTAATACTGATTTCTTTCTACATTGTAGTCTAAACCTGTTGTCACTTCATGAGCCAATCGTGCATTCCAGAGCCCACAAAAATTAGAAATTAATACTATCTGCTGATTATCCTGCATTCTATCCTGACTATCTGATGGCAACAGAGAAGAAGATGATGACTTTGAAACAAAATTCCATGAAAATTGATTTACTTATCTAATCCCATGGACAAATTCCATGACAAATTGATGGACAAATTCCATGAAAACCTCTTACTTACCCATCTGTGTAGAACCCCATGAAAGCAAAATTCAATTAACTTGATGGAGAATCTGTTATAAAACACACAAACACACAAAACCAAAGGAACCAAAACCTAAATCTGACAACTGCATTTGAATCTCCATCCTTAACATGCTGCGATGTGCCTAGAGATTACAGCACATATGGTCTGTAAAATCACCCCCCAGTTCAATATGTCTGAAATATACAGCAGAATATGTAGTTACAAATGAAGTAGAAGAGTGGATGTTAGTGTGAAACCTACAGAAATGCAGAATTATTCAGTTCAGACTAAATATCTCTCCTGACATTGCACCCTTCACTCCTGGGTTGGGCTGAAGGGTTCTCCAGGCAGTGGAGACAGAGTCAAGGACAATGTGTGCCTTGGAGAAAAACTCCAGCAAGGAGATGAGTCTCTGAAATGGGTCATACAGATGGCACAAACTGTCTCCATTTCTTGCTCTTCTTAAAAGCCTCTGTAATCTTTACCTTGAAGATGGCTTTAGGTAGTTCTCTGCGTGCATGGTTTTGCAGTTCTTTCATGAAATACGAGATGCTAATGTAAGAGTTTAAAACAGTCATCAATATTTCAAGTAGAGAAATGTAAGGAGCTTCTCAAAATAGGCACTATTTACTGTACCAGCTGAAACAGGTGCCCTTTAATGGGAATTACAGAAGCACAGCAGTATCAAAACACTATCCTGGTAATAATAAAGGTCACAATCACCCTGTCTTGGTCTAAATCTGAGGACACCCCAAAGCCTTGTTTCCTGCTCTGCATATTTGACAAAAGAGAAGAGAGTTCCTGGAGACAGGGAGCTAAAAGAGCCAGGTTCTGTCTCTCAACAGCTCTCCAATCCTGCTGACATTGTCTTTACCAACTTGTTGTTAACAGCTCCTCAATCATTCTTAAACATGGATGGGAAAGGAATCCTGTTGTTGATTGAGCTCCTGGCTTTTTTTTACAGCTTCCCTTAGCTTGAAACAGATCTTTCTTGTCACAGAAATAATAATACAACTTGCTCACAGTGGAGAAGAGGGTCCTAGGTGCTGAGAGAGTTTTTCTTGCTCACAAAACAGGTCAAATCAGTTTGGATAAGCAGTGGCACCAGTGCCAGCTTCCACACAGTGACAGCTAGTGCTGCACAAATTGATGTGCCACCTTAGTGCTCCAGGACTGATTGAACATTTCCCTGCTGGGTTTTCTTTGGGTTTCTTTTTGTTGTGCTTTTTTTTTTTTTTTTTTTTCTTTTGCTGTTGTCTTTCCTCAAGAGAACAGTGTTCCTAACATGACCCCTTTTCTTTGCACGTCAAGTGAAGGAAAATCACTGTCTGCTGTACTTGTGGGGACAGCTATTGATCTCAGACACAGTGATGCAAACCAAAAGTAACTCCTTGGGAGCTGAAGGAATTGCTCCAAACATTAGCCTGTGAAACTGGGGTCAGACTCCAGTCACTGGCCTCCAAGCTTTATTTCTTGCCTAATTAGAAGCAGTATATCTAATGCACCAGTTCAGCAGACTGCTGAGCTATTTGGCAGAAGTGAAAATTTATTATTATTTATTATTGATGGCTGTAATGCAAAACATTGATGTACTGTCACAGTCTCAGTACCTTTTCTTAACGGTCATGTCTGTGCCAAATGTATTGGGATTTCTGCAACACATTATGGGTAGTACCAACATTTAATTTTCATAAAAGCTTTGCTTTTTCTTTTTTCAAGGAAATCGCATAAATCCTCATCCCATAACTCAGCTACTGCTTCCTATGTAACAGATGTTTTAAGCTCAGTCTGTGACACTTCGACTCTTTTTTAGCAAGTGGCAGATATGGACATAGCTAAATTCAGAACCAATCCCTTCAGCCCTGCCTGTAGAGCTTTGCTGGGTTGTGTAGTATGACAAAGGTGAAAAGATGGATTAAACTTGAGCTGAGATAAACACTAAAAACTTTGTGCATCTGAGAAAAGATTGGGAAGATGGAAGAGAGACTTCAGAAAATCTTAGCAGTTAATATCATGATCTGCAGACAGATAATGTTGTACAAAATATGAGAAGCTTTTTTCTCTAGAATTCACATAAAAAATGCAAGTTCCTATACCAGTCACTGGTGGCTGCCCTATTTTAAAAAAGATTTAAAAGTGCAGCCTTTCCTTACAGAAGTGTCACAGCAAGTGCTGCTTCACCAAATTAGACTGTGAGTAGGTTTTATACAAGTGATTTGGAAATAAATGTGAAATGTCTAACCAGACTTACACAGAACCTTTCAAAATCTGAAGCATTGTGATGATGTCTGCTGTCCAGTTAGTGGTTTTTTTTTTTCCCATGAATGGTTCATACGTACAGGAAGACTTTTCTCTCTAGAAAAACTGCAGAAATACAGTAATTACTGCCATCAATAGCTGAAAAGCCTTTGTAGGCAGCCAAGACACTTATAATAAAATACACAATGCAAAGAAAAATAAATATTTATTATTTCCTAGATCTGTTTTCTGCAGATTTTTGCACTCGTTAGAAGTTTAATATTCACAGGAAGCTTTTCAGGAGTATTTTTCTGATGGACCAGTAGGTTCTGTTACTGCAATGAAGACAAACCCATGCTCTTGTTAATGGGTGAGGTGGTGGGTGGTGGTACTTTTTTTTTTTTTTTTTTTCCTTTCTAATCTAGCTCTTTTTTATTTTAAATTATCATCCTGATGAAGCAGTTTTTACAGCTTATCAAATGTGGTACACCATTGATCAGCTAAGTTAGAGGGCACCTCCCTTCTTCCTGACTAGGAGACAGTTATTACAATTTTTTTTAACAGAAAAATGATGACTCAGGATGGGTGAAAATGAGGAATAAATGGTGTTCATCCAGCATCCATGGTCATAAAAAATGAATATCTGGTTTGTGGCCAAGTGAGAGCATTCACAGAGATAACAGTGATTCCAGACAAGAGCTGTAAAAATACAATGCTGTTTGTGAATATAAATTTAGAGAGGGACAGAAGGTTGTGCAAAGTGAGCAACCATTCACAGTTCAAACGTTTTTTCCTCAAAGGCTGTTAGTACAACATTTAACTAGCTTTGCACTTAAAAAGTAATTCAGTGCTGATGCTTTGCCTCTCAGAGGATGGAAAATATTTTTGCTGTCACTAGCCTGAGATGGTACTATTTCCTGGTACTTTAAAGTAAATAATTTATTGTAGCTTGGGGCTTTCATTCTAAAACTTTTTATATATTGTACACTACTTACCTTAGCATTCCATATTCTATATTTACCTTGCTCTCATCCTTTCTCAGTGGTGCTCAGGCTCCTGTGCACCAACCTGTCTCCCACTGCCTGCAGAGAAAGAGTGTAAGTCATTAATGCTTCCATATCCCTGATGATTTTATTAAATGAAGCTTAATTGCTGCCATTGCTTTTGTATAACATAATCTAGCTCTCATTTACTCTATTACTAACATTCAGAGGAATTAAAATAGGGTGCATTTGCATCAGTATACACTGAGCATGATGTAAGGCCAGGCATAATTAATTTTTTCTCTCTTTTAGCTATGGAGAGTGTTAATTAAAAAAAAAAAAAAAAAAAAAAAAAAGATACTCTGGAGCTGCAAATCAGTATTTTGGTTACAAGCATTCCTGGTTTTAATTTGGAGCACTGGTCAGCACTAAGTGCTGCCTAGCAAATGAGTTCCTCAGTCAGTGATTTCTGGAAAATGTAAGTTCTACACAGGTACCAAACCAGGATCAGTCCTCCCCTTCCCCCTGCACCTTGTTTTTTATCCCATCCACAGCTCCCATCCTGCTCAGCCCCAAGTCTATCAGCTCCAGGCTTGGGTGGGAACTCCAAACCTCTCCTGTGATGTTCTCACCCCTCACTCACTGCCAACCACTGCCACAAATGCCATCATTTGCAGATTTCAGCTTTGCTAGCCAGTGATTTAATTTTTTAATTTTTTTTTCCAGGGCTGGAAAAAATGGTTCTTCTAAAAAAATTGGTGTTTTTAAAAGCTTCCTGAGATAGGAACCCTGAAACTGAGGAACACCCAAATCCTCGAGCACTTTTTGAAAATATATTGCCTGTGTAAGAGGATTTGGTAACAGAAATTAGACTGAATCTTTTAAATGAACCATCTGCTTTTGAAACATGTCACTCCGGTAGCCTTCCCTGACCCTTTGCAAAGGATCAGCTGTGTGTGTTTGCTGAAGAATTTTTTTGCCAGAGAAATGTTGCTGCCTTTCTTATTTAATTCTTTACAGTTTCCACATGGAAGGATGTTGAGCGATTGCTTTTTCTGTCCCCTGTCAGTAAGTGACCTGCATTCACCAGGCACTCAGCAGTGAATCCTAACACTTGGGAGCATGTGCACCAACAATTGCTAAGGAGCCAACCACTCCAAAGCCATCTACAGCAGCACTTGCTGTTCATTTCACAGTACAAGGGTTGGTGTGGTTGTATCTTTGGAAATCAATGTTGTTCCTGAAAAGTAAGAGGTGGGGGAAGGGAAAGAGAAATGTTCCATCAGGTGTATCCCTTTGGTTGTTGTTTCCTGGGGGTGAGATCGGGGTGGGTATAGATGTGCACAGCAGGGATGTAGTAGCTGAGATAAAGGTGGTGGGATGGATTTGGGTGATCTTTTGAAAAGGGATTTTAGCAAGCGTTTTGGGAGCATTCTGACAAAATCAAAAGTAAGGATGGAGTAAAGGTACTCAAAAGAATCCAGGAACTTCACCCCTTGTGTAAAATGTTGCTGTGGATTTCATTGCTGAGGGATTCAGATTCCCAGACTCTTAGTTATCATAATTCTGTCTCAAAACTAGATAAATCCTCTGGTTAAACTAGTTTTCAAACACAAAACCAAAGGCAATGAGGGAGCAAGAACTCTCTTTCCTTTCATTCTGAGGAATTCCAAGGAGAAGAGAAGGATAGAAAAAGGATATAGGGAAAAACTTCTGGACCAGTAAAAATACTTCTCACATTCCTAGTGAAGGACAAGTAAACAAAGTACAAAAGAGACAGTGAGATATCTGCTAAAGAGGTACACATTTACTGTGTTTCAGAACTGTTTAGCCTCTTCTTGATCTTGGTTAGCTCTGGAATTCCTGGGTTTTTGCACTAAACTCAGATTTTAGGAGAAACACTCATACTGCTTTAAATATTTTACTTGCTGTACTAGAAATGTGGAGTTCTGTCTACTCACTGGTTTTAGAAAACCATGATGTAATTTTAGGGCTTTTGATGTGAAAGCAAAAAAATAATCCGAGAACCTTCCTGAAATGTAATCTATCCAGATCTATTTTATTAATAAAATTTAGTCCAGAGATCCTTAAACATCCCTCAGAACTGGATCAGAGCAGTGAGTTAAGTGCCAGTGTACCATGAGACGTAGCATCTGAGGGCTTTTGCAATTGGCTGGTTCTGAAGAAATGGATAAGGGAAGAAAATGCAAAGTTCCACGTGAGAGAATCATCAGTATTGTTTCAGTCAAGCAAATACATTTTAAATTCCAAAGGATTCCTTTCATAAAGTAACTTGGGAGCCAAGATAAACAATCCAAGAAACTGTTCTTGAAAAAAGATGGTGATAGATTACATGAGCAGTACTCCTTTTCTTCATGCTACCAAACTTTGCTAAATTTCTTTTTTGCTCCAATAAGGAGTCTGTACGATGTTAAAATTGGGTTAATGTTGTAATAATAAACCATTAATGGGGCAGTGACTTCAAGTTATCGATGGTAAATTTTAATTTGAGGGAATTCAAAAGACTGAAACAGAAATTAATTGCACCTTGCCACTTGTTCAACAGACTCAATAGTACCCACGTAGCATAAAACATACAGAAACAGAGCACACCCAGAGGAGACCTATTGAAAGTGAATAAAGTGAATACTGTGAATGCAGAGCCTGAGTCAAAGATCACTGAAGTTTAAGGAAAGATTATTGCAGTTAATAATCTTTGGGTCATCTTCTCTCTCTCTGGTGTATTTATTTATGTTCATGTGTCAAAAGATGATACGTGTTGGTAATCTATAAAATTATAGCACCGTACATACAGAATAATCTAGATAATAATCCTGTATGCTGAAAATTCCATCCTTACTCAGGAAATTAATCTGGTTTTCATATGGAACGTTTCACAACAAATCAAGTAAGCTTTGAGAAGCACCTAAATTAAATGGATGGGAAGGCACAGTCCTTAAGCTTCACAGAATTTCCAACAATTAGTGACTGATTAGAGCAGAGTTTTCAAGTGCCTGACACAAAGCAGTTTCATTGTTCCCTGAATATCCTTGGCATGAAGCAGTACATTAGAATGGACTCTATATCTGATCTAGTAATTCTTGTCTGTATTCAGAGAACAAAGCAATGCAGGCAGACTTCAGCAGATACATCCCCTGTATCTAACTGCAGAGGTGTGAGGGAAGCTACAGCAGTTTGCAGCTGCAAAGGCTTTGATCCTTTATTTTTCAGTGTCTTAAATGTTAATCACCTTTGGTTACCTACTTCAATTTTCAAGTCTGAGCTTCTAGAAAGAATGTGTTTTCTAGGAATGCAGGAGGCTGAGCAGTATTCCTCTGTAGTTTTGTTAGAGAAAAATATGATTGTTCACACTGACACAGGTACTAGAGAGTAGATGTATTGTTTACTGTGTGGGAGTAACACCAGGGATTTCCAATGTGAAACACACACACAAAAAATCTCAGTTTAGAAGTAACAATGAGAAGATGAACTTTTGTTTTTCTCTCCAAAGGAGGCACAATATAATTATTGATGGGAGGGCTGGTAAATCCTGGCAGTAGACACACGGGGTAGAACCTTTGGTGATGCAGCAGGAGGAAGTTGTTGTGAGGGGCTACTTCTAGTTGTTTCTAACACTGAGCAATTATTAGTTCATTCCTTCTATCTTCTGAGTCAGGAAGGGGAAGCCTTACTCATCACTTCAGAGTCCTGTGTCAGGATCTGTCCCTGCAGGGGTAGGAACTCTCCCTGTTAGTGACAAGTGATGGTCCCAGACATGTAGAGAGGGGGAACCCCATGTGTATCTGCCTGGGCAGTGATAATGGAATGTGTGTTGCCATATAGATAAGATGAACACACAGGAAGATTTTACTCAGGCCTCATTGAAAGGGTAATGGTCCCCACTGTGTGAACTTTTAGGTTCTTAGCTGAATACCTTCACCTCCTGGTGAAACACAAGCAGAATATACATGTGCTGCCCTTGCATGGCCAAATGCACCCCTGGCAGGAGGTACCCTGTAGACCTTCAGGCTTCTCTGTCACAACTTGATACTATCCTAGTCTTTCCTGAAAGGTTTAATAGTCTTTTCTGTCAGTAACCAAGAAAGACAACATAGGATCTGTTGCTTGTCTGTGCTTGTTGGCCTCCTGCTACCAACTAGTGTATAGACTACATCTCCAGGGCAGCAAGTTAGCATTTTGCACTGATTTCCTAAAAGATTTCTTAGCTGGTGTTGGGGGAGTTGGTTAAGTTGCTGAATTAATTATACCAGGCCCTTGGTACAAGTAAAAATAAGTTTGTTGTTTGGTTTTTTTAAGTGAAAAATTAAGATGTTGGAGTTTTTTCTTTGACTCCACACTGCTGAACAAATACAATACAGATGTCAACCTCAATGGCATCTCTGAATAGCATCATCAATAACTCACAACCTCAACAGGCCAAAATGTGTGTTCTTACACTTCCAGAGGTAATCACACATAAGAAGGTATCTTGATCAGCTCTTTGGTCTTGTTTCAATTAATCATGACTGGCTATAACCTTAATTATATTAACACTGTGTTTTCTTCTTGATAGTTTTAGGCACATTTGCATCACCTGCAAGTTTTCTCATTTTGAAATAAAACATGTTTTGAAAATGCATCTTCTTCAGAGTCAGAAATAAATCAGTCTTGACAGGGCTTTAGGTCTGAAGGATTTAGAGAAGGGGCTGTCTTTTTCAGACTAGCTAGAAAGTATCTGAAACTGTTTTCTGGTTTGGTGATGATAACACAAATTTGGTTTGCTGCCTGGTATTAGGAATCTCCAGTTTCCTTCCTGGTGTGATGCTTTCCTCTATGTGTGAATTCTCAAGGTGAACTGGCATGCCAGACTCTAACCAAGTTATCCACTGGTGATATCTCTGTTTAAGCATGAGTTTGTGGCAGGTAAATCTCTTTGTTTGGGACTACTGGATTGTACAGGAGTTCTCCTTTTGGCATTTATATTTTGGAGTTTCCTTGCTGCCAGAAGGTATTTTTCCCATCTTTTCTGGCCTTCGCAGTTAATTGTTTTCCTGCAAAGATCCAGTTGGCTTTTTAAGCCCTTTAACTTTCTCTTTACGATGAGAAATCTTGCACCATCTCTCTGTGTGACCTAAAGTAAATCCTGAATTCTGGATTTACTCTGGCAATGCCTCACTGTAGTACAAGACATGGGGGAAGTCAAACCAGCAGTTGGGTCACTTTTTCTGACTCTTGTTCTTCAACTAGGAACTTGGTAGAGTTCAGGAGTTACTACAGAGCACCCTTGATAGACTCTTCACTTTTAAGATGGGAGGATCACATCACTTGCACCCATTCTTCCTGCATTTTACTTCTTAGCACCAGGCCACCCAAATCCAGCTAAGTGACCTCATCAAAGCAATTTATTCTTATTGGGCTTTTAAAAATGTGAACTGGCAGCTGGCTCAGTCACAGCTTTGTCCAGACTTGTCCTGTTTCTTCTCTAGCAATTCAGAGGAACCCATTGGCTGTCAGGACATTTGTGTTTCTCTGGAAATACCTCTCTGACATCTCTGCCTGTAGCCTCCAGCCTGTATTACTACCACATGAAGTAAAGCTACTCAGTGTTGTTAGGAGCTACCCTGCATAAACTACAACAGTGAAAAGCTGAAATTCTTCAGCTGATGAACAGATCCTACTGATATTGATACAGGGTCCAAATAAACATTTGGCTTTCTGGCTTCCATGAAGAGACAGTTTAACATTTTGCTGTGGTTGAGGGGCAGGAAGACATGGAAGATGTGTGAAATTAGACAATTTTGTGCACACACTGGAGTGGCTGCTTGGATGTGTATAGCTGCCTTTTGAAAGGCTGTAGCCCTATCTCACAGCTTCAGCATCTCATCAGGGTACAGACTATTTCTCCAGGTCCTGGCTACCTTGGGTAACTCCTGGTTCTTATTTTTTGCAAAAGCTTTTACAGCTATCGTGTCCAATAACAAAGTTTCTGTAAGGATTTCACAGACCTACATTTATTAGGAGGATGTGTTCAGTTTTGAGCAGTATAAACCCTCAAAGATGAAGCTGTGCTAGCTGTAAAATCAGAAGCAATTTAGCTATTGATTTTGTGAGTAAGCTAGTGGGTTGATTTTATTTATTCTTTTTTTAAGTTGTTTATTATGCTGTGGAGATATGTTAGCCTGCATCTGTCTTTCTTATTGTGCAAGCTGAGTACATGTTGCACTCATACCCTGGGTCAGGATCATCTGAAACACCTACTTTCTCTGCCATTGAGGATGTAACAAGAACATGCAACAGACCATTAGGAAGGCATGGAAAGCAAAGGTGACTCCCTACCTACCTGCCTACCAACCCCATTTATCACAGAGCCAAGCCCAGAAGAGAAATGCCATCAGTCAGCAGAGACTCCACCTGTTCTTCAAACCACAGGTCATAGCCCAAGTACTTTTTATTTCTCTTTTCTTGTAGTTTCTGTGCCTGAGGCTTAGATTTTAGAAAGGGGTTGATTTTTGCATTGGGAGGAAAAATAAGAGACTTGTAGAGACATTAGAAAACCTGTTTCCTCTGCAGATATCTCCTCTTTGTAAGACTTTGTCCTTTCCCCCTTCTCCAGGTTTTGGAAGAGAAAGTCAAGACTGATAGTCTGAAAAAAGAGAAGATAGATTAAGTGATTGTAAAGTAAAATTTGTAACATCAAAGCTGACATTAGCTCATAGTTTGTAGTGTCATTCTTTGGCTCAATCATGATTATTTACTCCGAAGAGAGGGGAATATTTCATAAATTCTGGGTTAGCCTCCCTCCACGTTTCTGTCAAGAAAGCTGCAGCTCTCTACCCAGCAGATGGTTTTGTACCTTACCTAGTGTCTCAGTACCAAAACCATTCATCACTTATCTGGATCTGAATATCAGATGTTTCTTGACAATCAGAATGTACAGTGACCAGTTCCATGCTTACTCTACCACTTATTCCTGGAAAGGAAATCTCCCTCAAAATTAGTGGAGCATATCCTTCCACTGACACTCTACCAATCAGGATTGGTAAGCAGATGATGTCTTTCAAAGTATTCTTGTATTCAGTCCTGTAAAATTGTCCCCAGAAATGTCTCTGTTCTGCTCAGCTTGCTTGCCTATAGCAGAGTTGATGCAATCTTTGTTTTTCTTTCCTTTTTGAGTAGGTGTTTTGTGGCTGCCACTTAACAGTTCTCTAGGCTCTGTTCTGAAATTTTCAAAGTTTATGGCACACGTTTTCAAATTAACATTCTTAAATATGGCCACAAAATCTGTTGCTGCTCCCCAAATGCATCTTTCTGCATTAAACTCCACATTAACACATGTAAATAGCCATTTGCATTCAGAGAATGTACAAACGGATTCTCAAGGAATTTTGCAAAGACTTCCAACAAGGAGTCTGACAATTATGTAAGGCATTTCATGTAAGGTTTTCTACTACTATACGTGTGACCAAAACCAGAAGATCCTGGTGTACTTTCTGGATGTAATGATGCAGATGAGTGTCAAAGTTAGCTGCTCAGAGTGGACCATCTAAGTTTAAAGGTCCCTTTAACTTGAAATCTTCATGTGGACTTCAAGGCTCCAGTTGCACTCCTTCTTCCCCTCCAATTATTTTTAGATTTTAAGATCTGCTTATATGCTGGGACTAAAATCACAGTAAGAGCAAGCAGGAAGATTTCTGAAATGACTCTATATTAATAGATACAAAGAATCTTGTCAATCCATGCCAATTGCCAAATCCATGTCAATTCGAGTGACTTGTCATACCCCATGCTCCATGAAGTATCTTGCTTTCTTTCTGTATTGGAAATCTTTTATTTATCAAAAATAATTACCAGTTATCTCCATTGATAACTCCCTTGGTGTGAAAAGCAGAACAGATTCCAGTTTGCAAATCTATATTTGTGATTTTTATATGACACAATCTGTTCTCATCCTAAGAGTTTACTCAGTCTCTTTGAATGAAAATCACCAAGAAAGGGACTTTACATTTAATAGATGTCTAACTTTAGCCTTGTTACTTTTCAACTGTTTTTCAATTTTATCTTCTTTAATATTCAATATGTTTTCATTAACTAAGAATAACCTGTAAGATGATAGAGTATTATGTCTTGCAGTACATTTAAAGTGTTTTTTTAATACTAATATTATTGGTGATGTTATGAAAGCAAAAGAAGTAGTTGTTGGATAGGTTCTTCAGACATTTTCAGCACTTTCACCTTCTGACTGTCCTGGTCGTTGGTGGCAGCACTGATTCACCCCCCGAAGTGACAAGCTCTCTATTTCAGAACTAAGACTGTCAATCAGTTTGATACTAACCTTTTCAAATGTTAAAAAAAAAACCCTGCCCAGTAGAAACCACCATCTTGTATCTTTATTCCATACTAAGAAAAATAAGTCTGTACACAGAGTGAACAGGATTATTGCACAACAGATCTGAGCTTCTCTTTGAATCTTTCCCTTTTCCCTTATTGCACCTGCACTATAATATGAAGATTATTTGCAAAATCCCAAAGGTTCCCAGGAATCTCAAAAAAATCCACTTATGCTTACATAGAATTTCGTGAGTTTTTATAAACACTTTCCTTTTTCTCTTTTCTCTCTTCTTTCTTAGTTCTGTCACCTTATCTTTTTTCTTCCTTAGGACAAAAGAGTCAGATTGACACAGCCTATTTTGCCAGGTAGGCAAAGTCTGCACCTTTTTGCATGTCTGGAAAGTGCCTTGTCTTTCAAAGTGTTCCCACAAAAGAGCAATCAAAAAAAAAAAAAAAGCTCATAGCTGAATTTCTGACTTCAGTTTTGAACCAGAAATAGGCCTGAGTTCCACAATCTGAATGCACTTCTGGAGTGCTGAGTTTAACTCTCTCCATTTCAGCCCATTACAGAGAGATGGAGCTGCTGAGTTCAAATGCCAAACTCTGCTCTGACTCTGAGCACCTGGAAAGTTCAGAGAAGAGTTTGGAGCAGACTCTTCTGCACCACTCACACATCACATGAGCCCCAGCCTTGAAGCAGGACTCAATCAGGGAGACTGCACAGACCTTGTGATGCACTGAAGTTATTTCAGGTGGCTTTTTTTTTTTTTTTTTTTTTTTTTTTTTTTTTTTTTTTTTTTTTTTTGTTCTCAAAACTTAGCATGAACCTTCATAAAACAGAGTCAGAATTTCTGCTTTGTCAAAAAAGCTTTGGAACCAGGCAAATTTCCCAGGGTTTGTGGTTTCATTCCAAACATTTCATAGAGTTTTAAATCATACCCAGGAGCTCTCCTCTATGTTTTACAGAGAACAAAAATCACAAATCTGGCTACTTATTGAAATAGCAACTGTTTCATTCCCTATGGTCGTATATTCATCATTTGCAGGCAGCAAACGAATTCCTTAACAGATGGGAATTTACATTGTTTCCATGGTTACTATAATAAATACAATACTGAGCTGCCCAGAGTAGCTCTTGTTTTTCAAAAGGGTATTTAAATTACTTGCATTTTGCAGTGTGTTTTAAACTTGGGGTTTTTTAGTGATGATAATCTAGAAGCTATTTTTTCATTACAGCAGTTTACATTAGACACTACGGTTGTTGCAAGACAACTCAATTCCTTATTTGTTTAAAGGATGTAATTAGTGGAATGAGTTAAAGCAATGCCACAGTTTGTGCTTTTTGAAACCATCACTGTCCTGAAACAGAAAAATTTCAAAACTAGCAGTAGAGATTTGGCAGCAGTCTTGAATTTCACCTTTTTTTTCTTATTTATGGGACTTGCAGAAGTGAATTATCTCCAAGAGCTGATTGAATACTGAGGAGAGAACTGATGAAAAAACAGTTGGTTGATATAGAGAAAAAAAAAAATGCAAAAAAACCCAGTTGTCTGTAGCCTTTTGGAGACAGTGACTGTGTTTGTTGCATGCATTTGAACCTTACCTTAAATAATGGCCATGTAGTTGGTACTTCAGTCCATGAAGCTATATTGTCTGAAGCAGTCAAGTGATGTTTATTCACAAATGAGAGGAAAAGAGAGCTGAATAAATTGTACATCAATGTTATCCATTCTACAGAGCATGCTCAGTGTCAGTACCAAAATCTTTAAAATATATTTTGTTACCTCGTTGTGCCCTAAGGGTAAACTCTTGAATCTTGTTGTGATCAAACTCTTTGCAACAGCCATTTCAATGGAAATAATTTTTTTTCAATATTCCTCTTACTAGTGAGTTTAGACACTGTCTCTTTCTGAAAGGAGCAGAATTTCTTCAAATGCATTTTCTTCCCCTTGGAATCAAACAGAAATGCTGTTGACACACACTGCAACAGTCAATCTGAGCAGGAATTTTGCTCCAAGTAGATAAATATTGTACCCAGCTGAAATGAGAAGAGGCAGCTTTGGAAAGGAGAATTTCCTGAGCTGCACTGGAGTATGGCAGATTAGGAAAGGCACCAATGCTCCTGGGAACTGAGGCTTTTAATGACTGGTCAGTCCTAGTCAGGTTTTATGGTATGAAACACAGATCCCAGTTTTAGTTTGGAAATTCTGGCTTTTAATCCTCGGTTTGCTTGTCTGAGAAAAGCCATTTAGGCATCTTTTTTAAAAAAAAAAACTATCTAGATTTGGAGGCTGGGGGAAGGAGGGGCAGAGACTGGGAGCTGATGCTAGACATTGATTTTACTGAAGCAGCCTGGCCCAGTGCATCACTTAGGAGAGACTCAGTAATTATTCCATTGGGTTGCTTCCCCAGGCTCAGGATTCAAATTATGCAGACTGAATATGTGACAAAACAGGATTTAAAAAATTCATTTAAGGCAAAACGCTGTCTGGGCTGAATACAGACCCACTGCAACGTGCCAGAAAAACAGCCAGCCAGAGCAGAGAATTCAAGTGGGAGTCTGTCTGGATTTAAATGTTGACCAGGCTTTGGACTCATATATCAGCTGAAGGGCTTCAGAGAGAAGCAGCACGACTCAGGGATCTTTTTTGTTTAGCAAAGATTAGTAACTCCCCAGTGTTCTCTTCAGTGCAAAGATAACCATGCTTAAGAAATTACTTGGCTACACTTGTTTTCCTAGGCTGTCTTCCACATTGATTTTGAGTAATCTTTTCAAACAAGACATGAAATTCAGAGGGAATATATCTTAAGCAGCCAGGTACTTGAAGGAATAAAGTGCTCACTGATGACCTGAAGCAGTGACAAGGCAGAGCAGTGCTCCAGGAGAGAGCCATGGGCACTGCAGCCCCTCCTTGGCACCAACCTGCCCAGAGCCCTGTCCCAGCCCTGTCCAGGCTTGGCTGGGTGTAGGAGCACTGGGATCCCAGTGCAGGGATTTACTCATGGTGGTTGGTGTCTCCCTGGAATAGCTTTATCACCTGCTGGGTGTCAGTGATGCCCAGAAGCACCGTGGAAAACTCGGTAGCAGACTGTGATCCTGTGAACCAACCATCAGTCACGATCTCAAATGGCAAAAACAAAATTTGCTACAACAGATTTGATGACACTGTGTGTGAAAGCAGGCTAAAATCTTCGTTCTTTAGACACATGAATGCTGTCTTTCAATGGTATTGATACTGTAACTGGTGTTTTTTGCAAGAAGAGATCAAGGATGAATCAGAATTCTTCAAGGTATAAGCCTCATGTGTTGTAATGGGAAAGATAACTGCAGTTGCTCTCCTGGCAACATTTCCCTAAGCCTTTGTGACTTAATAAAGGTGAGGGCATCTTGTTCATTATTCTAAGAGTCTCTTTTACACAGAGTTATGATGCTCAGTTCCTCAGAACTGGGGACATTTCTGAATCTAATTCTTTAAAATGCACACCATTCAGTGCCCTTGAGAGGTCACAGCTTTGGGGGTAGCTTGCAGCATTCATCCTGCCTCTCAGGCCTCTTCTCTGGTGCAGGAAGAAGTAACCAAATTGGAGTGACTCTGCTTCTGGTGAACAGCTGTGTACTCCCTCAGCTAGATTTCCTTTTAACTCGAAGATAGAGTCAAAAAAGAAGCCTTCAGGAATTACCAAAGAAATCAAAAGGTTGCTTATTAGCTGGAGAATTAACCCTGTATAACAAGTTCTTTTAGGAAGTCTGTAATGAGATCTTGTGAATGAATGTGTTCTTGATTAGCAGCACACCATATAATCACAGGAAAGTTAGTGGGACCTGTAATTTTAGCCATTCTCCTAAAGTCTCTTTTTAAGCACGTGATGTTATTCTCTGAAAGCACATAAGAGAAGAAATAATTTTTTTAAAAAAATTATATGGTAACTATTAAAAATCTTTCTCAGAAGCACTGCTGACTTTTTACATTGATCCAAGAAAGGTCATTGTCATTTGGGGTGGGGGAGAAGAGGAGCAGATAGTAGGTAGGTAATTTTGCCAGAAAACTCTGTTGTGCAGCATAGCATGAAAATATGTGTAAAACATGTCAACATCTTGATCACGAGGCAAATTTCAAAGGTAGCCAGGGCTACTTAGCAAAGAAAGAACTTAATCTTCAATAAGAGTAATCTGAACTGCTAAGGGTAAGCAGCCCTGATCAGGATTTGGTGAATTTGAAAGTTTTTTTCGTTGGTACATAGTTTTATGTCCTTGATTATTACAATTCAGGTCTTCAGACTTGGTCTCTGATTCTCTTGTAGCATACATTTTGGAAGATATAAATGTAAGCCCTCCACTTTGACACTTTTCTATATTTACTTATTGCTATTGAAAAGATGATGACTTTTTTTCTGTCCCTACTATTGATATAATGATAATAATCATAGTAATAGTAATGTGTATTCTGCTTAAACCGTGTTTTCCTAATGGTGAACTTTCATTTCAGGAGAAAAGGAGTCAGAAAACCTAAAAAACTTCATTAAAACAGGGTCTTAGGTAGTTCAACATAAAACAATTTCCAGTAAGGCTCAAGGTTTGTGGGAGGCTCAGAGCCCAGCTGTCACAAGGGCTCAACAACCAATGGTTTGTCCTGCTGGTCTGTTTAGAGGCTTTGAGGGGCAAAAATCAAGTCTTATGTGACTAATCTTTATACTGCCCACATACAGAGGGAAAACCACTGGAAATGCATAAACATTAACTTAGCTTTACCGTGTGATGGGCCCATGTCCTTTTTTCCACTGAACATGGTCCAAGCATAAGCTATATGGCTCTTGGTTTCATTTTCTAATGTCTTTTTGGCTAACTAAAATACCTTAAACTACTAAATCTTGTGGACCTCAGTTATATATCCCCTGGTGAATGGAGATGGACAGTGGACTTCTGTGCTAAGGAACATGAAGGGCACTGTTCTTTCAGTCTGTGATCTTTCCTGAACTGTTGTTGTCTTCCAGGTTATAGTGTCAACATCTGTAAAATATTGCAAGCTGAGAATTGATGGCTGGGACAACTGGTGATGGGCCAGTCCCAAGCTGCAAATCCAGACCCTGTTTTTCATAGCGAGAATGAAATAGAGTAAAACAGTGCTTCATTCAGCTTTGACATCAATGCTTTCACTTCCAGCACCATCCAAATAACATCCTCGTTTGGTGAAGTTCTGGGTGAGATCTACAGCCAGAATAACACAAAGAAGTTTCCCTTCATTTTTCCATAAAAGAATAATATATACTTGGATGACTTGGAAGAAAACTAAGCATTATTTTTTCTTAAGCTACTTATGTCTAAAATGAGAATCCCTTTCCAATGGTTATTTTAACCCCGTGGCAGACTTTGTTCACTTGGTATTTATTTTTTTTATGTAGAGTCTCAATCAGGGAGAGAGAGGGATAGTTACAGTGTGTTTCACAGGGCAGGACATACCTAGATTCAGATACTTCAATCTACAGTAACAAAATAGAAAAAAAACCAAAAAAAAAGCCCAAAAACTGCCCCCTCCCAAACCTACTGGGAGCTCAGGAAGTCACACGTCACTGGCAGGTTACTCTCCTTTCCTTTCTCCTGTGGATGTGGGGATGCTATTCTTAGTAGGACACTGGGAGTGTGTGATTTAACTGGTTATCTGTTAAATGCTGGGCAGTATTCTGCAGTTTGGAGCTGGATGTTTGGTGCATCAGCTGGGGTGGAAAGGAAACCATGAGAATGGGAGGCAGGTGGGGCTCTGGGTGACTGTGCCCTTGTCTTTCTTCCATTCTGCAGATTTGCTTTGCAGAAAGTATTTTGCTCAACTTAAGTCTTTCTGGCATAGCAGGAAGCAAATACTCTTTCAAAAGAAACGTGATAATAGCAGAGCTCAATGCACTGGGCAGGGCTTAGATGCTGCCCACCAGAGATGGAGGAGACAACACTTCCTGGACAGTTTTGTGCATATTAAATTTGTAAAATGAGAGCAATTGATTCCCTTGAAATGGAGGAAGCTTTTTGAATAAAAGCTCCTTGAGTTCAGTCCACATATCTTTCTACAGACACAGTGGGCTGACCCACGGGAAGAACCACATCTATTGTTCCTTAGTATTAACATTCCCCTTTTTACCTAAATCACCTTCTGTTTGATCTCACTGGTGGAACGAGGTGACAAAAGTCCCATGTTCTGGATCATAAGATTTTTTTTCTTAGTGGCAAAAGCAGCTGGAAGTTCACTAAGCAGGAATGTGCCCTAAGGTTTTATCAGTCTTTACTGCCACCACTGATGAGTTACCTCCTTGACTGATTAGGTTCTCACACAACTGTTTCTTTAAGGTACCCAAACATACCTAATATTAAGAAAAAATATTTTTTTTTCAGTTTTGAGAATCAAATAAATGTGATGGCTGCTGAAGTAGCACAGAGAAGTAATTCTCATTTAATTTAGATGTGGCAGGGACAGGGACTACTCCAACAAGCAGTCAGAAGTTCCCACATGGGAAGTACATCTTTTTGTTCCAGCTCCTGATGTTTAACCATACACCTGTCAGCCTTCCTTTAAAACACTCCAATTTTGCCACTTTGGTTGCAGTCCTGAAAGTGGGTGGTTGTGACTCTCCCAGTTCTGAAGAGAGCCCAGAGCAGTCATATCAGCATTAGGTAATGACACCCTAGAGCTGACAGGCTTCCCAAATCTTTTTTTGTCTCTCAACTGGTACAAATCTTCATAATTGAGTTGGATTGTTAGGCTGGTAATAGAGCACTGAATAGCAATTAATGCTAACATTTTAGTTTCATTTCATTCTGTCAAATACAGTTGACACTTTTTATGTGCAAGATTGTCAGGTATAAAGCCATGTGTCTCATTATATGCCTATTTGTCACCTCCCTTCAGATCACTGCCACAAGTGATGCAGGTAAAGCTTCCCCCACTCTTAATTCTTTTAACTCACTGGTTTTGCAAGGGGAATTTATAAAAGATGTGCCTATAGGTTCCTGTAAATAAGATGAATTGCCACCACTGCCTCATTAGAAGTAAACACATGAGTCCAAGACCTAAATAAAGACATTTCCTTTGTTATGGTGGCCATTTGGAAACAGGACTACACTTAATTGTGAAGTTTGCATGCTTCTGCTGTTTTAAAATTTGACAAATGAAGTTCTATTTCTAAATGGAGGCTCTCACTAGTACCTGGAATCCCAGCAAAGTCCAGTAGGCCAAGCCTGCTGTACTGGTAGCCCCACCAGATGTGCCACAGAGTTTACCTTTGCCTCAAGGGTTTTTAAGTTCAGCTGAGATACTTTGGGCATAACATTAAACTTATTCACAGAGTATCAATTTAATAGGAAATTATGACTGATATTTTTCATTTTTCAGCTGTTCCTTTATTTAGTGGGTACATATTCAGTTTGACTAAGATTTGGTCTTTGTGGCTCTGCAAGGCTTCATTTTAAGGACTGCTGGATAGATACTGTGATCTTTTGACTCCTCTGAATCTGCTGGTTCTCTTGCAAGTGTTTCTGATTAGTGGAAAAAAAAAAAAACCCACTTTCACAGCCTATTCAGTGTGTTAATACATGTGTTGCCTTTGCTCTTTTTACCAGTGCTGGGAATTTTTATGCATATGGTAAAAAATACTGCTCTTGCTATCTGTGCATCTTACAGAGGAGGACTTGGGGATATATCAGTGTCAAACAGGACATGACAGCTTCAAAGAGGACTTAAAAGGTAAACCTGTGATATGACAAGTGGTGTAAGAATGCCTGATCCAAAACAGATCACAAAAAAACCTCTAAAAAGTGAACGAATCCCTACCATCCACATTTCTGTTCCTGCATAATAAGGGTTTGCACACCAGCTGGATGACAACCAGCAGGATAAAACCCACCTCTGCTGACAGCTCCAAGAGCAAGCAGTGCTTTTGCTTTGCTGAGAAACTCCTTCAACCTCAGAGGAGACTGAGGTACTGCCAGCAGAGTTTCTCCTCCTTTTTTTGAATACTTGAGACTTCCCTGAGTGAGGTTTCAAGGAGAAGGTGGGCAGGCGATGCTTGGGCTGGGTTTGTCCTGCTGGAGAATAGGTGCCTGAATAATGGAGAAAATGTCTATGAAGGTTTTCTAGGATGTTTCCATCTGTGTTTTTAAAAGTTGAGTAAGTTTCAATAGGTTTTGTTTGTCAGGATTGAGAGTGAGCTTTGGGATTCCTTATTCCCCTTTTTCTCTCTGTCTTCCCATCCATTCCTCCTTGGAAGAACTGGTGAACTGAAAACCCACCATACAAAACTGGAAAAATTAAAAATCTGGGAAAAGTACTGAAATTAAAACACCTCTTAGGTTCTTTATTAAAGGCTTTTTTCTTCTGTCTTTTTGTTTTTGTTTAATGCACTAAAGCTGAGAAATACATTAGCTGGCACTACTCTCTCATGAATTTTGAAAGCCTCCAAACTGCAAAAATATTAATTATGAGTTTAAGAGTTAATTAAGAGTTAATCTGGACAGTTTTAGTCTCTGGTAATCAATAATTCTGTTTCCTCAGGATGTCCTTTCAGCTTTTCTTCCTAGCCTGGGTTCTGCTGTGTTGTTTTGCATCGTATTTTAACAAAATAAATTCTGTATTTCACTTAGGATCACTGCTGTAGAGATGTTTATGCTCTATGTTTGCCAGGGTTGTGTGTGAAGTACCTGTAGCAAGATAGTTGATGTTACAGCTTCATTACAACCTCTTCAAGTGTGTCCTGCAACATGAGTGAGTCTGGTAGATGTACACAGGCTGGGGAGGGGACAAATTAATGCCTACATTATTACATAATTTTTAAGGCGAATATCTTTCCTTTTTACGCAAGTTTTGCAATTTTGCAAAGTCCTATTTGAGCTAAATCCTGTTAGGAGGAGTCTGATAACACCTTTATTTCTTGGTATTAAATCATATTTCATTTAAAAAGCAAAAGCAGCAAAACCCACTGTGATGTGACTGTTTGGGATTTACCATGCTCTTCCCGTGTACCATGCACTTGGTACCTGGACTACTATAAAACAGATAATAGATGCTCACAAAATTAGTAAGAGTGTCTGTATATATCTACAGCTGTACACACACTGATGTTGCAAGCATAGATAAATATTGCAGTGTATTACTGTCATAGCATAATCTTCTTAAGATTCTTCCCCCAGATGATGTCCTGCTAACATTTATCAGTTTTATTCTTTTCATGATTGATTCTTTTTTCTACTTGTGCTCTTTGGTACATGGGACTTTATAGATTTAACAGTTTTGTTAATTTGAGAGGTTTCCTCTGCACCATAAAATGGGTCACTATAACAAATGAGGGATCATAAATGAATTGATTTGTCACCTACCAGGACGTGATCCAGCAGTGATTTCACTAGTGTGGTTATTTCCTTTCAATCCTCTGCAAACCTGAAATGCTACAGAACTGCCCTGTATCAACTGACAGAGGAAAAAATGCAAATGTGACTGAGTTTCACAAACAGCCTTCAGTTGGTGCTTCATATTAATTCTTATTCCTTATTGCATGATCTTCTTTGAGATAATCTAAATATTTATCTAAGTTAGGTGAGCTTAGTCTCCCAGGCAAACAACAGAGAAGATGTCTAACATTTTCAGTATTTAAATATCTACCACTTGTTGTGGAGGGCTGAATGCATCCAGCCTGATATAATTTCTCTCTACGACAGGCTTGGTCATGGCTATCACTAGTAGGATCATGAAAGAAATGTGTAAAATGCAAACTGTTCAATTGCTCTATTTAGAAGGATATAGGATGAGTTTTTTCAGCACACACAACTGGGGCTTTTCCGTGGAGCAACTCTGCAGAAATGATGTTCAAAAGCCCCAAACTAAAACTCTGTGGTTTTATTCACATGTTTACCACAAAACAGTTGTAGCTGTTTTAAAAGTTATTATCTTTTCACCCCCTGTGAAAAGGTAATTTAAGCAATCTTTCTTTGGGCTGAGATGGACCTGGAACACTCAGGTGTTCCTCATGACACCACAACCCAGCTATAGGGTGGGGATATCTTAAACAGTGACTTCTTGAACTTTGAGAACAAGAGAGTATTGTGAGATGCACTTAATTCTCTGGGTTGCCTCAGAGTCTGGTGGAAAATGTGAGAAATGCTGCTGCTGGAGGTGCAGTAGCTGTTTATTAAAATAAAAGTAGTTGATTATACCCTATCAGATGACATTTCTACTCTCTGCAGTGAACACTGGAGCTGGTGGCACTCCTCTAGGGCTGCTTGGTTTTGGGGTGGAAATACATCCCAGGAGTGGTCATCAGGATGTTGCCTGTTTTGTATTGCAGTCATGCCTGGAGACTGGGGACCAGTTCTGCTGGGCACCTTCCTAATGATATTCAAAGAGTTTGTGGCTTCTTGTATGGCTATTGGAACAGATATTAAATTGACACAGCTTTCAGGCAGTTTAAAGAATTACATAAATTCACACCCAGAGGGACATCACGGTGCTGCATTTTAAGTCCCTTTTATTAAAGACCACTCGTTACTGCATTTAACCTGTTAGAGATCTCTTAGCAAGACACCAAATATTGATTTATGGGCTTTGGATACTTGAACATGTACCACATTGCAGGCTAAATCAATCCAATTGTTAATTATCTTGTAAATTCCTTTTGTTAGCACAGAAATTTAGCAATACTTTTGCTTAGTATAGAAAGTTAGTATAGAAATTTAGACAGATTTCTGTTTCTAAATGATACCTCTACACCTGTCATGCATACTTATATACTTCTGTCAGTGTAGCACCTCTTTTCTGAATGCTTTCCTGTGGTTTTCAGCATCCTGTTTGAAATGCAGATGCTGGGCCAGCATATCAGCAGGTTGCTGTACAATGCACAACAGTCTTTCAATAGAATATCCATGAAGTAGGTGAAGTTTACACAGTTTTAATCTGAATGGTAGAGGGGGATTTATCCTGCTCCCTTCTAGGCTTCTGCCTTTTTTGAGGTTCCTTTCATCCAGAGAGTTTAGGAAACAGATTTTCTTCTTTTTTTTTCAGATTATTTATAAAATTAGGATCAGGCTATGAGAAATTTGTGAGATAATATCTCAGCAGAAGCCATTGTTAAACAGACACAATTATGAGCTCTAATATTGAACAGAGAGAAACTGAACCACCTTCCTACCCCCATGGTCCTGAGCCAGAGCACTTGGTGCACAGAGAATATTCCTGATGGTATCCAGAGCTTGAAATGCTGCAAGGGACCAAGGGGAAGGAAAAGCTGTGTTTGTGCCTTCTCCAGAGATGTAGCTTTGCTGCTTTGCACCAGCTCTGTGGAACCTGAGAGCAAAGCAGTATCACAGAAGATAATTTAAAAAAAAATAATAATAAAAAAAATAATAAAAAAAAGTAAGTGTTTATTGATATCCCACATTTTAACCTGTAAAAGCATTGAAAATAACTAGGAGTAAATGAAATATCTCATGTAAAATATGAGAAGGAAAGCATGAGCAGTTCCTTGATTTTGTGTGTTCTTTGTTTCAGAGACTGTATGGAATTACATAGGAGCACACAGCTACACATAGCATCATTCCACAGATGTAACATTTTATCAGCCCCGTGGAATACATGACATTTGAAGTCAGATAGACAGGTGTATTCATGTCACATTATTATTTCTTCCTGGGCTCTGCTTTCCCATCCTGTATGTGGTTACATCGAATTATTCACGTGCACTAATTCCAGGTTTCATTCATGAGTTTGCAAGATAAAGAGAGACAGACTCAAGCATAGGAAAAATTACTGAACCTGAAATAAATTCAAGGTGAGCAAGTATTCCTGCTTTTTGCCTTGACTGTTTCATTACCACTCTGACCCATAATCATTAATAAAGGTTTGCAATATGCCTGGGATTAAAATAGGTTAATATGTGCAAAGTCTATCTTTCACATTAATTCTGGGGCAAAAAATGAGTCTCTGTTAGGCTGTGTTTGCATGGGGGATGTTACAGACATACATGCAGAAGGCTCATGTGCCTGAAAACTCAAAACTAGTGAAAAAACCATGAAGATATCTAAGTGACTGGAATTTTTCTAGTTAGCAACCTCAAAATGGGTTCATAATCAACCCTTCAAACTTTTTTAGAAGGCTGGCAATTATCTTTTGTCTAAAGATGTTCCATTTGTGCTCTAAAGAAGACTTTGCTTTTGCTTCTAGTTATGTTATACAGTAGTATGGACACCCAAAGGTGCAAAAGGTGAACATTTCTGCTGTGTGCAAGCCATCAGGTTAGAATCACCTGAGAACATACCCTTTATTTCCCCTTCTTTCTCTTTTTTCTTCTTTTGTGTGTTGTTTGTATGCTCTTCTACCATGTTATATGGCAAAGAGTTAAGTGGCTTATAGAATGAAAGAGAAAGAAGAGAGAGAGGGAAAGAGAAAGAAGAGAGAAAGAGAGAAAGATAAAGAAAGAGAAAGAGAAAGAGAAAGAAAGAGAAAGAGAAAGAGAAGGAGAAGGAGAAAGAGAAAGAGAAAGAGAAAGAGAAAGAGAAAGAGAAAGAGAAAGAGAAAGAGAAAGAGAAAGAGAAGGAGGAGGACAAGGTGAGAGAGGGGACATAACTTCACTATACACACCTTTGCAGAGAAACTATCTGAAAAAATCTAAAGGAAAACCTGAAATGTAAAGTCTAAGCCAAGATAAGTTTGCATTGAGAGGGACAGGAGCAGCACACTGGTGTCTGGTTGTTACAGGCCATGAAAAAAACCCACAGACATAGAAAGAACAAACTTAATATTGATTCATCTTTTGTTTGCTCACAACAGCAACGAGATGCAGTTCTGACCTCAGTTATGTCTCAATACAGCCAAATTAACTCAGTAAAATAGCACCAATTTTAATCTACAGTGGGATCAGAATCTCACCTTTGGTATTTGCAACAGTAAATTCTAAGCAAAATGATTTAGAAGTACTTCAGCCTCATCAATGATTATTTTTATTTGTTTGAACAGTCATCTAACATGATCTTTTATCAACTTCAAAAAGCAATGAGGATTGGCACTTTTTTTTCTATTTGTGGGATACATTGTAGATTATACAAATGGGAAAAAGTAATAATGAAAATAATGAAGAAAAATATCACTCTCTTTGAGCTTACATCATTACTTGTTACATTCTTTGGTGTTCAAGATGTCCAGTTTCTGCCTGTGGGATGCAAAAGCTGCTCCAAAGAAACCAAAGGAAACACTGAGCAACCCTTGACATGAGCTGCAGGTATCAAGAGACCTCTCTGCCTACAAACATGTCTCATCCCATTAGTACTTCTCCAGCTCTTAAGGAAATCCTGGTTCATGCAATGGGAAGTGTCCAAGGTAAATTGTCATCTATCTACAGAAACATATGGCCTGCTAAAAAATCAAGTCTGGTTTCTAGAAGAAGGAAAGGAAAGGAAAGGAAAGGAAAGGAAAGGAAAGGAAAGGAAGGAAAGGAAAGGAAAGGAAAGGAAAGGAAAGGAAAGGAAAGGAAAGGAAAGGAAAGGAAAGGAAAGGAAAGGAAAGGAAAAAGTATCCTACTTTTTAAATTGTGGTTACATTGTTTCAATGTGTGGGATGTTTTTCATTTAGCAGTGAGGAGTAAAAGAGAACGTGAAAACTTTAAAATACAGAAACAAAGTCTTGTTCAGCTGATTAAAATACCTTTCAGGGGTGAGCATTACCCAACTTCCTATGGGAAAATTGTCCCCAGATACTCAAATCTAGTTGTTTTCAATTTCTAGATATGTTTTGTTTAAAAGTAGTTTGATTTAGATAACTCAGGAAACAAAATATGCTGCTATCCACCTTCCTCCTAATAAGACAGAAGTGGGTTTTTTTTTCCTCTTTTCTTCTTAGCCAGGTCGTATTTGCTGAAGTTATGATTTCAGGATAAATAATCTCATTTGGAGATTCTACATTCCAGTTACCAGAAGAATTTGGCTATTAAAATACTCTGTGGATGGGTGCTAAAAAACAGATGGAAGTGATGATGGTGATGATACTCTCTCCCTTGTGAGGAATGTGTTATGAAATGTGTTCCTGGCCCTGTTCTAGCTAATGCTAGTGAAATACCCAGAATATTTTATAGTGTGTGTTTGCATCTTTTCTTGGTGGCTTGGTTGAATAGGGTTCAGATATTTGCTCTGTTTGACATAGATGCTGAAATTTTATGCAGGTCTCCCAAATCTCTTGGGGGGCTTGGCCACCAGATTGTTAGGGCAGTTCCTGTCTTTCACATCTTCTCTCATGGAACCAAGATTTAAGAAATCTCCCTGTAGTGTTAGGCAGCTTGAAGAGAAAATGCTAACAGCAGTTGGGATATTTTGCAATACATTTAGTTACAGCAGTCTTTTGAAAATGGACTTCTACACTCTAGTCCTATTTTGAACTTCAGCTAAACTGGGTTTCCAGTACCTGTGACTCAATTTTTACTTCTCCTCACACTTGGAGCACTGAAACTGAGGATTAGAACCCCCATTTCACCTCTGTCTGTGATTGCAGCCTGAAATTAGCCTTTCATCCTCATTTGTCTTAATTACATCAGGAACATCTTTAAAAAAATAAAGCTGCTTTCTAATTTTTTTTTTCTTTCTTCCATTCACGCACAAAATTCTTTCGTGGCAAATGACAGCACAGGGATTTCTTTACGTGAAGACAGAAGTTCCTTTCTATTAAAAAAAAAAATAAATCTGGTGATTGTTTTTCCTGGTCTCTCAGCTCAAACTGCAAAGCCAGCTGCTTGTGCAGTGACAGTGACCACACTTAGAGCAGGGGCCAAGCAACCGTGTCGAGCCTGCAGGTCTGGGTGGGGAGGTGCAGGGGAGGCCAGGGGTCAGCCAAAGTCATCATCACGGGGTGATAAATGTGCTCCTGAGCTGCAAGGCAGCCTGTATTTGTCTGCCATCCTTGTCACAATCTCATGGTAAATTTACCACTGGTAGATTATAGTTTTTGGTGTCCTCCACTGTACAGTAAGCAAGTGTCACTACTGGCTCTTCTGTGAGGAGAAGTAGATAAGTGTCCATGATTAATGATGTGGACACTATCTAGCAGCAGGAGCCCATCAACCTGTGACAACTTTCTATTCCATGGGCATTAAACTCCTAAATGCTGTCACAGTCCTGCAATAGATTGCAACAGACAGCAGGGAACAAGGAATAGGAAGGAGTTTCATGAAGCTTTTCTTTTTTTCCTGAAGTAGGCGATTTTTACTTGAATTTAGTTTTGCCTCTGTTATTTTGCTAGACCCCAAAAAAAGCTGGGGAAAAGGTCAGTTTCAGCTGTCTCCCAATCCATTTGGCAAATATTGATTCCCTCCCAGCTGTTCCTGCTGGAGTGTGATCATTACCATTGGCCACTTAGCTACTTGCAAACGTGACCAACAAAGGCCAGCACTGCTCTAGGTTCAGGGCATTTTTTTTTTTTTCAGGGCATGTAATTGCTCCAAGAACACACAGATTTGGTCCTGGCTATGTCTGATAGAAGTGGTGGCTAATTCTTTCTCTTCCAAAGTCTTGGAATGAGCAGAGAGTTTAAAGGAGAGTATGGCATGGCAGGCTTGTGACTGTGAAGAAGTTAGCACAGGATCTGGCACATCACCCACCACAGAGATAAGCAGCCCAGGGGCCCTTTGGGAACTGCATGTGCCAAAACCTGCCCCAGCCTCTAATCATTTCTTTGATGAGTGAAAACAAATGTGAAAAAACCCACTTTTCTTCTGGTCTTGGGGCATACCTGACTAGAAGAAACCATTAGAGATATGGTCTCCAGTGCAGTCAGTCATTGTTTTGTACCCTACAGCACTGAAAGCCCAAAGACCCTGAAACCGTTCAGATACACTGTGAATAAAAAGAACACCTGAACAATCCTCTGTTTGTGGGTTTGAACTGAAACAGGACCCTTAGCTGCTGAGAATTCCCAGTTGTTTAAGAAGCCTTTGACAATCACAGCTTCTCTTGGAGGTCTGGACAGGGGGTTGAACTTGCTCTAAAGTCTTCAAGGAAAATGTGCATGAGGATTCATTTCTCACTGGCAGCAGATAGCACTGTTTGGGGTTTATTGCTGTTTGGGCACACTGGATCAATAATAATAATGCACAAAATTGAGGTGCTGTGGATTTTGAGCATGGAGCACATTGGATCTCTAACTCTATCTGGACCTTCTGGGGTGATAACCAGCAAGAACAATTCCATAGTTTAATAAGGAGGCATCCAGACTGGACTGTGATTGATAATGAGTCCAGAAGGCTGAGAGCTGTGGCCTGCCCACACAGCTGCCTTTATCAGCAAGAAAAGGGCTTTTAGGAACTTAAACAGCTGTGATGTATTAATTGCAGCAGCCTCAGGCCCTGGGTGATGGGTTTGTTTGTTGCAGAGGGCACAAAGAGATGGGATATGGAGACTGGGTCTGACAGCAAAAGAAGTCAGGATAAGAGGAGTGCTAGAAATGTGGAGAGAGAGAGACTGTGTGAGGGTGTTAAGACAGGAATTAATTTTATTCTGTCAATCAGTCCCTGAAACAATTCATTTAAATTTCTTAAAAAGCAGAGGTGAGTTGGGTGCTTTGGGGGGAGGCAGCAGAGGTGAGTGATATTCCTTCTGCCGTGCTGTAATTCCAGTGCCTTTTCACAGCTGTAAATCTCCCTCAGAAAGCTTTGAAAGTCTTTTTTGAGTGTTAAAAGCTTGGGTGGTCAAGGTCAGGTGAGTTCCTTCCTCCCTCTTTCCCCAGACAATGAACACTTTCAAGAGGCCTACCCTGCTAGTTAAGTTTCGGTATCTGCACTTTTTATATCCCTCTCTCTCTCCAGGAAACAAAGCAGCACATACAGCCAGCTCAGGCCTCCACTGGAGAACTATATAATTCCTAATGTAGATTTAAAAGGGAAAAAAATCCTCCTTTTCTTTTCTTGCATATTCCCAGAAGACTTGATCAATATCTTGCAAACCCACGTAGATCTGTTCATTCCTACATGTTAAATGCAATCTGCTGAGCCCTACCTGAGAATATTATGTGGCACAAAAAACAAGCACCAATAAATAGATTGCAAAAGAATAAAGCACCAGCATTCTAAAATACAGAAAAAATTTCTGGGCCATATTCAGGTCTTGTTCCATTCAAGATACCGCTTTTGACAATTCTACTTTTTACCCTCATGTGTCCAATTTTGAATGCTTGCTTTAATTTTTGGAAGAATGGCAGTGTTGCAGGTAATGGTACACACTAAACATTTTGTCAGGGAGCTGCTTGGAAACACTATTTTTTTCTAGCAGTGATTTTAAAGATACAGGGTGATGTTCTTCAAGGAATTCTATACCTTCCTTTCCTGTTGGTTACCTTAAAAACATGTCACATGCCTCTGTAAAAATGCTGCAGGTAGCTGTGTTTCTTCAAGATCAAACTGCAGTTTGCAGCTTATATGTCACACACTAATTCCTTTGATTTTTTAAATTCTCGTCTCCCTTTTATTATATAATATTGACAATATTTCTGTGCCTGTGAAAATGGAGGTGTGATTATTAGGGCCCTTCCAAGTCAGGTGTTGAGCCCTCATTTGTATTATAAAAGAGGAGCCAGGTTTAATCACCATCCCCTGCCACACTGGACATGATCTGCTCTGATCTACCCTGAGAGGTCAGTCCTGGTTATCACTGGGTCAAATCCAAATGCAACAAAATGTCATAAGGAAGGCAAGTGTAGAGGTAGTGAGTTTTAAGAAACAGCAAGCATTTGGTGTATATATAAAAAAGAGGGATATCAGTGTGCACAGGGCGTGTGGAAGGAGATGATAAAAGCTGTGAAAGTTGAAACCATTTCTGTACTTTATGGCTGAATCCTGATTTATGGTAGAGGCTTTATTATTTTTAAGAAGTTCTGTTCTTTCACTGGTGTCTAAGAAGCAGGTGCATGTGTGAGTGCAGGAGGTATCTTCAAAAGGATAAACTTTCAGAAACTGGGTGGCTTTCTGGGCCTCTCAGAAAAGTCATGACAGCTTTTACAGGAGCTGGAACAGTCCCAGAACTACCTGGATGCAGGATTAATTCTCAGCTCTACAGAGAGTCCTACCTTGTAAATCTAGACTGAAGGGAGGAATAGATCCTTAATTCCTTTGGTTTCAGCAAGACTTTGGATCTAAATAACCCTATATATCAGGATTTTATTGTTGGATAATTTAATTTATTGTAGAATCTTGTCATTTATGGCATCACACCGGTAACTGATCAAATCAAAACCTGCAGATTCTTATATATATCTCCTGAAGAGCTTTTTACTCTCCTCTTTTTTTTTTTTTTTTTTTGCTTACAAGAAAGAATCCAGAATATTTACAGTACAGGTAGTGGTGTTTTCCCCAGTTCTTTCTTTCATTTTTTGGATGTCAAGATAGTTTCAACTGGGCCTTTTTTTTTTTTTTTTTTTTTTCTTTCTTTAAACCTATGAAACCTTCTCTCTCTTAGTAAGAGCTCTCTTTTTGTACGAGTTTTGAAAGTCAAGTCAAACATCTGTTCCTTAAAGCACATTATAAGCCAGGTTTATCTTCTGGAAGGCTAAATACGGATTTGATTGCATGATGCTGACATGCACGTGTACCTCCTGACTGCAGAACTCCTCACTTAGGGTTTGTATTTGAACTGGTCTGGGTAATGAAGTTACAAGAAAAGGGTCACCATTTCCATAGTTGAAGCCTTCCATTGTATGGCTGCCTAGCAGAAGCTAAATTTGAATAAATCACTTTCAGCACCTCCTGAAAATCAAGTGCTTCCACTGGAGAACAAAAAAAAACAGTAGCACCCAAACTGACATTTTGGGATGGGAGCAGAATGCTGAGTGTTACAGAAGCATGGCATATATAAATGAGTGGGATCCAAAAAATTGCTACATATTGTCTGTGTTTGTGTTTGCATTTGTCTAAATTTAGATATTTCCTTGCTCCACCTCACCCCACAGTCCCTGCTCTGCCAGGCCTCTCATTCCAGTGGCCCAGATGGATCCCTACTGCAAACCCTCCCAGCAAATCCTATCTTTGATTTCACTAGAAAACTGCCAACATCCTACTGTATTGTCAGTTCATTTCTAATTTCTGTAGAGTATTTGCAAGGCAATAGAGGTAGAGATTTCTGCTCTGGGTACACAAAAACTCTAGAAAGCCTCAAGTGCACAACGAGAAGGGAAATCCAGGTGCTATCAGAATGGTAGGAGAAAATTCCAAGTACCAGCAGGTCTATTTGGGGGAGACAAGATAATTATAGAATTTGCTTGAGATTTTCCCTTTGTTTCCTGTAATGATTTTTTACTTACTCTCTTGAACTATCCAGGTGGTGAAGGCAAAACCTGAGTAATGTCCTTTTGTAGTCATAGCCAGCATGACACTAGGAAAAGACATCCCATTTTGAGGATAAAAAATAACCCCCACAGCTCTTAAAGGCTGGTGTCAGGCTGGGAAGTGAACCACATGTGAAAAGCTCGACTGCACTGTCAGAGACAAAGCTCATCTGCTTTCTGGTGTGTCTCTTACACCTGAGTCAGAGTGCAAATTCACCACTCCTGTGTGTTGACAGCAGAAAACTAGGCTGGCATTTACACAGGGTGAAGCAAGGATGGAAATTTTCAGTTATACAAAAAAAAAAAAAAAACCACAAGTGCCCAGTTGCTTGTTGAGGTGGCTGAGGTGACCCCAGCCCTATTGTTTAAAATGTCAGCAGCACCTACAAGTATAAAAAAGCCCTGCCTCTTTCTGCTGCTGGCAGTTTCCTCACTCTGCACAGATGAGAAATTTCTCTCTGAAAAATCATGCCATGAATTGCACAGACAGACACAGCTGCTGTCAGTCTGTCCTTGCTGCCCATTTCCCCACTCCCTCTCTGCCAGAGAAAATTGCTCTTTTCTGAAGCACTTGGAAGCAACTCCTCCATTTCTAATAGCAATAAGGAACAGTGAATTCCTTAAGTCTCTTTTATGGCTGTTGAACAACACCCTTGAAAATTTACTAAACAGTGATGAAATTTACTAACTTTAAATTTAAATTTAAATTTACTAAATTTACTAAACAGCCTTGCTTACATCCTATCCCTGCCAAACCTGGCAAAGGAGCTGTGTCAGGGGGAAAGAGTGGATCTTTGCATGAGTCTTCAGAAGTGACAAAGGTTTCCAGCAAGGGAAGGAATGGATCTGTGGCTCCATGAAGCAGAAACCCAGGCAGAGCCTGTGTGAGCAGAGGCAGGACTCCGTGCCCAGACATAACTGCTTGTTGAGCATCCTCCAAAGGAGCCCACAGGCTCCAGGGTTCATTCCTGGCCCTTCTGGATGCACACTTAGCATCGATGACATTTTCTGTCTCATTCCAATCTGGTGCTGGAAGCTTTGCTCTCTGCTTCATTCTTTCATTTGAGTCACTATATTTAGTACCACTAAGAATTTCTGGATTATCTTTCTCTTAGCTGTGCACATTATGTAACTGTGCCCTCACTTCTGTGACCCTTCTATAGCTTGGCACATTTAAATGTTGGGGTTTTTTTTTTATTTTTTAATCTGTCTTTCTGTGCTAGATTCCCAGGTTGGCAAATGAGTTGTCATCTTCAGATTTATGTGCAAATGATAGGTGCAACACATGATTGAAAAACTATCTTCTGTGATTCATTTTGAAGTGAAACTCAACACCAGAAATAAGGAAATTCTGCAGTTTCCTTGCCCTTCAAAACGCAATAGGAAAATTGTATGAAACTTCTTCTTGGCTCACACTTGGAAGCTCCCTCAGAGATGGTTTTGTTTTCATGTCAGTGAACTTTAGGAATAATACTCTGACCAAATGTTAAGTAATAGAGATGATCTGGGTTGAAATTACTCAGTCAGGGCCAAAATATGTTTTCCCTTCCCTTCCATATGACAGAAGCTTTCTACTGCAGCCACAATTTGAGAAAGTTAACTGGGTTTTAAGCAAATGAGAACCTGTTTTGTAAATCTGTTCTGGTTTGATGACAGGTGATTTCAAAGAAGGAATAGAAGTTCCAGGGAGAAATTCCAGATGAAATAGATGTACCTAATATAGTTACTGACTTTGTGCAATTTTTTTAAGCTGTTAATAATCCAAGATTCACAACTCATAAATCTGGGAGGGGTTTTTTTGTTATTTCTCTGTGTGATATTTGTGTTTTCTGATGGTTTTGGTGAAAGGGATTTGTGAAACTGGCAATGTTTCTTCATCTAAAAACCAAGTGTTCTTTGCATTTCTTTTTAAAACTGCTACCCTTCCCCCCCCCCAAAAAAAAAAAAAAGCTAGAAAGGTTCACTAGTCCTGCAGATTTCTATATTAAATTCTAAAGAGTCAAATTTTTGAGAATTTTTCATCCAAGTTTCATGTCTGCACTGAAACCAAGAGTCAGATGTGCTTAATAAGCTTACAGATTTCATAGTAAATGGCTTGCATAGCTGTATTCTCAAACTTGGAGGGTTTAGAGGATATGTTTTTCAACTTGAGATGAGGTTCCTTAATCTGGTGCTAAGGTGAAGTATCACACAATAGCATTATTGTTAGGACTTACTGCATCCCATTAAATCCAATTCATGATCTAACATATTTTCTTTGCAGATTGTGTGTCTAGGTTCTTTTATAACTCAGACCTCAAGTATCTTAAATACTGATAAGGCCAAACCACTTGCATACTTTAAATACAGAAAATTCACAAACTTGAAATGTAAGGTTTCATTTATTTTCATTATTACTTTTCCCAGATTGAGGGATGAACTTGAAAAAGGAAGCTGGAAAAGAGCTTCCCTAACACAGTAATAGTCTTTTAGTCACTTCTTTACATTGAATGAAGAAAATTTCACTGTTTGTTAGCCTCTGATTTTTAGCCTGCCCCACCAGGTTTGTCCGTGAGAAAATTCCCTCAAAGTAAATTAAATAATCGATGGAAAACTACAAAAGTAGTAAGAAGCTTTTTATCCACTTTAATTTGCTGTGATTAAATTTAAGCTCAAATAGGATGCAAGATGTGAAATGGATTGGTGATACTAGAGATTTTTAATAAACTTTTGGTGCATTTTTTTATAATAATACCATTTATGAGCACTGTAAAACCCTTACTACAAAGTCTGCAAAGGTCACCATTTAAGTCAGATCAGCATCTGCCCTCCTCATCTGATCTCAAAATATGTGGTGAGAAGAGGTTCAGTACCCCCAGAAATTCTCATCACACATTTATGACTGACAGAATGATACAGCCAATGGAGCAGAGCTGGAATTAATATTCATGGTTTAGAGCAAGTCACAGAGATTCACCTCCGGAGCCAAATTCTTTGTTGGACATTTCCATATATTAATATTAGGAACAATAGGAAGATTTATATTTCTATGTGTATGAGGTAAACTAAAAAATAACAGGGAAATAGCACAGAATTTATGCTTTTTCTTCTCAAAGACTGATAATATTTCTTTGTAAGTTCTAAGGTAAAAACATTTGGGGTTTTTTACTGAGTTACTGGTTTCTCTTTTGACTCACAAGGGGAAAGTATGAGGGTTGTTACGAAAAAGCTTCAGGTCTATTAAATTTACATTCATACCAACTAGCATTAAAGACTCTGGGACTCATTTCTCATTTGCTACAGTGCAAATGTATACCACATTTTACAAACACTCCAAGGCTGTTTCCTATTTCCACAACTGTGAAAAGGGCCCAGAGGATAAACAAGAATCAAGCATTAGCCTGCAGGGAAAGCCTCCAGCCTGGATTAGGACCTTTGTGAAAATGTCTTTAACAAGTCCTTAGGATCACAGTCTTTTAAAGATGTGTTCTTTAAAATTTGCATTCCTGTCAGAATGAGAAGGAGAGAATGGCTGTTGAAGATGTCAAAGTGTCACATCTTCCTGCTTATATCTGTAGACAAACTTTCCCTGGTGGTATCAGGTACCCAACAAGACATCCAAGCCAGAAGTGGTGGTTTGTGCCAGCAGGTTCTGACACTACCTCTAAGTGCTGTGACTGAAGAGTTTGATAATAAAAACCTGGGAAACTGTCAGTTTAATAACGAAGTAGGTCTAGGTCTACACAAAATATATTTTCCATACAAAATACACCCTCTGATTCTCTTGGAGAGTGGTTTTATCATTTCAAATTTCAGGGGGCAGCAGAGTTCTGGAGTCCTGCTTCCCTCTGTGTCACCTGGCTGTGGCCATCCATGATATTTAGAAGTCAGAAGGAGCACAAATAGCTATTTTCTTGTGCTGTGCTGCCTGCACTGGGAGAACTATAAAGAACAAAGGCAGACAATGACTCATCAAGCAATTTGCTCTTGATTCTGTACCCAACACTGTCTCTGGGGTTATTCAGTATTTCAAGATTAAAAATCTCTTTTTCCCAGAGAAGAGCTGGGCTGGAGAAGGCATTTCCAGTATCTGTACACCTGGCCACTGAAGAATGGTATTTTAGCATTTTTGGTCAATTATATTTGGTGATAGGGAGGATTAAAAGATGTAGAAAATTTGCTCAATACAAAGAGAACAGAAGATTTGGGGAGATATATTTATATGTAGTCAAAGTCCTGAATATTGTGGAAGAAAGTAGCAGAAAGTGAAGGACATCTTTACATTTTGGAAGAAACTTGGAAAGTCAGTTCCCTTCTGCTCTCCTACTCATTTCACCTCTCCCATATGGGAGATGGAAGCCTCATCAGGTGAGAATTGAATCCCAGATCAGTGAGGTAGCAAACAAGGGAAAGGGACTGTGGTCCTGTCATTTCCTGCTCCTATGATCCTTGTCCTCAGGACTGCATCAGACCTGATGCAGAATATATCAGATAGGGCCCTGGTGAGACTAAAAGGAATTGAATATTGCAAAGTGGTGCAATGGGAGCCATACATAAATACAAAGATAAATACAGATTTGATAAAATACCAGCAAAGGGCACTGGAGGGAACAATACAAGATGATGCAGTCAGGCTTTTTCCTCTCTAACTCTCCTGACCCTGAGAGGAGATATGGCTTTCCAGAACTCTGCACCCAAGCCAAGATGTATTAGTCATTTTATTAATAATTACCCCTTGAGACCTCTCAGATTCTGGGATAATAAAGTGGAACTGTAAATCTTCAAGTGTGCTGATCTATGGATGTCCATTTCAGCATACAGGAAGATACAACAGGTCCACATTTCTTACCTCTGACTGCCAGTGCTGAAGTGTGTCAGCCTGCTGGGAGAGGCAGCCCAGGAGCTGTGCAGTCACTTTCTTGGCTGCACTCATGCCCAGCACTGCAAGGCTTTACTTCTAAGGCTTCCAGCATGCTAGAAGGAGAGACTTGAAAGTCTTTTAGGTTTGGAAGGAAGACAGCCCCCAGGGAGCTGAGCATTTGTCCTGGTTGAGTCTGCTGAGCAGCCATTTATTTAAGGTCTACCAGCACCTGAAAGGTAATATAAAATAAAACATTTCAAACAACTAGTGAAAGGACAATAGTCATTTTTACTCCTGCCATCCTTGCTCCTTAGAGGTGTTAAGCTAAAGGGATAATTTGCTGCAGGAAAAGTATAGTAAATAGAATGCCTTTTTACAGGAATGTGTTTATGAAGGAACACCTCTATAAGGATGCAGAAATGTGCTCCCTGTCTGAGAAAATGCCATTTTATGTGAGTCCTCACAACTGTTCAAATTCATGTCTCATTACTTAGTGCCTCTTAAAGGTCTTTTTTTGTATCTTCTGCAAGATGCTTTGTCTTGCATTGCTTTGCCTGGCAGAAATATTACTTAGACTAAAATCCTTAATGTGAGATGCCTTATAAAGAAGTTGTTTCATTTAATAACATTCCTTGTATTAGTTCCCCCTAAAGTAATCACTTTGATGAGAACCCACTCTGTGTTCCTTTATTTGATCTGGGAATAAAATTATCTTGTCTTTACTTGAGAATCTCTTTCTTATTTTTTCTAGAATAAATAAACATGAAGCTGTCAGTGCAGAACAGGCATTGCCTCTCTCTGTTATAAACCTTTTGAAACCTTTTAGAACATGCCTGAAGCACCGTTTTCTTGCTTTCTTGTTTCCCATACAGATACATGAGGAATAACAGAGTTTCTTCTGTCCCAGTAATGTTCTATCACATTTTCTGTCCTTTTCCTAGAACTGATCAGATTATTTATCATGGAGAAGTTACTTAACACATCAAGCAATGATTTTAGTTGATTATTATAAGAACCAAAGCTACCAGCCGTGAGATTTGGGATCTACAGGGCAGGAGCACCTGCTGATCCTTTGCATAGTCAGGCCCTCCAAGTTGTCTCCTGTACTTCAATGAAGCCACAAGTTCAGCTCTCCTGTAAGTTTTAGGATGAAGGCTTCACTGCAAGATTCTTATGGTCTGAGCTGCTCTTTTGAAGTGAGAAGACATTGAGGTATGTTTGCTTTCTCATTTTCATCATGTAAAGGTTTGGGTAATTAATCTCTAACCAAACATCTGCATTCATCAAGTGCTGTGGGATGTCAATGATGGTTGCACACTCTTTTTTCAGGCCAAAGAAACAGCCATTGCATTCAGCCTTAGGCCACATGCAGCTTCACCATAACTTCTTTCAGTGGAGAAGGAAGCTGGATGGAGAATAATGTTGATAACTGATACTGCTACTACTAGTAGTACTACCACATCATCATCATTAGTGTTGTTGTTGGTATTATCAGCAGCATCCATCCACAAAGCTATTGATGCTAAATCTTGTCACCTCCTCCAGGTGGTTTGGTGCTGCCTCCCATATTCACCAAAGGGATGCAACATCTCTGTAAATATTCCTGGTGCCCAGTGAAGTGGCTTCTTGGCAGTGCCAGCCAAAAGACCACAAGTCAAAAGGAGAAAAAGAAAAACAAACAAACAAAAAAAAAAGGAAGCTGAAAACATTGGAAGGAAAGTGTCAGTCACAGACAGATTATTATCTACTCTAGAGCACGGTGGTGTCACTTGGAATCCCAGCTCAGTATTTACATCCACTTGCCTCCATGTCTCTTCAGACTTTCTGAAGAGAAAGTCTTCAAAAAGCTGTAAAAAACCTGGATTATTGTTTGTGTATGCTTAGTGTACCACACAGCAACAAAATTCTCTGTTAGGAAAACAGAAATTTCTGGGTTTATTTATGACAAAAGGATCTGTCAAATCACGAGATGTAAATGTTGTATGCTTTTAGTTCTTTAGGAGCATCAGTAAGAAACACTGATCTGCATGGTTTCTGAATCTGTATTGGTAATCCCCCTGAGGCACCACCAGGGTTTCAGGGAAGGAATTTAAATGAAATGTTTTAAATGAAATGTATTTGCAGGCTTCCTTCTAGCTCTGAAGACATCAAGCTCCTTTTTGAAACATTTTAGATTGCTGACTGGGTATTTCCAGGGGCTAACGAAGCACATCAGTCAATCCCAGTGGATCCAGTGACCATTTCATATCTAATCCAAGCAAGTACTGTTCATTTGATCTTAAATCTGGTATCTTATCAATGTAGGTGTTGGTCATTTAGTCTTTAATCCTGTAGCTATTTGATAAAGGCACATGAGAAATTGGTTGACTGTGTCACTGCAATTTGCCAGACAGTTGTAAGAAATCATCTTCCAAACTGATGTATGTGGTCTGTAGCACCTGTGAAGAAGCCAGCAGCTCATCAGGAACAGAGATCTTGTCGTCGTTAGTCAAAGGACTGACACACTCAAAGGGAGAGAATAAATACACGGGGCTTTTTTCCTGGTTTTCTTGCCTCAAGAACAGCACTCCTTTGTTCAAGTAAGATCTGAGAGTTTAGTCAAGCAGTGGAAAGCAGGTAGCTCTGCAGAGCAAAGAGAAATGCAGATGCTAGACACCTTCAAAGAAGATGGAAATGTATTTGTCACCCATCTACAGAGCACCCAAGGACAATTTCAAGTCCTGGGAAAAGCAAAATGCCAGGGCCTCTGGCACTTGTCTCCCCCCAGTTGCTCAGGAATACAGTTGGACTGTGTGGTTAAAGTAAGTGGGTCTTAAGTTCAGACTTTTCATTTATCACAAGGAGAACATGTTATTTGCTGGCCTCTAGCTGATCATCATCTTTGTTGAGAGGATCACTTTCAGGAAACAATCAAGCACTCTTCCCACCCACGTGAGACTTTGGTGGTTATTCCAGCCCAAATCTTTTGTTGCCACAATTCAGAGACAAACTATTTCCATCCCTTTCTTAAAAACTGACCAAGCAGGGTCATGTCTCAGTATTTTTCTTTGGTGTTTTAAGAGGCTTTCAAGACCCTGTCCTGTGCACTGCCAGGAGGGGTGGACCCTCTGCCCTGAGATTTGGTGCTTGACTTTTTTTCCAAAATTATTTTAAGTTAGACAAACTGTAAGTGGATGAATATAAACAAAGAGCTGGCAGGCTGTGTGGTATAAAAGGGAACATTATAGATTATGAGCTGGGGGACAGGGCTCAAAAGGCAGCAATTCAGCAGCCAGTCAGAATCACCAACTAAATTTTTTCTTTACTCACTTGCAGGATTTTTAGTGCCCTCTGGAAGGACATCAACAAGATTTAGACACAAGCATATCACTACTGTAATGAACACTGACAAAAATCTGAGAAACTGGAACTGGAAATGCATTTGCAGAACTCCTTCTCTGGGAATTGCTACTATAATTATAACAGTTTGGAAAGCAATACCTTTATAAGTGCTTTTACCCCATCGTGTATCACACTAGGGATTATAGCATTTTAATGACCTTGGTGGCTAAATTGTACAATATCTGTAACAGTATAAAATCCAGGAGAATTTTTGGCCCCAGTGAGGCCATAGAAAATCTCCTGCTGACTTTGTTGGAGCCAGCAAAATCCATCCTAATTTTCCAGGTGTGACCAGCTCCAGTTAAAAAGCAGGTTTATATTTTACTCATACATATGAGTGAACTGATAGTTTTCCTAGACATATACTACAAATGCCCTGAATTTTATTTCACAAAGGATGTTATGACATGGAATATACTGTTTCTCCATGAAAAATGCACCTTTTAATAGCAGTTATTGAAAGGGTCATATATACCTCCCTTTTTCTCCTGTCACCAAACAAAATGAAATTCATAGACCTGCTACTAACTAATGTGACACACGTTTTATGGCTAAATAAGGCCTTGAAAATGAAAATCTTCTGCCCTCTCATGAGGTATATAGATCCAAATTAAATGAGTGAGTTGCATTAAGGCACCTGCAAACCTTGAAAAGGGGGTATTGGCTTTTTCATTCTTCCTACGGATAATAAACTCACCCGTCAAACATCTTCTGAAGAGCAAGCCAAGCAAAGCAAATGTCACCCTGCCTTAGCCTCCTTTAAATGTTCTCAGTTTGCTGAAATTAGGCATGTCTACTGGAGATAGGACTATGAGAGATTGATAGACACTCCGGGGTCAGGTTGCATATGGAAAAGTAATAATTGATCCCCGGTCCCTCCATGAACCACCATTTAGTGTGCTGTGAAATTCCAGAAGAAAATCAGAATAACAAGCTGAAAAATAAAAGGAGGTAGCAAAGCTCACTTCCCCTCAGCTTCAGAAAATATATGTTGTGTTGGGAAAGGTGTTACCTGACAATGTGTTTTAAGTGACATGGCAATAAATATGACCAAGCACCAACATTTTCTCTGGTGTGCAAACTGCCTTTGAGAGAGCCTGGAGAGATTCCTGCTGGTCTCTGCAGGATTTGGCTTGAGCTCCTCTGCAGGAATTAGTTTGTGCCAGTGGAAGTAAATAGGCCCTTGGGGGTGCTGCTGCTGCTGAAGTATTTATTTTTATAATAACTTGTTGGCTGGTGCAGAGATGGGCAGTCACAACCACAGCGTGCAAAGCTCCACTCCATTTATCCTTATCAGTCAGAGCCCTTTGCAAGGACAGCAGTGCTGAGAGCCATAAATTTGGGGGCCTGGCAACCTGATGGCCACTTGCTATGTTTCTGGGAGCAGTTTCTTCCCCAGAGCTCTGCAATGCAAAGCCAACCCTTTGGACCATGGAGGGACATAGGTTGAGGGCATCAGAAGATCACTGGATTTTTTCTGACTCATACCAGAGCCAATAAAATGTCCTTATTCTGAAGGAGCCTCCCTCACTGTATTTCCAGTGGCTGATCACACCATCTTATCATCCAGCAGTCCTTTCTCTAGCTTGGCTCCTAGGCATCTCCTGGCTAAGAGAGCCCAGCACCACTTGAGGAGCTTTTCTTCCAGATGCTGTCACCAGATGCCTCTGCTCTCACTTTCAAATCAGGTAGAAAATAGGAGGGAAGCACAGCTCTCTGTCCACCACCTTGAAGGAAAAGAGGGCAGTGGCCACATTTCATTAGTCAAAGAAGAAACGAGGTTATTCTCCTTCCTTTGCCAGAGTCTGGCACTCAAAGAAAACTGCAATGAAAATAAGACTGAAAGATCCTTTGCTAATGACACAACCTTCTCATCACATGCTCTCTTTTATCAGCACTCACACATGTCTGAGCACAGAGTAGGGCCCTGTAAAACTGGCTGGTTTTGACATTTTTAAGAATTGTTTTCTCACTTATTTCCTGTTTTCTTCCCAGCCGGCCCAACCACATCCAGAACATAGATAATATTTACATTGGTATCTCAGCCACCTTTGTTTAAACTCCTTTTGAATGAGCTTGGAGCTCCACTTATTCCCCTCCTGATACCTAACTTGAGCAAAGCTTGACTTGAGGCCAACAATACCTAAAAAAGGAGACAGAAAGCTTGAGCAAAATAGGAAACAGGTAGTTCTGCTGCTGCTGCAAGTACATAGAGCCAGCATTTTCTAATAACTTTCTCCAGCTGTCAGTTACTTGTTCAAAATGAAACACATACACTGCAGGGAAAAGAAGACTGGTGTGCTTCTAAGTTAAAAGAAATGTTTTCAGACATCTGTGTGCCACCTGGTAGCCTGAACCAGGATTTTTCCCTCCTCCCAGCTTCTGCTTGCCTTGCTATGCATCCATTGATTTCCACCTCCACTCCAGCAGTGGTTCTTTTGCAGTGGGTTTGCACCTCTAGCCTGATGCCAGAATCTGTAGGTTTCACTTCATTTGCACTGAATCCAGGCTCTCCTTGGAATTCCCTTGGGGAAGCAGTCAGGAAAAGTGCCCCAGAGCCTCAAAACAGGGTTCAGAGCATCAGAATCCTCTGGGATCCAGCAGCATGGAAAATCATGAGCCCTCTGAGCACCCAACCAGCCCCACACCCAAGCGATGGGAGTGCTGGCCAGCCCGAACACCTTCAGTTGTGAAAACTTCAAAGGCCACTGAATCTCAGGGTCCTAGCTCCCTCTCCTGGCAGAGCACTGTAGTGGTGAGAGAACCGGGGTTCTGCGGGGTGCTCCCCCTGGCACAGGCTGAAATCTGAGGTCGGATCTGCAGCTGGGCAAAGGGAGGTGCAGGGGAACCGTGTCCCCAGTGAGCAAGGAGCTGCAAGGAGCCCGGTGGTAATAATGCAGATACAGCTCGACCAGCAGATTAATACAGGATTAGCAAAGGCAAAATCTATTCTAGTGGAGAACATCTGCCACGTAGCTTTAGCTGCATAAAAAATATGTCCTTCAGCAGAGATAAAACTTCATTGCTGAGCACTATCTGCAGCCCTGAAGGCTGGGGGTCGTGCAGTTTATTCTCTAATACTTTGCCACCAGACTGATTCCTCTCCACCACCACAGCATTCTTCTGTTTGGTTTTGTGTAAACACCCAGCCTGCTTCTTCTCCAGACTGTGACTTGTTCCTTGGGAAGCACACAGCTCCCTGGATAGGAGCCTCTCACTGCAGCAGGTGAGGTACAACCAAGGGGGTCTCGGCAGCAGGCTGTGGCACTTCCATCTGTCAAGGCACAGCTGGTTGACCCCTGAGAAGCATCCCTCCATCCTGCAACACCCACTGCCACCAAGTCCTTGGGAGTCAGAGGTGGAAGCCTGACAGATGTCCCAATGGCTGAGCCAGGGTCTTTCAGGGCCAGCAGCAGGTGTCTGTGGCACTCTACAGGACAAGCTGGCTCTTCCAGTGGTGGGTCTTGCTCTGGGCACACGAGGCTCTGGGAGCCAGCAGACCTGCAAGCACTGCTTTGGCTCACAGCAGCACCCATCCTGCCAGGCTCAGCTCCATGAAACTCCGCTGGATGGGTGGAGGTCCCTGCAGTTTGGCCACTGGCCAGCAGCAGCTTGGGTTGGGTCCCTCAGCAGTAGCTTTTGGATTCAGTTAGGCTGTGTTTTCACACCAAGGCATCCAAAAGCCTCACAACCAAGCAGGTGGGCTGGGACTGGTGGGGACAGGGCCTGTAAGCATCAGACCTTCTTCATTCCTGCTGTTTCTGGGGAGAAAGTGGAAACGGAGTTTCCTGTACCAGTCAAACAACAGCACTCTCAGCTGTTCGCTGTGGTCTTTTTCTAGAGGATTATTTGAGGGCTTTTTCAGTCTTTGGCAATGAGTTTATCACTCTTGTTTATAAGGAACAGGAGGCAGGTCATAGGTGTGCATCCAGGTTTCTGTTGTGGTTGTCTTTTCTTCTAGGTTTCACACCAGTGCAGTTTTGCCAAGGCAGGGAAGGTGCTTCAGGAGACCCCCCTCAGTCTCCAGTGCCAACTGCAGCTCCTGCTTAAATGGTAAGGTCCTCAGGATCTCCTCACAGGTCTGTAAAGCAAAGCTAAATCTGCACAGAAAGTGTTTAGTCAAGGGGAGGATGTGGCTCATAAAACATCATAACTTAACCATCCCCGTCATAGGAGACCTTCTGTATATTTTTTTGAATTAAATTATAGTTTCTTCCTCAGGGAGAGAAAATGAGATATTGAAGGAGAGAGAGAGAAAGGGGAAAATCTTCTTCTGGATATTGCAGAATTTCCCAACAAGATTTTACCAGCGTGGTCACTGACTTCATGTTAGGTATTATAAGCAGTTTATCTTTGCACTGCTATAATGCAGAATTTTCTGAAAGAAACAGAGGTCTTTCTCCCTGTTTCCTCAGTCAGCTCTCATCCCTGCACTCATCATCAGGCTGCAGTTGTGTGCTGTCCTGCAGTGTTAGTTGTTCAAAACTGACTTCAGTTTGAGATGCTGCAAGAGGCTCTAAGACTCCTTATGAGCTGAAAAACAGTGATTTGATTTTCTTCCTTTATTTCTCTTCAATATTTTTTCCCTAGCAGTTATTATGTTCCTGTGATAAAACCAATGCTCAATATTGATGTACTGTATTCTGGAATACGTCTCACAACCAATCATTAAATGTTGGCACTTACTCCCAGCTTACACAGCTTTGCTAATTTTGACTGATTATACCTTGTTGTATTGTTCAGCCTGCTTCTCCCCAGACTGAGGATATATTTTCACACATCTGAATACGCTCATGATTTTTCTCATAACATTTCTTTTTAATGCTGCTCTTATTTTTCTCAGTTTGTATGTGTTTTCTTAAACTATGGAAAGAATATTTACATTCTTCAAGCCCTGCCTCCCCAGAGTGCAGAATGTGGCCTCTTATCTGAAAATCTGTCTTTCAACACAGCTGGCATGGAAAGAAGGGGATGTTACACCTAATAGACTTGTTGGTTTTATTTCTTTTCATCTGCTCCCCAACCAGAGCAGGTGGGCAGTTTTAAACTTGAGCAACAGTTTGTGGTCAAGTAAGGACAGAGGTTCCCAGCACTGAAAAGCAGTGGATGAAGCAGTGGTGTCAGTCCCTCTGAAGAGCAGCAATCCCAGGCTAGGTTTCTCCTCTGAACCCTGCATTTCCTGAGTTAGCAACCCCAGCACAGGGCTTGTTCTCACCACCATTACTCATGTAAGAAGCCTTGTTCACATCACTGACTACACATGTGGTTCCTGTCAATACAGGAGGAGGGAGATGTGTGTTTTGTAGCCAGTGAGCAGTCAGTTCACTAAAATTTGTAACTGATCACCAAGGGATGTGGGAAAGTTCTCCATCAGTCAGAGTCCTTAAAGCAGAGCTGGTCACCTCTCAGAAAGGGACAGTCCAGCTAGAAGTGGTTGGAGCTGATACAGACATTATGGGGCAAAGAAAATGTATGGCTGCTTTTCTTCAGTAAACCAGATTAGATTAAATTAAATTAAATTAAATCTCTTAACCTCACAGGCCTGTTGCCTGATGAGGATGGTATCTGTGCCCACAGGTACACATGGCAGGCTGTAAGTGGGTGCTAATTCTCTTTCTTATTTTGCAGAGCTGTGCATCTATGGGTAAAGCTGTCATTCTGCCTCCCAAGTACCTGTTCAGGAAGAGATCTTAAAATGCTGTCCCATGTGAAAAAACATCCAGTCCTAGGATTCCAGCAGCAGCTGATGTAGGTAGGAGCCTGCTGCCCACCCTTAGTTTACAGACCAGTTTGGCCACACAGCTTGCTAGGTCAGCAAGGACAGGCCAGCACAGGGACTGGTGCCAGGAATATTGCTACTGATTGTGCTCACTGAAGCATGTTATATCAGCTCCATGTCAGAGGAGCATGTCCAAGACTAGTTACAGCTAACAAGGCCCTGTTCAAAGGAAAAAAAGGAAACCAGAGTGAGATTTATGACTGTTTCAAGTACAGAATAAGTGGTATGAACAGATGAGCCCCGAAGAATGGTAAATTGTTCTTTACATATAAATATTTTCAGTGGAAAAGAAAAAGAGAGAGAAAAAAAAATCAGGAAGTAATAGAGTGAACTGTAAGTTTTTCTAAGTAGAGTCTTTCTGCATTTCCCATGGGATTGAGTTGAATGGGGGAGATAAAAAAAAAAAAAAGGAAGAGCAAAAACTGCTTGCAACACAGAACAAACCTGAGTGCCAAGAACATGCTCCAGATTTTTTTTAAAGATGTTTGGCTCTTATCTCAGCCCTGATTCATCACAGTTTACTCCCAGAATAATTCAAAATTCAAGGACCTTGCTCATGTGGGGTTAATGGGTTACATTCAACATTGAAACCCATGACAGAAAATAGCTGCCAAATTATTCAGTCCAGACTGGTTTTCGTGGTTAATGGAAATGAAAATAGCAGCAGCAACACTTACATTGTTTTACATTCCATAGGTGAAATGATTTTTTTTTCTTAGAACTGCATAATCCAGGACTGTGCACAGGGAGGAGGGGGCCCATCTGAAGGAGGGGTTGTGCTGCTTCTGACACAAAAGATTAGCATGCCCATGACTGAAGAGGAGGAAAAGGAAAACACTGCCATAAAAGTGACAGTAGAGGTGAAGAATTGTGGTGAATGTGTAATGCACCACTGAAAAGATGCAGGGGAAAGCATACCAAACAGAAAGTCTTGTCATATCTGTGCTGCTGCTCCAAAGCAGGAATTAATTTGAAGGGAAGAAGCTGCTGCTCTTGTTGTCTCACATCACTTGTTCACAAACACAGGCAAGAACAATGCTGGAGTGATCCGATTACCATAATTAACAGGCTGTTTAAAGGGGGAAAAAAAAAAAAAAAAAAAAGGTGTCTGTGGTGGTTTTCCACCCTGAATTTTGTTCCAGCAGCCATTGTGGCCAGTGGCAAGCAGGGGCTGTGGGCAGGTACTGCAGCTGCTTGAGGAGCAAAGGCAGTAAATCTCCAGCTCCAACTGCAGCAGCCACACAGGATGTCAGAGCATATTACAAACACAGGAACACCCAGAGGTATTAGGCAGTGTTCCTGTTACAAGGAATTTGTGTGTAGCTAACCAAAGATCCAGTGTCAAACCAATCCTGGCAAACGTATGCTACTCAGATAGCAGACAAAACCAATTTAGAATCAATGAGACTAAATGTAGGGTTTCTGCAAAGGGTCAGGCTTAGCATTTAATTAATTGAGCCCTGTTTTGAAAGCATGCTGTCACAGTAGGGTGGAAATAGGCAGGCTAAAGAAATAAACAGGATCATTTGAAGCCCAACTCATCACCAAAGGCAACACTGCTGTGTAAAGAGGATATAAAATTAGGGTAATCATTCCCAAACCCCATCAGCTTCCAGTCTGGCTGCAGCTGCACAGGGGATGAGCTTCAGACAGGGCTCTCCTGGCTGGAGGAGGCTGTGAAGCCCTGGTTAGATGGGGATGTGTTTGGGTTTAGATAAGGTTTGAAGCAAAGCAAACTAAATCACTTGTTCAGCTGATGAAAACTAGCAGTCCTAGTCACTGTTCCCTTGCCTTTTCTCTCTCTTTTGCTATGGTAACTGCCTCAGAAGAAGGGGGGATGTGTCAAAATAAACAAAATTTTAACTCTTTTTTTTTTTTTTTTGTTCTCCCCTCCCAAAAATAATAATTTGTCTGTGAAGTACACAAGGCAGAGAGCCATCTGAAAGGCTAACTTTTGGTTCAAGTTCTGTTTCCCTTCCAGCATTCTATTCCTTTTTTCCTGCTCCCAACCTTATATCATTGAAAAAGAGAGGAAGAAATGCTATCACAACCATGTACTGTTTTTTGAAAAAGCTGGTGCTGTTGCTTCAAATTTTTCATAACAAAGACAAAAAATTGGGCTGCATACCTTGCTTTTTTTCACCAGGGTGCTTCGTACTGCTCACTGGTTGATATTTGGATAATTTGGGAGTGAAAATGATGCTGTGTTCTTCATAGGTTAACAGTAAGGCTGCATTGGCAGAAGGAAAGTTGGAGTGTGGTCATTTTGTGTTTGGCCCAGAGGAGAAAGGGTTACTGCCTGTGTGCTGCTGGAAGTGAGGGGTTGTTCTGTGAGTGACGTAGGGGAAAGGGAGTTTTGTGCTTTTGTCACAGAAGAAAAAGGATTACTGTGCAAATGATGCTCGGGGAAAAGGATTAGACTGCCTATGACATGGAAAAGAGGTCATTGTACGTACGTCAGAGAAGGAGCAGGGCAGTGTGACAGGGGGAGAGAAGGATTCTTTGGAAGTCAGAAAGCAAACGAAGAAGAAGGGACTGCAGTTGTGCAAGGGTGGTTGTAAGACAAGGTTTCTGATGGGCAAGAATAAACAAAGAAAGGAAGAAATGGCTGTGTTTTTAAGCAGTACAGCTCGTTCTACAAGCAGAAACCTGAATTTTTCAAACAAAACGGAGCGCTGTGCCTCTCATTGTTTTAAAGGAACACACCATTTTCACAAATATTTTGAGCTGTAATTGAATAACTGTATCTCTCTGTCATATACTTTGTCATCGTGACCTCAGCTCCCCTACAAACAAGGAGTTGGCTCTTAGATATCTTTTTTTTTCCCCCTTATTCCTCTAATGGAAAGTATGTGCTTCACAAATCACCGTATCCTTTTCAAGAAATAAGAATATTGTTCCCAGAGACACAGGGTAAAGCAGAGGTGAGACTGGGTGCAACATGCAAGCAGTGCAGGTGAGCTGAAAGCCCACCCAGTGCTTCTCTTTTCTTTCTAGTTTAGGAATCCCAGCCTTCCACTTGTAAGATTGGTGGCTCATATCTACACAGGAGCAGAGAAGCAGTGCAAGCCTATGTGAGATTTTGTTATTTCTTAAAAAGAAAAAAAAAGGAAAATTAAAAAATATCCTGCTCTGTAAGAAAATACGCATGAAACAAAAGGTTTTTACTTTCCTTATGACAACATTCCCTCTGTAAATAGAGATTTATGTCTCCACATTGCAGTGGCCACTGAACCCCTGCTTTGGCTGTGTTCCTGCAAGGTGGTAGAGGAAATGGGACCTGTCGAGGGTTAGGGCTGTGCTGCATGCACCGTGTTGGTTTTGTATTATGAGAAAGTAAGGTGAAAACAGGAATTTCTCCCTACTTTTATGACGCCAGTTTCTGGTTCAAGACTTCCGAGTTATGTGGGGATTTGTTTGTTTTCACACGAGGATCCTGACATCCAGTTACTCATAACATGTCACTCTCCAAGGCAGGGCAACCCTTGGTACCAGGAACTGCATTTCAGAGGAGGTGAAGCCGAGGTCAGACACATTCCTGCTAATTGTACCCATTGCCAGTGAGTTACTCCACCACTGAATTTGCTCTCTGATGTTGAAGGGGGGAGCTGCTAATTGCTTTTAAGGAGGATCCAGAAAAATGACTGGGGGCTGGATAGGAACTCCTTTGCCCAAGTCTGCATGTGCACACACCAAGATAAGTGCTGCTAATCTCTCTGGGGAGTGTGGGATGCAAGGAGGGTGTGCAGGTCAGGATGTGTGAGAGCTTGGAGGGGGATACACGAGCAGTCAGTGAGAGGAGATGGCTTTCTGCAGCTCCATCCATTTTGTACTGTTGGCACTGACTGTGTAGGAAAAAAAAAACTTGGAATATTTAGCTGGTTTCTTCAAAGCTGTCACCAGTGCAGTGGCAGGGCCACCATCTCGTTTCTGTGGTGTTTCTGCAATGCTCTGACCATCCTCAGGCTCTGCAAAGCCTACCTTTGGCATTACTGTGATCCCACCAGGCAGCACCAATGTTTCCTTCCTTTATAATTTTCCTGTTTGTCAAATCTGCAATCCCTCTCTGAGTTGAAAATTTCACAGTTAGGGCAAGGAGCACCCCACAAGGTCTACTTTATCCAGAATGTCACAGAGCAGTCCTGGCTCATTCATGTGAAGTATCACAGGCAGAACCAAACCCTGTCCCTCCACTGCAATTTATGCATTGATATGTCAAAGTGAGCTTTCATTCCTGATCCTGTTGTAATGAAATGTGATCCTGTTTTTACTGCTTTGCCCAGAAATCCTTGCTCCCCAGGCCTTTCCTACTAAGAGGTCCCAATTCAGGAAAAAAGCCTGGAACAGGATCTTGGTTTGTAAACATTTCTTTTGACCGAGTCATCCTGCACCTTCTTGCTGATAACAGTGCAGCCTTGCAGAGGGATGGGGATTCCCTGGGCTTTGGGAAGGTTTGCCAGCTTCTTACATGAAGGAAAATCTAGGAGGATGTCTTTACTGAACTTTCTCAAGCTTGAGATGAAATCTGTAAACTTAAACTAGAGTGCAACTCAGGCCGCTTGGTTTGCAGAGCTCTTACTCTTGACCCCCCTAGGAGATGAGCAAAGCCAGAGTCTACCTTGTTTTCAGAATTTTTTCTATCCCTACAGGAAAAAAGAGGCTGTAAATAAGATGTCAGCTGACAAAAGTTTTGCTGTAAGTTCTTTGGGAGGATGTACAAAGCTGTCAGAGAGACTGCATTGAGCTCCAGCTGAAGATTTTCTTCGGCTGCTCTTTCTTACAGCTGGGTGCAGGCTCCTATTTGAATCTCTTTGATTTTGAGAGGGTGCAAATCCTAATGCTCAGTTAGACTGCAGCAAGTACACTTCTTTCAGGATGCATTTGCTGAATGAGACCATGAAGAAAGGAGGAAATTGCCCTAACAAGTGAAGTTTTATAGATCTGGTTCACTGCTCACCAGAGTCAGTCAGTGGGCAACTTTCCATTGGTCTCAAAAGGAAGGGAATGGGGCAAAAGGACCAACACAAGCAGTATAATTGTGTTGTATGAGAAGGAAAAGATAGAGTAGACCCAGCTAAGAACTGGATTCTGAATGACACATGTCAAAGTTGAAACCTGCTTATAACAGGTGGAGGTTACCTGAAAGTGACTTAAGTAAGAATGGCTTTTAAAAAAACTTCCTTACAAAGGCTCTGCAAAATATCCATGATGCCATCTGCCAGCGTGAGGCCTGGGGGCAGCCTCAGGACACATTTCCCAGGAGGCAGGTGAGGACTGTGGATTTTTTTTTTTTGCATTCAGATCAGGAGAAACTCAAAATTTTCATCACAAGCTTGTCGTGTTTGGAATGAATTCATGCTGACCTGAACCTGATATCTACAAGTGAAATCAACATAGTACTCTCAGTGAAAAATGTGGTCACCAACCACATAAAAACAGCATCAGGGTTGTGTTACAAGCAGAGGGACAAAATATCTGAGGAGATGTGTCTCGTGCTACTGCAGGGCACCTGTGACTGGGGAAAAGTGGTTGGCACCGGCCCCATGAAAGCTGTGGTTTGAGGTTGGGAATAATTTAGCTTATCATAAGGTCCATATTTTACCAGCACTTCTTCCCTGACTAAAAACAGCAAAGCCAAGCAGCAGTGTGGCTCCTTTTCTGTTAGGTAAACACCTACTGAAGTTTGCTTGCAAAGGAACCAAGCATGACCTAATTAAAAGTGATCTGGTGGCACAGTGTCCTTCCCTGCTTCTGCTCTTCCCACAGTCTGGTATTTTGCAACCCAAGGTTTCAGCTCAGATCCACTGCTCAGAAAGTCATTTGAAAGCAAGGCAGAGGGGAATAATTTACTTGTTAACTCACCTGTGTTGTGAGGGATTCTGTTTTCTCTGTTAAAGATGATGAAACTGCTAACCCCAACAGCTCCCTGCCCTTCATTTAGGGATTAGTGACTTCATCAACACAAGCAGAACAAACAGAGAGCACTGAACCTGGATCTTGGCAAGTTGGAAGCCTCCCAGTCTGAGATGAGAAAGCAAGGAAACACTCACAGCACTGACAGTGTTTTAGCCTTTTAATAAATGAAAGGACCTACAAGCCAATGATAAAGGCTCAGGAGCCAGTCTGCCAAGCCCATCAGTGGTGTAAACTTGGGATTCTACCAACTCAAACGATGGGAAAAAGGGCAAGCAAGACAAATCCTTGGTAGCAAACGTGATCAGATGAAGCAAACAGTAAAGACTCTTCTGTAACTGCAGTTCATCAGGCAATTAGTTTCTTAACAGCCTCTTCCCTGGCTCTGTGCCACACCAGCCAAATAAATCAGCTCTACATACACGACTGTCAATCACAACTGCAGCTCCAGACCTCTGAAGCTAAGCTGGAAGGCTCAGTTGAAAGGGAGACCTGAATAGGTAGGTGGAAACACAGGGCAATGAGGAAAGGAGAATGAGGCCAAATAGCACTGGACTAATACTTGGAGGCATTCAAAAGCCCCCACAGAATAGAAGGGCTTGCCAAAAGCAGTTAGCAAGCAAAGGCCCTCGTATCTCTGGCCCTGTCGTTGAGATTAAATGGGATCATTGAGAATAACAGTGAAGCAGAATGCATATTTCATTAAAGAAATCAATGAAGCCAAATGATGGGGAGGGGGCAAATCATTAAGATTCACCTCCCGCTGCCCCTGCTCAGCAATATTTCAGCCTGCCTGCATGGTGAGTGGCTCTGGTGCTTGGTGTGGCACTACCAAACAGAAATGACTTTTGTGATTGCTGTTTGTCACAAGAAAGTGCAGGGAGGGGACGAGTGGTCAGGCTGCTCTGCTCCCAGTAAAGCTGCCACCTTCAGACACAACTGCTAACCAAGAGGGCACTCAGCAAACCCAAAACTATCAGGCCCTAGGCTTTGCCACCGTCACAATTTGTTGGGCTCTTAAATAAAGCAAGATAAATTTATAATTTTTTGTTCTTTACACAGCAGTGTTGCTTTTGGAAACCGGTTGGAAATTATGACGGGATCCTTTCTGCCTGTAAACATTTTGTCAGAAAAACTTGCCATTACTTTGATGTCAATTACAGGGGGAAAAAAACATCAAAGTAGAGATTTTCCCTTAAACGTTTTGAGGTTTATTTTCAGTATTGTCAACTCTGTGTTTATTTTCTCTCCAGTGATTTTAGACTGTGCAAAGCAGAAAAGGGAAAGTAAAAATCAGCACTTGATTTCTGCATCAGTCAAAGCAAATACTGCCAGTGTTTCATTACACTTGGTGTTTTCACTTTGTTTTCTCTTGATTTTAGTATATAATTAAGTGAAGAAAAGAAAAAAAAATATTCCTGGACACCTCAGTGTGCTCAGGTAACTCTGGGAAAATGCCTCCTTGCCTTTTAAGCAGACTTAAAATGGGGTCCAGGTTATTTTGGGTGCTTACAGGCAGGGAAGCAGAGTTGACATTTTCTGTAACACATGCAAGAGCTACCTGAGAAAACCCTGAAGTTTTGAATTAAGTAACCTCATCAATACGTTTGGTTTGTGGTGGTGGGGTTTGGGTAGAGAGCTGAAAATTAGCAGGTAAAATGCTTCACAAAACAGTGTTTTGATGTGAAACAAGAAGAGAAATTCAATTCTTTGGAAAAGCTTGACTGTGTAACATGCCTTATAGCTTCTCCAGAAGACTGTGGTAAGGGAGGAATTTTCTTGCAACAACATTTTGGGATTAGCTGAGCTCTTTTGCCCAAGGCATGATTTAAGGTACTTTTTTCTTTAACACAGTTCAGGTTAGTGTTTGCATAAGAAATCCTAGTCAGCAGCTATTTCCAGTGTAATGCCACTAAAGTCAGTGAGTTTACACCAAGGATGAATTTGCCCTCATCCTGTTTTCTTGCCTGTATTTATTTGCCATGGAAACCAGAATTACCCACAATCACTTATTTATCAGGTCTAAAAAACTGGCACCACTTTGAAAAAGCATTAAAAGCTGATTGCAGGAGTTCCTGCTCAAGTTGATACCTGTCAACCCAAAGCAGTGCAACAGTCATGTTTAATTTGAATTGATACTCCTAGATTAAATGATCTGGCCTGCAAACTAGCTGAATTAAAAATAAGAAGCAGCATTTGCATATTAATGTCTAATTTCTCCACTTGAATGCATGCAGTAGAAGTACCACTGACTCACAATCCAGATCCTGAAGTCCTCCTGGTAATAGAAAGACTCTGCTCCATGTTTTGCTCCTGTGGGAATGGCTGGTGGCTTTCTGAAGGTAAGACATTTACACTATCTTATAACAATTTTTATTTCTTTACCTAAAACAAAGGGTGTGGGTTTGTTGTTTTTTTTTTAACATGTGAAAGAGGAAATACATTGGTCTACAAATAAATCTCAGGACTAAGAAAGACTCTTTTTGCTATTGCTAAGAGGCTGTTAAACTCATCTGTCATCAGACCTAAAGGTATTTCAGGATGTTTAATTTACTGGAAGAAATGGATCTACCCTTAAAAAGTGAGCTCCTGTTCTGTGTAACACTGATCATTTTCAAAATATAGCTGATAAGCATAGAGCTGTAAATTATTTTTAAACACTTGCCTGGATGTTCTTGCTTTTAATTTTAAATTCCTACATTTTGACATGTTCTGACCAGTGGCACTGAAACTGAATCCACAGGGAGCTGGAAATCTTCACAAAAGTCCTGACCCAGAATCCTCCAAGCCTCGTGTTTTTTTGGCTTGCTTTTTTTTTTTTTTTAACTGGTATATATGTACCTAGAAGGCAAAGATGCACATCACAAGAACCAGCCCCATAGACTGAGATTTCAGTCTTATTTACAACAGTATAAATCAAAGTAGCTTCAGTGAGGCCAAGGGAGTTACTCTGGATTTACACTCATTAGTGTAGCAAATACAAAACATGGACTGGTTATTTTTTTTCACTGAAAACATGATGCTAGTTTTTCCATTTCCCATGAAAAATGAAAAATTTCTACTTCTTCATGCATCTTCAGGGAAGTTGTGTGTTACATTTTCTATGGAAAAATGAAATTTTATCTTTTTACAAAGACTTCCCTCTACCTGAAGACTTTGTTTTGTTGTTTGTTTTTTTTAAGGGAAATTGTTCTGATAGAAATTTTCTGGTCTGCTTTGAGCCAAACTCATAATTCATACAAATAAGACACTGCTCAGCAGATGTTCAGGAAAGAGCAAGCACACAGGCATCCCCATGTGGTTACATTTGAGGTTCTTGGTGTAGAAAACAGGAAGGATGGGACAGTAACTCTGGTGATATGAGAGCTATGAGAGTAATTGGGTTTTAATTCAGTAGTTCACCTAGGTTTTGTTGCTAGAAAAATAAAACCATAGCAAATTTCATTTTTAAATAAAACAGTTCTATTTTTACTCTTAAGGAAACCTTCCTGAGCATCCCTCCTCTTTGCTGTTGCAAAGTCTAGCTCCTTTTTAAACAGAACATGAAAATATTTAATGTTGGGAAATGCTGAACTGCAGAGCTATAACTATTGATTAAGTTTGAAGGGAATTTTGTAGGTGTGAAAGTGCCTTTCACAGTGAATAAGGCAGTTGTAGGAGAAAAATCTAAATCTGAGGAAGACTCAGAAACCTCAGCTGAGGATCAGGCTCACCCTGGGGCTGAGGGTAAATCACCCAAGCCAGACTTTCACAGGTGTCTGCCCCCCAGAAGAGTAGAAGAGCAGTATTTTGAAGATCTCAGCCCTAGTGCCTCTCTATTAATTCCATAATTATACCAGTGGATGAACCACAGAGCCAGAGAAGGGTTTGGGTGGGAAGGGACCTTAAAGATCATCCAGTTCCAACCCCCTGCTGGGGCCAGGAACACCTCCCACCAGAGCAGGTCTCTCCAAGCCCCATCCAGCCTGGCCCTGAGCACTTCCAGAGATGGGGCATCCCTGTTCCAGAGTCTCACCACCTTCACAGTGAAGAATTTCATCCTGATTGTTTAACCTAAATTTACCCTCTTTCGGTTTAAACTTATTACCTGTTGTCTTATCACTACACACCCTTGTAGGAAGTCCCTCCCCAGCTTTTCTGTAGCCCCTTCAAGTACTAGAAGGCTGCTCTAAGGTCCCCCTGGACATACAGGTACAAATCCATGAAGGTACAAACCTGAAGAGGTCGTGCCCTGAGGTGGCCCTGCCCAGCCCCTTCTGCCTGCTCCCACCTCAGAATGGTCCTAGGGAACGGCCAGAACCCCTGAATCCTGACCACAACCCCCTCCTTCCCTCCTCCCTGCCCTTGCCTGGCCACAGGAGCAGCTCCTGGGGTTGGGATGGATGCAGTTAGGGGGTGAGGGCTGCTCTGGGTGTGCAGGGAGGGCTTTCCCTGAGTGTAAGTCATCACAAGGAAAAGTAGTAACAGAAAAACACAAACAAAACAAAACAAAAAACCAAAAAAACCCCAAAACAAACAAACAGAAAAAACCCCAATCAAGCTGCTGTGGCTGCTGACAGAGCCATTCCCCAGTAGCCCAGTGCATCTGCTTTTTCTCACCTCCAAAGCAAATCAATATGGCTTTAATTGATTTCCCTGCTGCCTGGATTTCTTACCCTGTGCTGCCACGCTATTACCTGGTTGTTTCTACCTTCCCTTTTCAGTCTCAGTCTCTCCCTGGCTGCTTCTTGTTGCCTTCACTTAAAAATAGGTACAAAAGGCTCTTTGGAGCAGCCCAGGTTTGTTGTCAAGCAGGCACCTATGGTGTCTTGGTGCAGCCCCTGGCTACATCTCTTACTTGCAACTTTGTCAAAGATATTTATGTTTAAAAAATTAAATCACCTCTCAAGTCCTATATAGGGTTGGTTTTTTTCCCCCTCTCCTATCCCATACATCCTTCCCCCCTGGGGTGTCTGTGTTTGAGTATAAGCCTATCACTAGTGCTAAAAATAAAAGAGCTCCACACAGATAACCCCATGCTTTGGGGACTGCCTCATTTTCCTGGATCCTGCCTGGGCTGGGATTTGGGTTGTTGAGACCACATGGCATCACTGATGGTATAAAAAGCCCTCAGAACTGTCCCTGCATCATCTGAACGTATTGATGTGCAAGTGAGATGCTCAGAGAAGCCCACAGTCCCCTGGATCCCTTTATCACTTCAGTGGTGCACATAAACACATTAACTGCTGATTCCAGCAGCTGAAACCTCAGCTTCCAACTCCAAACTGCTTTTGCCAGCATTACTGCCCTTTTTTTTTTTAATTTATTTATTTGTTTATTTTTAGCATGTATTCCTCTCTCTCACTGATTTTTCATTTGGAGGTGCTTTTATATGCCTCGTCACCCGCTTCAAGCATCCAGGAGATCATTACTTGCTTCTGATTAGCAGAGTGCATTTGAGTGGCGTGCTGGAGGCAAAAATTTAAATTGTATCAAAATGCAAATATGCCCCCATTGACCTCTGGAAAAATGTGTTACATTAGCAAGGACTTTCAAAGAAAGACAGAAAGGAAGAGGAGAGAGAGTATGAGTTTGCAGAGGTTTGTGATCCTAAAAAAATTAATTGCAAATAGTTGCTTAGAAGGTTGCATAATGCAGAAAGCTGCTTTTTTTTTTTTTTTTTCCTTTAAAGAGAGAGTGGAAGGACCAGATGATGATACTCCTGCCCACTTTGTGCCTCAGTCTGCTTACTTTCCTGGGAGAACCAGTGAAGTGAATGGGGTTGTTTGTGGTGTGTATTTTTTTTTTTTTTTTCAATCTGCCAAGATTCAAACATGTAGCCTAATATGTGGCAGTGGCCCAGCACGAGAAACACAGAAATTATTCATGATCCTTCTTTCCGTGTGAAAGACTCCCTCTATAACCTCAGCTTAATGACTTTGCATTTAAGAAGTAAAAAAAAAAAAATAAAAGTGAGAGGCAGCCAAATTTGCCTGGAGAAAATAAGGATGGTATCAAGACAAGTGACATCCCTGCAGCAAGGTATGCCTGAAAAGTGTATTGGAAAATAAATGTGCAGTGTTACCTGAGTTATTTGAGGTGGTTTTCCTTTTACTATCACCAGGAGCAGTGACTATCCCCTTTCACTAGAGAAGACTGCAGCTAGATGGTTTGGGTTACACTAGCAAAAACTCCAGTCCCTCACCCCAAAAAGGAATCTTATGGCCTGATTTTATTCTCCATGAGGTTTTTCTGCAAATACTTGTTTCCTTTGAGGTATGACTTTAATTTAACCCCCAATTCAGAGCCAAAAGTGAGAATGTGATAGACAGAACAGACCAGCAGAAGGGAAGGAAACAGCCAAAGGTGTGATGATAACTCACATACAAAAATCATGTGGAGAAGCAGCAGCATGAACCCCTCTTCCCTGCAGTCTCCCAGTGGTTGTTGTGCCATCCTTTGGCTATTTTCCCTTTCTCTGGCTATTGCTTCATTGCACTGGGTCATAAATGAAAGCTATCTAATGCTAATGACCATGGTGCCCACCCTAATCATGCATTTGAAATATTAATAAAAATAATTTATGTCATGTGACTGCTTTTTAACTAGCTGCTTTCAGGACTTTAGATCAGGATTATAAAAGACGTGCATTTATAAATTATTAGCCTTGAGCACATAAGCACTGCATACTATGGGGAGCACTTTTGTAGCACTTTAAATTAATTTATTGTTATTCATTCCAGCTGTCTGTGATGTAAACCTTTGGCTATAAATTTGTACCATCATCCAACACACCATTAAACTAAAGTGGTGCCCGTGCTGGAGCATATAATAAAACATATGAATAAGATTTCTGTGGGGACACTTTTTTTTTTAAACTCTCTTCTCAGTTAATGACACAAGAAAAGTGAGATAACAGAGTCACCCTGTAACTATGCATTCATTAAAATATGTCAGGAGAGGGGGATTTTGTCCTTCTATTGAATTCTGACTCAATGTTTTTCTTGACCAGGTTGTTTCAATTCACATCCTATCTCAAGCAAAAGGCTTTGCCTGAATCCATCATGAAGTCACTAGCTACAACTCCCAGAGGATTTGTCTTGGAGCTCAACTTTTCAGGAGTGGCCATAGCTCCTGACCACTGAATCACAACAGGACAAGAGCAGAGCAGTTTCAGTCTCCTGTCTCTTCTGCAGGAAAACCTGCTTTCTCCCACGGATCACCTCGAAGGTAGCAAAACTTTATCTGCCTAACTATTGCCATAATGTCTTCATCCACTTAACAGTGGAGATATATTTCATGCCAGCCCACTGGGATACAATTTCCTAAACTTTAGAGCAAGTTATGATCATGAAGTGTTCTACCAAGTGGCATTAGAACCACCCATTGCTTTGCTCTTGCCATATATTTCTCATTTTGCTCACTTAAATGTTAATAATTTTGGCAATCCTATGACAGATGGCTTCTATCAAGCTTGTTTGAAGGCAGCCCAGCCCATCTCAGCCTTCTACTGCTAGCAGTAAGAGTTTGGCTGCTAATTTCTTAGATTTAAGCTCCTGATATGGAATAAAGCTCTATGAGAGCAGAGACAAAAAAACCTGAGTGTCAGATTCTCGGCTGACATAATATAGACAACTCCTTTAATTTGTGCCAGCTGCTCATATTCCCCATGATTTTCAGGTCTAAAGCTTTCTGAGCTATTCAGCCAGGAGCAGGGCCTGTGGAAAACTGTCTGAGAGCAGAAAATGGTAGAAAGAATGAATTTTTTTGTAATAACTAATCTCATGAGTATGAAGACTAATTTGATGGAAAAAAGTTTTCTTTTCCTTTATTTCTAAATCTATCCGAAATTTTGAGGCTTCAGAATCATCTCTAAACGATCAAAAATCAGCATTGGGAATATGTGTACACAAGGAGCTGCCCATTATGTGAAAAATGAACATTTGACAATAGGGATCTGTGCCAGAGGGAAAGAGAAAAGCAGGGTGGCATACACAGGAATAATCTGAGTTTCATTTATACTTTCAGGTAAAAGTAGCTGGGAAATCAGATTTACCTATTTATATTATCCCTGCCTTTATGAACCAAACATAAAGCACTACCAACTTGCACTTTGGTATCACCTCCAATGAAAAAACCACAATCCTGGCAACCTTCTTCCTGGTTACAAAATGTCTTCCAGCTTCTGCCTAATTGTAGAGTCTTTACCTGATAACTAGCACACAAGGAGTTAAAAATAGTTTCAGCTTCCTTGGCACAGGAGGTTAGGACAAGAGGTAGATATGAGGTGCCTGAAATGCAAGAGGATGCTGAATCCTGGGCTAGGGAGTAGCCTTTGGCTGTTCTCTTAGCTGGGAGTCTGAATACCTGGATGGTTACAGGAGTCAGGTTTGATTTGGGCTTTTCTTCCCACAAGGATGCTCTGTTCCTACAGAATTCCCTTCAAATGAAGATGCACCCTGCTACTTACAGCTGTAGGGTTAGTCTTCAGCAGTGGGTTTTACGTTCTGAGGGTGTTTGCAGGCCAGCTGCTGGTTTTTACTGACGGGCTCTGTTGGAGTTATGATGAAGTGTTATTTATTTGTTAAAAAATTTCTTTTGACTTACTTACTATAAAAGAAGAAAACTTGGTTATGGGAAAAAAGGTACACAGAGCTTTTCTTTTTGTTAGTTGCTTTATCACTGTAACTTGATGTGTTTAAATTTATTTAAGGAGAGCTTGCTTTGTTCTAACATATAGCTTTGAATTACTATGCAACTTGGATGGTCTCAAGGGATTGTGGTGTGTTTAAGTTGCAGCAGCTAACATGACAGTATTCATCTCCCAGTTGCCAATTAATCTTTCCAGTTAGCTATGCCTCCTTTTTCCTACTGATTACACAGAAAGAGGGTGCTTAGTTTTTACTTCGTGCTTAAAATTTTATCTTTTAGGGGTTGGCTGTAATGATTTAAATCTACCCTTTTGCTCAAGCTCTCTAAAAGTGTCTCATGGGGAGGAAAAGGAGCTTCTCCTCAGTTTCCATGTTCCCACTGACACTGGAGATGCCTGCTTGTAAGTTTTCAGCTCCTCCTGGTATGAATTCTCCTGGAATTTTTCATCTCCTCTTGCTTGGTAGCTCCCTGGGTCATTACAGTTCCCATCATCTCCAGCCAGGGAGGAGGACCTGTGTGTCCCAAGCAGCCAGGAAGCTTTTATCTGTATTTATCTACAGAGGGCAACTAGGACATGGCAAAAGACAGGGAGTGGATGCCAAGAACTGAAGGCAACAAAAAGATTTAGTAGCTTTGCCTCTGCAATGTGATGCAAGTAGTCCTCAAAGTAGCTGGTCCATCAGTGGTACACCCCAGCTTTCATCCCCACAGCTGCCCTCAGGAAAGAGTGTCTGAGGAGGGGTTCATCCCCAGCTGAGCTGGGGGACATCAGGCTCTGTGTACCCAGGAGGGCATCTGCTCCTCTCTGAGCTGCTGAAGTGATTGCCATGCCTGCCACATCGCTGCCTCACAGACATATGCTAACATTTGTGGTACTGTCAAAATATGCTTGAAAGCCCATTTCAGCAGCAAGCTTACTGAAATTCCTTGCCAGGGAATGTTAATTACTGTGTTGCAGTCTTCTGTTTTCTGTGGTGCAGTAACAATTAATTTACACCGTTTGGAAAAGCACTTCCACTTTTTTTTAATTTATTTATTTATTAAAAATCAATAAAAACCAATCAATGCAGTGTAAAATATACAATATCAAAATGAAAAGCTCTTGTTTTTATACTTGAGCATCCCTAATAAAATTTCATTGTTGATTCTAGCATCTTGTCTATCCTAATCTAATGAGAAGCTGTCGAGTTTCTTTTTAGCATTTTGGAAAGGACTGAAAATGGCTGCCCCAATACACAGCAGAAGAATGCAATAATTAACCCCCAAGTTGTAAGTCAATATGATGATGCAAATGCTGCTGCATTCATCTCTCTGCATTGCATCACCTATGCACCTGACAGTCCATGGAACCCATTTTGAATCAGGATGAAGGTTAACTTTTATTTATAGCTGTAATTAGAAAAACACTGGCACTAATGGAGACTGCTGCACCCCTAGAACATGTCACCACAGAGTAAATTCCACAGCAATTTTTGCATTTTAAACAGGTCAGAGAGTAAAACAAATTAATTGCTTCTTCCTGGGACAACCTGTTTATTTTTCAGAATCTGGTGATTTAGTGGAACATGGATAGCAAAGAGTCCTCTGTGTGCACACAGTTATTACAGCTGATTTTTAGGAGTTAGCCAGAACAGAATGTAGCAGGGTAACTTTAATCCTGTGGATGGGCAGATCACCATTTCCTTTCTACAGAGAGAACCCTCATGGGTTTGAATTTGATGTGCCTTTTTTTTTTTTTTTTTAACAGTGAATTGATAGATGGTCCCTTCAAATGTGTGAAATGATCCAGATATGACAGTAGGTTTTTCAAAGCCATTAGACAAGTCTGGTAGCTCATGGCAGTGGGCTGGGAGGACAAGTGTCACTGAGATAAAAATGCATTAACTAGACTAATTTAAAAGGGACTCACACAAAACTGCCAGAAACTCCTCCTGCTTTGCTCCTTTGGTACTGGAAATCCAGACATGATAAGTGCAGGGAGGGAGGTGGAAAAAAAAAAAAAAAAAAAAAAAAAAAAAAGAGAGAGAAGCTTTGAAATAAAATCAAAGTTTTGCAAAGTGGGATATTTGGTTTGAATCACCTTTAGGAATTCCAAAGCTTGGCAATAAGTAAGTGAGATACTGCAGAGCTGTGTGTCTGTATGTGGCACCTGGGTGAGCACCAGTGTTCCCTGCTGCAAGGGGAGCTGGGCTGTAACCAAGGTTTTGTTGTCATGATGGATGAGTCTGAGGTTTCTCTCCACCACAAAAATTCAAATTTGTTCATCCTGCTTTTTTGTGTGTGGTGGTAGATTTTAAGTTCTGTTCTCTGTGTGGTAAAACACAACTGCTCCTGACTGGCTTTCTGATGCCTGAGCCAACCAAGTTATGACAAGCCCTGTGAATTTACATCATATAAGCTTTTCAGACTCTTGAAATATCTTAAGCATTTTATTAACTTCAGGCATATTACCAAGTCCCACTGAAGTAAAAAGGATGTGCTTTAGGGCAGAGATTACTATCAGCTGAGCAAAAAACTGATAAACTTGTTTCCTTCAGAAGGGTAATTGATTGCTTGTGGAATAACTTCTCTCAGAAACTATCACTTGATCTGTATTTGAAGTGTATGGGAGTGAGCTTTGTGTAAGTAACCTCCTCCTACTGCAGAACTGATGAGTTTCAATAACACTGTAGTATTTTCAAATGGAAACAGATGTTCTGCTGGACATCTTACAGCAGAAAATCAATAGTAGGTGAGCCATAAGTAGACTTTCCCTCTGAGAGGGCTCCATTGTGATAGCTCTTGCAGGAAGGAACTCACCATTGGGCTGGACTAGCACAGAAGGGACATGTAGAAGCAGAAAGTTTTCCTGGCAGGTTTATCTAAGTCCCACTATTTGCCTTATATCAGGTAAATCAGATGCTTTGTGTGATGTTAATCACCCTCATCTCCAGTTTTCCACCTGGAGATGGAGTAGGCTGCTGTTCAGTTGCTAGCATGTATGTGTAGGGCATTTTTGCATGGATATAACAGGTGGAAATGCAGGGGGAGAAGCTCTGAAAACACACAGCATAAGATGGTACCTGCCCCCAAAAGCTTACTACTTTTCTCAGTCTGACAAAGGGTGAGTAAGCAATATTTTTGCTATTATTAAGTTTATGTAGAGTGAAGATGTCAGGAACACATATGCACATTCACAGATCCCTTGGAAAGGTGCTTTAGAGGCTTTAAATATTTCACTGGTCCTCCCCTTCAGGTAAAGTAGTACATCACCACACCAATCTGTACCAGGGATCTTCCTGGGATGTTCCTTTCTGTCTTTTAAAGGATGTCATAACAGAGAGAGAATTATTAGATTCAAGCAGGCCCTCTGGTTTTGATTGTGGTTAGCCTGACAGTTCTGGTTTGCTTTAAGTGGAAGCTGATGAACAATGGTTTGAAAGCAGAAAAGGCAAACGGCCCCAGCACTGAGGTCAGCCAGCCACTTCCTACACCCAGCTGCTTCAGTTTATTTTTTTAATTAAGTTTGGCTTAAATTAACGATGACAGTTTGAAGATAACTCTTTCACCTATTTAGCTAACTTTACATCTGAAACCAAGTCCCTCCTGTCCAATTGCATTTTGTTACAAGATTTGCAGTTGAGTCCCAAAAAAGTCCCTGGTTCCTCCCCACTTTATTTTGTCATCTCTCTGGCTCTGCTGTTGCCCTCTGCCCTGTTGTGTCCTTTCACGGGAGGGCTAAAGCTATTGCTGCTGGGGGATGGAAACAAAGTGCTTCCTAATTGATCCTTAATACTGCTGGAGTGGGAGGCTGTTGGGAGTTCTGAGATGAAGCCCATTTACTCCTGCTTCTGGGGCAGCTCTTCAGATGGTATAAATCAACCTTCCTGCTTTTTTTCCCAGCTGAGTGTGGGTTTGCACTGGGGAGGACCTGGTTCAGGGGCTTTAGTCTGTAGCTCTGCACCACCACCACCAGATCCTGCAGAGTTTTTTTGAGCCCCAGGGTAGTCTCTGCTTCAGAATAATGGTCGCTCATTGCCAGAAGCCTGGGAAATCAGCAGCTAGAAGGAACTGCTATGGCTGTCTGCAATTTAGGTGATGGAGGAAAGGAAAAAAGTCTTAATTTTTCAGGAAGAATACAGCTTAGAGCAAGTTTTCTGATTCTGTGAGGTGCAAGTCATAGGTGTGTGAATGGTCCAGATGGCCTTTCCAAGCAAGTAGAGTCCCTGCTTTTTTTTCAGCAGCTGCAGTCTTGCTGAAGAGAAGGAAAATATCATCTGCTCTAGGGGTTTTGGCTTCATTAACATGGGGATTACTTAAACCCCTCATAATTCTCCATGTAAGCCTTCTGTCCAGGCTTGACTAGTTTTCTTTCCCAATTAGAGTATTTTTTTCTTCGATGAGGAGATCTTGCCTTAGTATTTAAGGTAAAAGCTGATGACTCATAACCCAAATAAGAAATGAAGTGGCACTCCTTGTACCTCTCCCCCTTTGCTAGGGAAGCAGTAAGAATTGCATCATCGCTCATTGAAGAGAGAAACACAATTGCTGTGGGTGCAGTCCTTTGTAAACATTAAAACCTTAAAGATGTCTTAAATTACAGTGAATCCCATGGCCTGAGTGGTACTCTGCTTGGTGAGTCACAGAAGACTACCCAGGGAACAATCCTTACCTGCAGTCTTGAGAAGGCTGACAAAACCCAACAGAACCGTGGTGGTTTGGTGGTTTGTGACTTAGAACCAGGTTGTGTTTCCTCCACTTCACTATTCCCAGGAAAAGTGAGCAGAGGGAGGGCTGCACTTATCAGTAAGATAAAGACAACTCAGTCCCAGGCCCCATCCAAACCCCTGATGGAAATCAGCACAAGCTAGGAAGAAGAACGGAGGGTGCTCTGCTGGGTGAGTCTTTTGCATCTTTGCCATGCAGTTTCTGAGTTACAGCTGGGTAATGGTTATAAATGATACCAGATCTTATGATGCCTAACTATAACATTTTTTGCTATCACACGTTCTTATTGAAGTGGTTACGTGGCCAGTATGAGATCAAATGCAGTCTGCAGATACTAGGTGAGATCTTTTGTAGAAGTTTCTGTGCCAAGTTCAGCTAAGATAATAGATAGGTTACTATATATATATCATAAAACTGTCAGAAATTGTGGCAAATAGCAAAGGAGCACAACTTGCAGTGATGTGGTATTTTATACCTGTACAAGTTAGGGTCTAAAAACAAAAGCAGTTGAAAAAATGTCCCTGTCTCTGTCCTCCTTTAAAAGGACCTAAAGCATCTAGTTTATTTTGGATGTCTCTTTCCTGTTTCATTATGAAGATATTTAACTTGAGTTTTAAATGAAATTAGAAACATTTGAAGAATGTAATCATATGTTTTCTTCTGAGCAAATCTGCAGAACCTACTTCATTGAATTTTGCACAAATTCACAATTAACTTTGACTGACATTGAACTGCAGGATTTTTTTAATGTTCCTCAGTGATAAAAGTCTCTTCTTCACTTCGAAAAATTACCCAGCTGTATTTCTGGTGTTTGTCTAAGGTATTAACAACCAGACACCAGCACCTTGTTTTCAGTTTTTCCTCTGCTGGAGACTCTACTTCCATTTAGGTTTTCCTTTTACTGGCAGTAGCTACCATGGTCTAAGGTTTCATCACCAGCAGCTGTAGAAATCAGAATAAAATTGCAAAAGCAAATGTCCCCTTGAAGATGACTTGAATTCACATCTGCATGTGCACTTTTTTTCCTAGTATTATGCTCCAGTTTAGTAAGGTTTTATATACCTTGGGAACTCATTGGCTCTTTTTCCACCTCTGAGTTAAATCATGCATAAAATACTTATTGTGGAGGGAATGGTGATGTGAGCTGGGAAGAGTATCTCTTGTCTGGCTTATTTTGAAGAAAATTATACAGAATATAGCTTCTTGTTTAGCAGAGCCATAAACCTCCAGAAAACTCCTCCTGAAATCAATCAGACTAGTTGCACTTGCCAAGTCTCATAGATGCAGAAGCCTAACAAAAATCCAGCTTGGCTTGATTTTTAATACCCAGCTTTTCACACTGTAGCTACTTGGTACCACACAGAAGAGGATTTGGAGCCTCTGGACCACTGAAAAATCTTTGCTTGCTGATGGACTTAGAGTAATCCTCTGGTTCCTGAAGCAGGGGAGGCAGAGGAGGTAGTTTCTCTGCTCTTGGGCCATCACAGTTCAGAGGACAGTGTAGTGCCCCAGCAGCAATTGATTTCAATTTATGCTAATATGCTGGGCTGTGAGCTGGAGCAGGAGGGGTCTGATTCATGACTCCTGTCAGGTTCAGAAAAGCTGAGGTTATCACCCCAGCAATAACCTCTTTAGCCACCAAAGTTGAATCCAATTCAATCATGAATCAGTGCCCTTAATTAATTCTCTTTTATAAAAGCCCAAAACAATCATACCGATGTCAATGAAAAAACTCCCAGGTGAGTGTTTGTTTCCTCAATATAAATAATTTTTTTTAAAAATAGCTAAAAAGCTCAAAACCAAATGGCTCCTGAGGGAGTAGAGTGGGTCATTAATATATGTGTATTTCAAAAAATTTGTGTTAGAAATTTAACTCTCACAACTTCCCAGGAAAAAAATGTTACTACTCTGAAAGAATGATTTACCTTCTCAGTATTCCTTTAAAACAAATCACATTAATTGAAACATATGAATACATTTTAATGAGAAAAGTAATGCCCAAAACAATTTAAACTACACCCCTGTATTTTAACACATTGCAGTTTTCCTTCTGAAAAAACAAACCAAAATAAAAACACAAAACACCTCATAAGTTGGCCATAAATAGCTCATACACATCAAGGCTACCTACCAGCTCCCCAGTTCACATCTAAATTAAAAAATAGATAAGTCTGAATAATTTTCTGTAGATATATATATAAAATAATCTTTATTAATACCTGAGTATATGTCTTCACTCTTGAAATTGTTCGGTTTGGTCTTGATCCTGAGCGTTTCAGAGCTGTGAAGAGGCACACATGGCTTGGCTTTGTAAGCACAGATTTCAGAAGGGCTCTCTCTCCCCAGGCTTGCTGCCAGCACGCTGATGGCTGAAAAGGCCAAGGGGGGAGAGGCAGTGGGGCTGCAGAAGGCAGAGCAGAAATCTCCTGTGAGAGGACATCCAAGGCACGGTTCCTTCTGTGCTGTCTTCTCTCCTCCAGACTGATTCTCTGGGTGTTCTCAAAGGAGGCAGCAGCGTTCGAGTCTGGAGAAGAGGAGGCTCAGGGGAGACCTCATCACTCTCTACAACTCCCTGAAAGGAGGTTGGAGCCAGGTGGGGGTCGGGCTCTTCTCCCAGTAAGACAAGAGGCCATGGGCTTAAGCTCTACCAGGGAAGGTTTAGGTTGGATTATCAGGAAAAAATTCTTTCCAGAGAGGGTGATCAGGCATTGGAATGGGCTGCCCCGGGAAGTGGTGGATTCTCCATCCCTGGAGGTTTTTAAGAAGAGAGTGAATGTGGCACTCAGTGCCATGGGCTGGGAACTACAGGGGTAGTGGACCAAGGGTTGGACTTGATGATCTCAGAAGTCCCTTCCAACCCCAATGATTCTGTGATTCTGTGTTATGGATGGTGTGCCTCCATGTCTCCCAGCTGGAGGCCGGAGTGGACCATTGCTGGCAGTCAATATGGCCGAAGCTGAGGGGTTGTTTCAGGGAGTCCTTGTACCCCTCTTTGGGGCTTCTCTGTTGGTGGCAAGTTCACCCCAGGCACAATCTTAGGGAGGCAGTGATCCTCCACTCTGGAGAGGTGCCCTGCCCAGCACAGCTCCATCCTCAGTAGCATGGCCTCAATACTGGTGACCCCTGCCTGTTCAAGGACAGGAATATTGCTCACGGAGTCAGTCCTGTGGATGTTTAGGATTGTAAGGAGGCAGCACTGATGGAAGTGTTCGAGGAGCTGCAGGTGGTGGCAGTAGACAACCCATGAACCAGACCCATATTATAGAGTAGACAGTACAGTGGCTCTGTAGACACCAATCTTTGTACATTTCTTCAGGTGTTTATTGCTCCAGACTCTTTTGTGAAGCCTTCCAGATGCTCTGTATGCCTTTGCTAATCTGTTGTCTATCTCTTTGTCGATCTTGGTGTCCAAGGAAATAATGCATCCCAGATAGCTGACTGACTTAAGCTCTGATGTGAAGAGATACTCAAGCTATAACAGACTGTATAAACTTTTGGTAAAAACTAAGTTCTGCAGATTACTATGGTTAGATCTTACTGTTGGTATGTTGTCGGAAGATATAGTGCTGCTCCAGAAGAAAACCTTTTTCTTTGGTCCATGGGTGTTTTTACATCCTCCTGGCCTCATTAGAATATGTCTGGAAACACTATTTTAATGTGCAGGGAGTGAGTGCAGGAAAGGATTTATGGAGGATTATGTTAGAAAACATTGAGCAGAAAAATACCCACCGAGGTGCTGTAACCCTAACCCACTGCGCTTGGGTTAGGAATCAAATATTGAGATAATCTGAGTTTTTTGTCTCTGCTGTGTGGCCTGGGAGTGAAGCCTCATGGGCTTCATCTCCACAGTGAGGGCAACAGGAGAAAGAGGGTCTAGGAACAAAAGAGAGATCCAAAGCAAGTAGGTGGCATGGATGCACCTTCGTTCAGGTGGAACAACTTCCCTGTGGTGGATCGCTTCCCATAAACATCTCCCTGACCCCTGGCACTTGGCAAGCAAGTGAGGGGGAAGCGTGTTAACTGTTGCTTGAAATCTGGTTTGTGGCTTCTTTTTTTTAATTTTCTTTCTTTTTGTAATGACCAAGCTTCACCATAGCACCCAGAATCTTGGGAACGATCAGGAAATGAAACTTTTGGCAGAAGGATTCCGCATGAAGGAGGTGTGGGGACGATCCAGTTCTCATTCAACAGCCTGGCAAGCCTGGGTTTCATACAGCATAGCTGGAACTTTGAGTTGAAGCAAAATAGTTCTTCGAGCATATTTAATCTTCTTTGGAAGTAATGACCAAAAGAAATAAAATAATCCAGTGTGCTTTTCAAGAGAATCTGACAGAAGTAGAAGAGCTGGCCAGCCCAGCCATGTTTTGTCCTGGAGCATGGTCCTTGTGAGCAAAGCTCCTGAGATAAGAAAGGCTTAGCAGTGTTTAAACCTGGAAGAGAAAAATTTTCTGTGGAAAAAAAACAAAAGAAAATGAGTCTGGGGTCTGCCAGGGACAGGGGCGCCTTCCGCCCGGCTCCGGGGAGCCATGCTTGGGGCCTGGCTGCTGCACCTCAGCACAGGAGATCCAGGGGAGTTGGCAGTTAGTAACAGGAAAAGGAGCTTTTGGGGATTTTTCCCCCCTAATTAAATATAAACTTTTGGAATTCGGTGGGTTTTTTAGGGAAAATACAGCTTTTGTCCTCAAACTTGAGTTCAGAACCAGCAGAGAAGGAGCCAGGACCGGGCTGGGCCTGTGAGGAGGAGCTGCTCCCCAAGAGGGGCGATGGCGGCTGCCACAGAGCAGCTGTGGAAACTCTCTGTGGGGACCATGAGAATTGTCCCCATCAGAGCTGGGGAACAGCCACAGCTTTGGCTGAGACACCAGGGTCTGAGCCATCCCTCCTGGGACAAAATAAGAAGTCTGAGGGAAGGGCTGTGTCACAGCCATCCCAGGGTGTGGAGGTCCCACTTGTGAGGGAGGAGAGGATGGCCACCACGTCAGGGGTTTGTGTGTGTGGACACACTGGCCACATCAGCACAGGTGACAACAGCAGAAGAGCATTTATTCAGCATTTATTAAGCATTTATAAAGCAGGAAGGTTGCAGGATGCTTAAATGCTTCCCCAGATAAACCTCTTCCTCCAGGGAAGAGCAAGGGAAGCCATTTGCAAACTGAGATCTGCTAAGCTCCAGCTGAGAGAAAAATCACTGTGCGAGTTGGGCAGTAAGACCCAGACAAGATGCTGATTTTTTTGTTATTTTTTATTACTTTTTTATAGGTTAAAATGGAGCCAGTTGCAGCAAACAATGCTGTAGATTTATTCAGCTGCAAAAGAACTGGCACACAGCAGGTGCCTTGGAGGGACAGAGAGAAGGAGCAGAGGAAAAAATGAAAAAGGCTGATGAGAGTGAACAGCCAGGGAGAAATCTCTGGAAGGTTCTGGGATGCAGGCGGCTGCACTCCTGTTTTATGTCACTGCAGAACATTAAATGAGCACTTAAAAAAGGTAATTAGCACCTTTTCATTGGACCAGAAATCAAAGGTGTAATTTAGCAGAAGTCAGTGAACAATGTAAGAGATCTAATTTAATCACATTGCACAGCCTAGCGAGGGTGAGAGATCAGATGCCTGTCCTGGCTGGACAGCTGCATTTACAGCAAAGCCATTTTTGTTCCCCTGACAGGACAGTGCCACCGCCATCAGAACCACGCTTGGTGCAGGCTGTAAGGCAATAGTTGTGCTATTTGAATTCTGCTGCATCATTCTAATTATTTAACAGTAAAAGCAGAGGGTCTGTGATGTATAGAAGAAAGTGCTCTTGACTAGAAGAGGAGGCAATTTGTGACCAAGGTTTGCACAGCAGCTCAGATGTTCTCTTTGCCAGCTTCTGTGCAGGCTGAACAGAATCAGACTGCTCCCAAATCCAGGAAGATGGGGAAGAAATGGAGGTTTTGGTTTAGCTCATTATAGAGGAAAAGTAATCTTTCAATGTTGAGATTTCAGTGTAGACTTGAGACTCTCCAGTCCTGCCTTAAGGACGTGTAATGAGTTGTTCAGATCATCACCAAATGAAGTGTTCAAAAGTGGTACAAACGTACCACTCTTAAAGTGCCATATAAAGAAAGTAGGCTTTAACTCACTCATTTTTCAAGCCATAGCTACAGCTCAAGGCATATTACCTTTAGCAGCATTTCTTAAACAGGAATGTCATCTTTATGTGAACAAAATTGTAAAGTCAAGCTGTTAGCTGACTAACAAAGCTACAGTACAGTAGATCAAGTTCAACATTACACCATCTAATGAGGATTAGACTTTGTTCCCTGAACACTACTGCTCTTCCAAGACTTTTGGTTTGGTTTTGTTTTTCCCTGCTAAATCTTCACATCTTTTTCTGTGGCAGTCTGGAAAACCTCCAAGTCCTAACCACAGTAGCCAGAGTACACCAGCTAATCATACTGGCCACCTTGTGATAAACACAGAGAAAAGAGGCAGGGAGGCATTGTGCCTCCATGTGCAGATCCTCTGTTAATGACCATGGTGTAGCCAGCAGAAGATAAATTTGGAGGTGATGCAGCCTCAACTAAACATGTGAAGAGAACAATTTCTCCTGGCTCCTATAGGCTACCCCTGGCACTAAGATCCAACCTCACCTTCTTAGGGCTGTAACCTCAAAAAAAGAAGAAAATGTGTAATGGGACTACTCAAACCTTGATCTCAACAGCAGCTCTCGACTTCAACAATATGTCTAGTTTATCTAAGGGTTAGATCCTGTGGAAGTGGAGGTGACTGAAAGTTGGGTACAGTGGGGAACAGTCCAGACAACAGGAATCATTCCAATTCAGAAGAACTGAAAAAGCAGTAATCAAAGTAGGTGGTCTGGTAATCTCTGAGAAAGGTCAATCCAGTTTACTTAAGCAAAATTCAACAAGGAAGAAATGTGTCTCTTCACTGAAAGACACTCACTCACTCAGCTCAAGTAATATGTATCCACGGTCCTAATTATTATGTCTAATTATGCATTGTCTAATTAAGCACGTTGGCAAGGGAAATATGTTTTAAAATGTACATTATGATATTACTGTGCTGTTGTTGAGTCAGGTCCTGGTACACGAGGAGTTAAATATCTGAATCTCTGGGTGATTTCACTGTTTTTATGTTGCTTAACCACTGCTAATAGCTCTACTATTGCAGACTTCTCTTTGCCAGTTAAATTTAACTTGTCTGTTCTCCAGGTGCAATCTCATAGCTCCTGAAGAGCTATCTTTCCCATTCTCACATTCTTCCTCCACCAGAAGTTTGTTTCCCCACCTGCCCTTTTTTCTTTTATCTATAAACATTCATCATTTCCAATTTCACTGTGAAATTGTGCCATGTGTTGCTTCTTGCTTTGTATTGCAACCTGGTATAATTTGCTTGCAAAACCCTACCATTCTTGTCTGTGCTTTGTACTCTTCATCAGTGGATGTGATAGAGTGTCACCTACCTATACAGCAATCCACTTAAAACACCACTGAAATGCTTCAGAAACCTCCAAGAGAGTTTCAAGCAATTACACAACGATTTTAAATTATCATTGTACAGTCATGTGGTGACTTGCAGTACAATTCCTCTTAAATATGATCACATACTCCACTGGATATCTGTAGTTAAATGTGCCATGCTGCCAGAGCATCCTCTGACTGTGAATGGTGGGATAAGGATGAGCCAGGAGGCTGAAGATGTGATAGACATGGCTAGTTCCTTGGTATTAGCCTTTTTAGGTAATTAACAGGCTGAATTTTGATCAAACATCACAAGCACAGCTGCAACTGGAAAAATAGCATAGATGGGACAAGCAAATTACAGTATGATTGATGTCCCCAGTCTTGGGACACACTCTGAATAGAGGGTAAAGCTATTATTAGAAGTGTGTGAAAACACCTTGATTGTGCAGTTTACACAAACAGCAGAGATCTGAAATGGCATGTCTGCTGGCTTTAGTGAAAAGGAGAATGAAAAGAGAAAGAACAATCTCAGCTAAGTTCAGGTTGTTTAGTCTGAGTCCTGTGCAAAATTCTGAGGGAGTGCCATTCCGTCCTTGGAAAGTCTGCCTTTATCTCTTTGTTAAAACACTGGAGCTTTCCATTCTAAAGGACCCTGATGGTGTTTTGTCCTGCCTCAGCTTCATACTAAAATGTCTTGAAGTTCAAGTTCTCCATGATGGACTTTAATTGATTTCCAGTCAGGACTCCTTAAATCATGTCTCTGAAAAATCCACTTATTATTGGCAGGTTAGTTCCTCCCTTCTAGCTAGTTTGTGATTCTTCAGTTTTACAGCACAGGGAGCAAAATATGTTTACTTGCTCAAGTTACCCAGGGGGGAAAAAAAAGCAGAGGACATAACCCATGCAGAGGAGCCAGCACAGGATGGCTGTGCTCTGTGAAATGCTGCAGCCAGAGACCAGCAGCTGCCTCTAAATATAGACATGGATATTAAAATGTCAAAAGTTCAATACACAGAAAACAAAGTGAGGAAAATTATAAGTTTCAAGCAGCCCCTTTCTCTTTTTCCTTTGTCCCTGATGCAGCCACGGCAGTCGGACCCACAGGTCTGTTTGATATTTATAAAGTTCAGTTCAGTCACACACACCACAGAAACACCAAAGACAAAGACCCTGTGCATGAAACCTGTTAAAATGGTCTGCTAGGTGGTACCTTAGGCTGAGCAGCATTGCATGTAATGATGGCTTTGGGTCTCCTCCCCTGGGCCAGGGTCAAACCTCTCCTTGTATTCAACAAGAACATTTTCACCAAGTCCGTGGTCTGTGAATTGGACCCTTAGATGTTAGGAGAGGTAAAACTTTCAAAGGGAAAGGATTCCGGGGAGAAGAGCATTTATTAAACCTCTTCAGTTCTTCATTCTGATAAAGAAAAAAATCTTCAATCTAATAAAAAATAGTTCAGTCTTTTGAAAAGATTTACTGACACGGTCTCACTTACTTAGAAGTTCAACATATTAGCTGTTAAAATGGATTCCAGCAGCCCTCAGTACTTTTGTCTAGAATTTCCAAAACTCACCTGCTCAAGCATGAAGTTAGGAGGAAAAGAATTGCTGGAAGTCATCAGACATCAGGATGAGAATTAGGAAGTGGATGTTCTTGTCAGAGAGTGTAGCAGTCTGCAACAGATTTGTGCAGGACAATTCATTTCTGTGTGGCTCTCCCTTGCCATCAGGTAAAGCTTTTTGTACTCAGATATTTCAGAAGTATTTTCTGTGTTAGGTTAATTCTAGCAGTAATGTGAGGAGTAAAACTGACACTGATTTCCAATTGATTTCATTAATATTTTATCCAAACGTGCACAAGCATCACCTCGCAACCTTACACGCTCATTGCATTCCTGCTCCTTGGGAGATCTATTTTTTAAAAACGCAGCTCTGCAGAAGAGAAATCACCACTGCTGCCTGCACAGAGGGCATGGCACACACACTGAGCACTCCAGAAACACCCTTAGTAAAGTTCAGGGAGGCTCCACTTCTTGGCATAGACCTGCAGGAGACCTTATGCATGGCTGGATGCTGAAGAATACATTTAAGAATGCAAACTATTACAGTATGAACCAAGATTTCTTCAGGTCATACTGCATTCACCTTGCTGAGATGAAAACTTTTGATCCTGGAATAGTTACAGAGAAAATGAAGGGCATGGCTTGCAGCAGGGAATTTCTGTATTGTAGCCTTGTGAGTGTAACACTCTATGGGAGTCAGATGTGTTGCTCCAAAATAAACAGAAAATAAAAGAAAATGAGAACGGGACCTCTGTTAAAGAGAAGGGAGAGCCTTTTCCTGAGCAGGAAATGATGTCCTTACATGAATGTTAGCCACGATGACACTGCAGAATCAAAGCCATATTTGGGGGATTTTATGTTTTTTTATTTAGGTGTTAGGTATTTTTTGGTTATTCTTAATGTAATTTAAAAATCAGTATTTTCATTAGCTTGAAAAAAATCAAGTAAACTCTTTCCCAACTATACTTGTTCCCTAGAAATGCAGCCAGATGCTTTGCAAGAACTCAGCACTGACATGAAAGCTGTCAGAGGAGACAAACTATCTGGAAATCGCAAAATAACTTTTCTTATCTTATCAGACACCACCACACAGAGCCTGTTTGAATTTTATACAGCTGTGACACTGACAGTTTCCACAACTGTAGATATTCTGAGTGACAAGTACAGAGTTAGGCCAAAATTACAAAGGTAACTGGAGATGAACCTCGATGCCTGGTAGCATTTAAAGAAACAAATGGCTTTGATGTCTGAACTCCCCAGTGAGTTGATTAGCTATTTAAAGTAGTCTGCATCTGCTGAGAGAGGTGCAATCCCCTCCTCCTTCTGTCATGGCAGAACTGGGTTGAGCAAAAACCATCACAAGGACACCACAGGTGAAATAAAGGATCTTGCATGGTCGATCACCCTGGGCAACAGGGCGAGGGAAGTCCAGTCCAGGTTTCTTTGTTGTACTGGGAAAGTACCAGCTCACAGTGATGTAGGTGCCAGTCTTGGTGTGAGGACAGTCCCAAGGTGCACCTTAAAAACTGTTTATGAGCTTCATGCCAGCACCATAGCTCTTTCAGATATGATTGGCTTCTACAAGTCACAAAGTTATGGATATTGGCATGCTAAAAGGTGTCCCTATCCCAGGATATTTAAAATCGATCATGGATCTAGTGGATTTAGATAGAACATGGCATATTAATTCTCTGATTTCATAGTTCATATATATGCAGCTTATTAATTTATCATCTAAGGTTAAATCGTAGTCAATAGGTCAGATCCATACCAATTTTTTTTCCTTCCTGAATTTAGCCCGGTTATTTTTTAATACTAAGTATGAAGGATTCAGAGAGTAAAAATGTTCAGAAAACTTAACTCTGTAGCTGTGCACTGAGAGAGGAAGAAATCCTTCTGCACAGTACAACCTGATTCACTCAGCAGCTGAAAAGCAGAGTAGTGGCAATGCAAACATCTGGGACAATAACTAGAAAGGAGATAATTATCCAGGAGCCCAAGAAAATGCAGATTGTTTGGTCGGTTGTTTTTTTCTGGTGTTTATTTCCTTTTTTCCATTTGGTCAAGATTAGAGGAAAGTTGGAAAATGAACGTGGCATAGTGCCTGAGGACAGTATATACACCAGGATGGGTTTGCATATAGTGTAATATGCAGAGAACTAACCAGAAAAGCTATTTATTTATTTGAAAGAGGCTTTGGTACCCTCTGGGTAGCTGAAAATGGTTAAAATCCCAGGCAATCAAAAGAGCCCAATATCCCCCATGCTTTAAAATGAAATATAGAAAATGAACCTACACATTAATCATTGCAGGCTCTGTGGCTGTACAGGTAAAATAGCATGCTAAATGACTATTTGCCTGCCTAGAAGTGCAGCCACCATAATTTTAACCCTGGTAAGATGCTGGAAGAATGCAGACCTCTTGCTTTTTTCTTAGAGGAGAGCTCTTACAATCTGCATTGGTTGCACTTTCCTACTTTGCAAACAGCAAAAGGCTTTGTAGCAGATGTACTTGGAAGGTATTCAGAGAGAACTGGAAGTTGCAATTAACTTTGGAACAGCAAAAGAATTGCCCTCCCTCCTGCCAACAAGGGAACAGAAGCTTTTATCTGCAGCTCCATTTCTTTCTCCCCAAAGGTGGGAAACTTACCCTTGTCCTTCCATCCAGACCCTGCTCAGTTGCTGACGTAGGGAGCTGGTGGTTGCTGCTGGATCACTACAGTGGAAGGGAAAAAAGTCTCTGAGATATTTCATGTTATGGCTCTGTTTATGTGCATTTTTAGTGGCTCAGAAAGGGAAATTAGAACATGATGATTTTTATCTATGGATCCGTGGTGAAAAGAAGAAGAAGCAGTCGTAAGAAATTACATGAACTGTGACACTAGGGGTGAAAGAATGTATTATAAATTGAGACTAAAACTTTGTAGTATGTCAGCTTTGAGTAACATTGTCTGGGGTGTGGAAGGACTGGGAAAGGAAGACTGAGAACTGATAATCTTCCTCAAAGTATTCTACAAAATTCAGCTTTTTCTCCAGCTTGATAAAGAAAGAGAGGATTAGAACTGAATAGCTGCAAAATTATGATCTTGGGGGAAAAAATCACAACGGAACACCTTTTCAGAGTAATCTACAGTAATTTTATCCTTCTACTCTGAAAATCATTAAAAATATCAAAGCACATTAAAATTCTTCTATATATTTAATACCCATAGTCATAAAAATATTATAAACTAATGTTTTATGGTAAAAAGCTAATATTAAGGGTCAGCTAAAAATTACCTGCCTCCATTCCTCCCTTCAGCTCTTCAAGTCCCCTCTGCACCTTCCTCAGCAAAAAGCTTGTTCTCCTTTCCCACACACTCTGCCCATGACACAGCAAATGTTCCACCAAGAGCAAGTGGCTGTGCAGGGTGGTGGCTGCTGCTGGTGCACAGGGCAAGTTGGATACAGAAACCTTTTTCTAACAGCATAAGGTTTGTCATGCTAGTGTGAACCCTCTGCGTGGAGAACTTTATCTCTGCTCAGTGCCATCACGGCGAAGCAGACATAAATAAATTAACTGGCAGAAGACAAATGTCAGTGAAGTTAGTTTAAGAAATTTCAGCTGATCCCAAATGAAACGTGCTCCCTCTGGACTTGCTCGCTGTAGGATATTTGTGTAGCAGATTTGCATCTTAATTTTAAAACCAAAATTAAATGTTAGCTCCTATTTGAGTTTCCTTTTGGCTTGCCATGGACCTTGGCAGGTGGCAGAGAAACCCTGAGTGGCCATGACTCTTCCTTGACCAGGCAAAGAGTTTGTCCACGCTGTGGTGGCTTTGGCAGCATGCTGCCCCTTCCACTTCACTGCCTCTCACTCTCTCTTGCAAATTTTATGGTATTTTATCTGCCAGGAAATGGGTGAACCTGGTCACTCTCAGTGTGGTCCATAATGATAACAACAAATGATATGGATCAGACTAAGTTCTTTCAACTTGAAAGGAAAGGGCTATCGTTTTGTTATCAAAGTTTATTTGAGCTGAGGCATTCCTAAAGATTGCTCTGCCATAAGGGGGGTTACTTTATTTATGAATCTATACTCTGAGGCCAGAAATAAAGGCTAGACTGGGGCTCTTCCCTCTAGCCCCTGCCCAGCTCTTACTTCATCTCCTGCTTCTCACAAACTCCTGTTTTAACAAACACTGGGGCACACATCTGCATCTTAGCTGCCCCCACACAGCATCCAGGGCCACAAAACATCAGAGATGGTCCATGGAGCAACTAACTTACTGCAGGGGAGGGTTTTTTTCTGCACAAAGCAGAATGATCCAGCTGCCACGTTTGCTCACCGTATCCTGTATGTTTCTGTTAGAATAAAGTTCCTCTTCATTTGAGGCAGCAACGTGAAATGTCTAGTGGCCAATAAAATCCTTCACAGGCTGTGGGATGGCCACCACTATTACAAGGTGCCTGAGGGGCTGACCTATCATAGTTTCACATAAAAAGGGAAAAAAATGCACCCTCCATCTATTGATCCTAAAAAGGATCCCCCCTTTGACAAACTTGGTTTGATGAATTAAGAGTTTTCTCCTCAGAGCTGTGCTGTTTAATGAGTGTTTTCCTGTTTATCAATAGCAGCAGAGTTGGCTAAGTGCTGTTAGCTGCCTTCAGAGGCTCAGAAGGAAGAGAATGACATAAAACTGCACCACAGACTTTCTCCTCTCCCAGCATGCAAACTATTAAGCTATTAAAGACACGATGGGATTTATTGTTCCTGTTCCCTTATTAAATGTGATGTGCTGAAATCGGGCTGACTTTAAGGTCTCTTTGCCAGTTCCTGATCTGGCCTCTTTTGGTTGTCTTTTGCCAGATAGGTTATTAAAGTTGTCAGTGGTGCCTCAGAAGGCAAGGTCACTTGTAAAAAAAAAAAAAAAAAAAAAAAGCAGTGAGAGGGTCTCAAAGTCTCCAGAAGCCTTGGCCATGTGTAGGCGACTTCTGGGTGATGGGAACAGGAGTGCTCTCTGTGCTGACTGGAATTTCCCTTCTCAGTAGTTGCAGCTGGCACCCTGGGCCTCCCAAAGAGGACTGCAATGAAGTCCTTTTTTTCCAGACTAAATAATCATGCTAATGAAAGCAGCTCTCTCAGAGGCTTGAATATTTTAACAAGATTCTTTTGATTCAATCAAGCAGGTCTCTTGCCTCTCGCTCTTCCAGAAGCACAAAAAGGTTTGTGGGACTCCCAGGAAAGCTGTAGGAGGAGAGACTGCTATTTCTCTCTCTCTCTCCTGATCTCCTTCACAAATGTCTTTACCATTTTCTGTGGGTTTGGAATAACCTTCCTGCAAGCTCATCAGTTTGAATGAAAGCTTCATCTGCCTCCATATGTGAAAGACACTATCTTATGGATTTGAGTAGGGTCTGGATCAAGCCTCGTGCATTTTAAGTGGTTAGTTCTTCACCAATGAGCTTTACAAGTATTTGATTTTTTTTATCCAGTCTGTCAAGGCTTCCTTGCAAAACACTGGCAGGCACAGGAGCCTCTTGAGGAATTTCACTTCTACTAAAGGAAAGAGACTTGTGATAAACTACATGAGTGATGTTAGGTCTGAGTTTTCGTAGAACTGTATCAGAGAATTGCTTGGGTTGGGAGGGACCTTAAAGATCATCCAGTTCCAACCCTCCTGCATGGGCAGGGACACCTCCCAACAAGACCAGGTTGCTCAAAGCCTCACCCACCTTGGCTTTAAACACTCTCAGGGATGGGGCAACCTGTGCCAGTCTCTCACCACCCTCACAGTGAGGAATTTTGACCAGAATGACCACATTTCAGGGTCTTCCTGGGTAGCTATTTCATTTAAAAGCACTCCCCTAGCTGGTAAAGACTCAGAGATTCCCCTTCTAACCTGTTTCTCCTGGAAGCACCTGTGGATGCAGCTCTTGGGTTTCACCAGAGGGACCTTTCTGAGTGGGAAGAGACACCGTGTAGCTCGATGTGCCCTTCTTCAGGTGGGCTGGGAAGCAGAGCCACTGGACACTCTGGGCACTAATTAAGCAAACTATCTCTCACTAGCAAAGTAATTTAAAACCATCCTAGCAGGAGTGGAGGATGGACTGGCATGTTGGGTATATGTGTGTAACCATCTTGGAGGCTGATAACCTAAGGATTGCACAGAAAGAGCCACAAGACTAAAGCTTTTATTCTTAAGTGTTGAAAGTATAAACTGGGTTCTCACCTTCTCAAATTTCTGAAGCGTTGTCAAGCAGTGATTTTTATTTTTTTTTTTTCACAAGCAATTACCATATATTGTTTATCCTTCTGTTTTGGAGGACTATGAATCTCAAGTGAAGGGTAATCTAAATGCATGACAGACACTACTGACACACAAAATCTTACTCTTACTTTCAGGACTGAAGAAGGGCAAAGAACAAGATAGCAGCACATCAAACACTCTGGCTTCCATGAAACCTCAAAAGCTTCTTCCCACAGCCAGGATTTCTGGTAAGCCATTCCCTAGATCCATAGGGTTTAGCAGTGTTGCTTGCATCCCAATATGTTTTCTTCTGTATTGTCCAAAAGAGGCCAGTCTGTGCTGTCTTATGCCTTATCATCAGAAGCAGAAGAAATGACAGAGAGCCCTTTTGTTTCCCTATTGCCATTAAATGTGAAGCAGCATTTCTATGTATCTTGAGTGATGTAGGTGCTGATACTTGGTTTCAGAAGATGAATGTTCACCCCTATGCAGGATTCAATTAATGTTCTTTTATGACTGCATCCATATTCTTCTTAACGAGCACACTCCTTGGTGAGAGGGAATATTTACCTTGTGGCACTAAATCCACAGTTTTCTACAGCAGTCATTAATGATCACACAGCAAATGATCACCCCAACACCCTGGCTACATTCCAGTGCTACTAATTATATTCTGCCTCTCTTAATTTCCTTTTGAAAATAATTGGACCTGATAACAGTCTTCACTTGTTATCCTAAGCTCCTCTACAGCCTGACCACATCTCACATCTCACAGCTTTCAAGGACTTAATCACAGCTCCCAGTAGGTGAAATATTGATAGATGATCTCTCTGCTCACCCCATCATTTTATCACAGACAAATCTATTAATTATTGTAACAACAAATTAAGGCACCTCCCAAATTCAGCTCTGTAGGTACTCTAGACCACCCTTACACTGCGAGTGGCCCAAAGTCATAAGTCAGGAGCTGAAATGATCTCAAGAACTTACAAACTCCTTGATTTTTAGGAAGCTGATGATATGCAACTGCTGTACCTTCTATGCACCCCTGACTTTGTCCACATTAGCAGGCCATTAGGCACAGCCAGAGCAGATCAGCAGGACAGTGCAACTGGCTGTGAGGGCTCTATATCCACAGCATCTATGATTTGGCACTTCAGACTGCATTTGGTTTGATTTATTGGACTGGACATCCTAAATCCACGTGGTTCAAATGTATCCTGTGGATCTCTTTTGTCCCTGCTAGGGTTTGAAGCACCACTGGTGTGCACCTGAAGTGTAACTTCTGGTTTAGTTTCCTCCAAAAGGAATATGACTCCTGGCAAATCAAACCAGTGCAGGGTAGATGGGGGTGGTGGGGAGGTTTGCTGCAAAGCTGCTCTGCTGGTCTGAATGTTAACGTGGCTGTACACTGAAATGGAAATGGGTGGTCATCTTTCCAAGGACTGCTAAGGGACAGTTTTCTGACTGACAATGAGACCAGACAATAATAAGGAAACATTTAACTGACTCATAATGTTCCAAAGGAAGTTTTTGGGGAGGAGAGAGGAAGAGCATGCTTCAGGAGCCTGCTGGGGGTGTGGTCTTCAGGAAAAAGACTCTTGAGCCCTAAGGAAACTGCTCCAGATGGCAAAGAACCTGAGACAGGCAAAACACACAGGGTTTATTTGATATGTGCTGGTTTATTTTTGAGTTATTCCACAGTGACCAAGCCAAGGAGTAGTGCTGTGGCCCATTTGTACTGCAAATGGGAAGAGTTCTCTGTATGGCAGGAACTGAGAGGGCTGTGACAGTGGATGGGGGGATCCAGAGTCACTCTATGGGGTATTTCACAACCCCAAAATATTGCATCACAGTAATATGAAAAATCTTTCATCAGGAGGAAACAATGAAAAAAAAAGTTTCTTTCCTTTCTGATGTAGTCAAAATCCAGATCTACTTTTAAGTTATTTAAGCTTAAAATAACTCTGAAAATATTTCACTGTAGCAAACTTCTACCAGTAAGGAAAAGCAAATGCATGATGTGACCAGTTTGGTTTTTTCTCTCTGTGAAGTTATTGTTGTGGCAAAAAAAAATAACCAAACAACAAAATCATTTATAGGTTTTGTTTGTTTTATCCAGAAAAAAAAAGTCAATGCAGAGATTGATCAAGTTTTTTTTTTTTTTTTTTAAAGTTGAAATGTACCCAGCAGCTCTCTGCATGCACCACATATCCCAACAATTTATTACATGATGTGAAAGTCAGTCCCTCAGAAAATAAATAGCTTGGAGCCAGCAGCAGCTAAAACCAAGGTGTCCTAAAATGAGCATTAATCTGGGAGGTAAAAGGTATTCAGCTAGAGACTTGAGAGCTGTGCTGCAGAGATGTGTGTGGTTCCTAGGGAAGCACACACTCAAGTTCTTGTGAAATGTGCCATTTAGCCCTCTGCTCTCCAGTCACATTCTTTCACTTCACTGTTTATATTTGCTCACCTCCTCCTGCCTTCTGATCTTTGCCATAGCTTTATAATTTTCAGCTTGCTTCACTAAGTGCAAACAGAGAGTGATTGAATAAGACGTGGTCAGGACATGATGTCCCAGGCCAGGAGTTACCCTGAGGAGCCAGGGGACATTAGAATTCTTCCAGTCATTGTCTTCTCTGTATTCCTTTGGTGCCCCACACTGAGGACCATGAGGGTGAGCTGAGGCCTTTCCTTTTTACTGTGTTAGCAATTAGGAACCATCTCCCCTGCTTGGGGACCTGGGACTGGAAGGTGACACCCAAGTCATCCAAAGTGATCCCTGCAATGGTGCAGGAGATATCCACTGAGAGGAGGTGCTTCAGAATCATCACTCCACATCCTCAGCCAAGGAAAGGCTTCAGAAAATTCCTCAGAAAAATTACAGCCTTCAGTTAGAAAAAAAAAAAAACAAAGAAAACACACAGCCTAGGGAATCAGGGTTACCATGAGTAGCCTGTGTCACCACAGTAGCAGAGGACTTGCTGAATAAAACTTCCCAACCATTATAGACAGCAACTGTGTTCCACCTTCTAGGAAAAAAAAAAAACAACACACAAACAAAAAACAACAACAACAAAAAAACCCAAAAACAAAACTTAAAGGAAAAAAAAAGTTTTAAATGGAAGAAAAAAAAAAATGTATTGCCCAGAAAAATGGTTTTCAGTTTAATTCTGAGGATGCCAGCAGGACATACTGACCAGACACCTCAAAGAATGTAAAGCCAGCCACTTTTTGGACCAACTGACTTCTCCTCTGATCCAGACATATTTGCTCTGAGAGAAGGGCAAGGGCAAGCTATCCCATGTGGTATGAAATAACTTGTCTCTTTCTTCAAGAGAGGGTGAAATAGGGTAACTATGACAAAATGGTGCTCCATCTGCCTTTCTTTTGTCTTGCCATGCAAGGTCTGTTACCATTATTCCGTCAAAATTAGAAAACAAAGGTCTAGGTGCCAGAAGCATTAAAAATAGGCTTCTCACACAAATTATAACCATGTGAAGTGGCTGTGGTGCTTATTAAGGGCCTTTAGCAATATTGAAGACACCTCTGCTCAACCAGCTGCAGCTTCCACCTATCCTGCAAGAGCTGCTCAAGTCCTGGTGGCATTTAGAGGTGTTGAGTAAGGAGGCTGAGCCCTGTGCTCAGGGACCAGCTGCACACTCACAGCATCTGACCCTCTGCAGGGTGGTGGGGGGTTGTGACCAGCCCTCTCCATCACCCCACTGAGCAGGGGGTCAAGCTGTTGCCAAATTGCCCCATTTCTTCCAAAAGATGGGGAGGAACAATGGTGAACACACTGTTTTATAAATCCCACACTGATTATTTTAATGACCGTGGGCCCTGCTGCAAACCTCGTGGGGGGTACAAAGCATGGCAGATGTGACAGGAGCCCAGCAGCTGACTGAAAACAATCCCTGGGGACCCACTTATTCATGGACAGATGCAGAAGCTAACAACAGACATCCCATCATCCTGACTGCCAAGCCAAGCTGTAACTACAAGGACTTGAGGCAAACCCCTGCAGTACTCAGCCATAATTCCCACTCAATGGGAATTGTCCCGAGGAAAATAAGAGTGCAGCTGACAAAGTATTTGAAACTCCACTCAAAAGTAAATATTGACTCGGCATAAAGGGATTAACTAAGATGACTGTATTCTTGTTAAGAACTTTTTGAGATAAAAAAGAGCCTTTCACAAAGTCTTCACAGTGTTTTGAGACATTACTGCCTGTGATAAAATGGAAAAAAAAAAAAAAGAGAAAACTTGCTCTAAAAGGATATGAAAATCTCATGTTCTGAAACACTTCTCTTTAGATGACCAACTCTTAAAATAATAGCTCTTGTAAAACTGCACATCAAGTAGCTCTGAGTGTGACTTATTAATGGACAGCAGATTGCTGTCACCCTGGCAGCAACCAGGTAAATAAGTGAAGTTTCTCAAGCTCCTTTTCTTCAGTGTGAGCAACATGAAGTTGTGGCTCCTGACTTCTAATTGCTTGGCTACCTTTATTTCTGCAAAGTGCACATCAGTTTACTTCTCCCCATCAGTCACCCCACGTGTACAGTGGGAAGAATACCTGTAAATTATACAGGGGGGATAGAGGGAAGGAGGGAGGGATTAATCAGGACCTTGCCACATATTTATGGTCCCAGTATTCCTCTCCCAGAGGAGCCAGGAGCAGCCAGGACAAAGCCAGCCCTGCAAGAAACCCCAGCAGGGTTGATGGGGCTGGGGAAGAAGCCTGGGCTATTAAAGGAAGAAAGTGGAGATAATAATAGATAGATATCAATGGCACACAAGTCTTTGAAATCGAAACAATCTGAAAGCAAAAAAAAAAAACAGCTCCCAGTTTTCTCTCCACAAAAATCCTAGGATTAAATCCCTGGCTTAGTAAACTGTTTCTTTTAGCAAAGCAAATTTTGAAATGCCACAGTGATGAACAATGTAATAAAAAAAGCCATCATATTATTCTTGAATGAGGTTTAATAAAAATCAAATAAAAGCAATTATCTGAATTTTCAAGAGGATCACCTCTTCCTTCCCTGAGGTACAGAAGAGAATGAATTCAGGAAATCATTAGAATCAGAAACTGGAGCTGCACAACAGAGCCAGTGTTTGCTGTACAAAGACAAACAGAAATCTCCTCCCAGGCTAACAGGCTCCTTTCTAAAGCTGTTGGAGTGGAAATTCCACCTATAGGTGAAGAAGGGTAATTAAAGAGGCACAAGAATTTCTTTGTAGTAGGGCTGGCTTTTCTGCTCCAGAGCAGGCTTTGGCTTTTCAAGCATTCATATTTTTCTTTGCTCACACAGAAAGAAAATGGCCAGATTGCAATATTCAGAGCTGCCCACAGAGCTCTGCAAAGCAGGTACCTGTGAATTAACACTCATTAACACAGACTGCAGAGCACTTTCTGAGCTCCTTCACCCCCGTGTAAATCCAGAGGGCCAGGTTTGCCCTTGCCCTCTCCCTCCTGCAGCTGAGCAGGTTGATGGAGAGCACACACTTTTCAGCTGGGAAATGCACTTGGAGTGCAAGCCAAATTGTTTGTGAGAATGTGTTGACTTCGAGGACATTTTCAAAGGCAGAGAGTAGAAATGCTTTATTTCAACACTCTTAATTATTTTGATTAGAGGGAAATATTTCCTGCTGACTCATTTCAACTGCTTTTCTTTCCGGTTCTATGGTATATACTGAGTACTGCAATATTGATATTACTGTTTAATATTTTGATGACAAGTGTGGTTTTCAGATTCTCCCAAGAAATCTTCAAAAAGCCAACTTTTTTTTTTTGTTCAGATTCTGAATGAAAACAAATTCTGAAGTAGACATCTTACCAGCAAACTAAAATGTGTGCTGGATCAGACATAAACTGCTCGGCAGTCGGGCTCAGAGCAACTCCACTGACTTCAGGGTAGTTTTAACTTACAGAATTATTCCAGGAGAACAAAAGTATGTCCTCTCTGTTACCAAGCACTCGTGGATGGCAACAGACCATTTGAAAGGGGCAGATCTCATTCTCCTGGACTCTCATTCATAAAAGCTCTGACCTCTGCTGCAGGAGAGCAGCTGAAGTTGGATGCCCCATTTTCACTGTGAATGTCTCATGGCTTTGCTGCACTCTTACTCAAATCATTTAGGGCTTGATAAAGTCTTGCAGAACTGGTCCTTAACACATCTCATACAACATACTTACTTTTTCTTTGAACCTCAGCCTTGCTCGGAAGTCAAGCTCTCCATGGCTGATCTTTGGCAGCCCAACAATTAGCAGAGCAGACACTGATTTAAAACATCCCAACAGTTTTTACTTGACTTCAGTCATAACGATTTAAAAACAAAAAAAACCCACCAAAACCCAAAAACAGAAGAGAAAAATAAGACCCGAGGAGGGCAGACAGGCAGGGAGAAAACAGCCTCTGATCCTAATCTTGCAACAAATTGTATGTTAATAGTGCCTCAGGGAAGCCATTGGGTTGCACCAGTTTCCTTGTTGAGCATTTTGCAGAATTTGGGCCTTAAGTTGCAAAAGCAGAGAAGAAACATTGAAATGGAGGGAGGTTTGACTGCTCCCATTGATGCCCTGTGGGATTCATTGTTCAGCTTCCCTGCAAAGAAAGCAACAGCCTTTTTGTTACATATGTTTTATAACACTTGGAGTGGAAGTACTGATAGGCCAGACTACCCGTGTTTCTTGACACACATTTTCCCTAGAGAAATAGTTACCTTCTTCAGTAGTCTCAACAGCAAAAACAGGCTGAGAAATGCAGGCTCTTCAAATTAAAACAGGATACATAATCTCACTATAGGTGTCTAAATATTACATGAATTACATGCATTCAGCACTGGCAAGATATGTCTTCCCTGGACTTGTAAAACAGCAAAAATACAGATATTTGAAAAGATGAGAGTCACTCCTCTCTACTCTTTCCTGCAGATCAATTTCAAACAAGATAGGAGGGATGTTTAATAGCAGGCTAGGGGAATTTTTTTATCCCTTTGCTTTTTCCCATCTCCATCATTTGAGAGACTGTTTGTTCTGCTTGTCTCTCCCACTCTGCAGAGCCAGGCAAAGTCTCCTGTCAGTCCCTGTGGACTGATTCTAAAATATCATACAAGGAGGAGAGGATGGACTGCATTAGTGCAGATTGCCCATCACTGGGATTCCTTCCACCTATGAAAATGACAGAGCAGTACAGGCAGCAGGAGAATTTGTACTTTCTCCTCACTGAGACTTCTTTTAGCAAAGGTGCCTCGTGGTTTCAGGCCTTTGTGGTGGGTACCTTGTGCTCCACTGATCAAACCTTCAGGTCCTACCAAGCCAGTGTAGGATGTCATGTTGGAGGTATCACAGGTAACCTCTGCCTTTCCCATCACACCAGATTATGGAGTCTGAACAGAAATAATTTTAATTGCTAGCTTCCATTTACAAGTTTTATTCAGTATTAAAAAAAACCAACAATAGTAGTAGCCCTACAACATATGCTCTATGTGGTTCCAGGTGGATTTGGGGATTTTCCAGGTTTTTCAAGGTGAAGTATATCTAGTAGTAGGTGGTCTTAAAGCATCTTCTACCTATTTGGGCTATTTTGGCCCCTGCCCATCAGGTAGGGTCTAACTGCTCCATCCCAGATGCCAAAAGAAAAGAAAAAATTCCAGAAAGAAAATACAGAAAAATAGCATTTGTAAAAATAATTTCATCACAATGCAGGAAGCTGTTCATTCAAGTCAAACTTGCTGCATGAGCCTCTCTGTTTAAAACAAAACAATCACAGAAAATGCAGAGAAATTAACAGGAACAGGAAAACAAATGGCTGCTGTTTCCTATCCTGGAAAGATATTTATAGAGAGAGATTAAATAAAATAAAACCCCACAGCTAGAGAAATGGCTTTAAATGATTACTTTTCTGCTTTTAGATTTTTGAGGGCAAGGGAAAGTGGAACAAGTGTAATTCTGCTTGGAATGAGAGCATTATTATTCTTCTTTAAAAGAACAAGAACAGCAACCAACCAGCTGTCAGGACCCCTCCCTTTGTAGCCACTGGGATCCAGCAACTGGGAAATAAGTACCCAGCCTTGGGATGAATTTAGGAGGCTGGGCCTGCTCCACAGAGGCAGAACTCCTGAGAGAGTCTGTAGCAGGTTAGTGAGGATGCCACACTCAGGTGGTTTGAGTTACATTCAGGTGATGATGACTCAATCCCCAGGTTTGAAATGTGCAGACACTGCTGCCAACTTGTTGGAAGGAGGCACCTGACAATGCAGTTTCCCTGGCAGAAACAGGTTCAGGTACAGGTTTTGGCCATGCATCTGCCACTGATTTTTTTGAGTAAATCACAATGCTTAGATTTGCAAGAATCTCTTCTGCTGCTGGGTGTTGGGGTTGCAAATATCCTCTAAAGGACTCCTTCACCACGGACAGGCTTGGAGCAGCTGTGGTTTGGATATTCCAAGAGTCCCTCCCAAATAACCTGCTGTGTCAGCCTTGCTCCTGCAGGGATCTCAGAGCAACCCATTAATTTCACAACCACCCCCTGTGATGTACATTGATCTGCATATATTTGTGTGTTTAACTTAGCTCTACTTGTAGTCAACAACAGTTATCCGTATTTCTCATGCAGTCCAAGAAGAACCACACAGATGTTTAACTGTCTAAATAAACTGTTGGCTGGATGCAGATATTTTCCTGTCCAAGCTATCAGTTTGAGACACCGTGGACATGATTTTCAGACGAGTTAACAGTGCAGCTCTATCTTGCTAAGGAATGTGGATGTCAGCTGTACCAGCAACCTGCTTTTGCTAATTTAATTAACCAAAACCATTTGCATAAATGAAACACTGACCAGAGAGATGCCTCACAAAAGAAGATGCACACACTGGAGCAGCAGAGAGTAAGGCCACACTGAAATATCTCCACTGCCTTCTTCTAGAGGTTTTCTGGGTGACTGTGGTCATTCCACCTTTTGATGATAGAGTTTTCCCACCTGTGAAATGAAGAGGTTGGTACTGACCTTGCTGGTTAAAAAGATCTTTGAAACCCACTGGAAAAGCAGCAGTGCCATTTAGGGCACAGCTAATGAAGGGAACAGCTCTGCATTGGCACCAGACCTGCCACGGCCAGCATTGCAGCTCACAGCTGGACTATGAGCTACCAAAAGGATATATATGAATAATATCAGTAGATATCATCGAGGCCTTCAGTTCACTAGTCCTTTAAAAAACCCCTAAGGCCCAGGAAAAAAATCATTTCTCTTCTTGTGACCTGTAAATCTTCCACAGAGTGAAGTATTAGGTTTTTCCTGCCTACATAAATGTATTTGAGCAGCATGTGGAGAAGCCTCAGCTCCATGGGACCTTTCTGGGTTGCAGGCTTACTCAGCTTGGGTAGTCCTGATGCTGGAAGCAAGTGTTATCATAGAAGATGCCACCATCTGAAAGACCTTTGGTCCTGCATGAACACAAGTTAAAGCTCTAACTGAGCCTCACAATGCTGCTGTGCAACAAAGACAAGCTGGAATAAATTCCCTACAGACACAGAGAAAATGTGCTCCAGCTGTAACCCAATTGGAGTGCTTTCCATTCGTGCCCACAAACCCCATATTCTATGGTTTTAGGCACCCAGCAGCCATTATCTGCAGAACAGATTAATTTCCTGAAAAATTAAGGGAAATTAATACAACAGATCGCTCTTGTAGCAACAGTTCTCAGTTTTCTTGGAAAGACTGCATTTGTGTGAACTCCTCTGTTCTCCTAGGAAATTCTCAATTAATAAAAAACGTGTTATTGCAAAATGAAAATTTCTAAATTACATCATCATGAATATCTACCAAGCATGAATACAGGCATTCTTATTAACACAGAAAATAAAAACCTGGAAAATATGTTTATTGTTAGGAAAATAGGAACAAATAGTCTCTGGCCCAGACAGCTTCTCTTGTTTGCTTGAACACCCACCAGTTGCTTTTAAAATAACTTTGCACAAGATTCGATCAATTTCTATCACATAGTTGCATTTTTTTTCTTTAATTGTAGCTTTAAAATTGAACGAGCCTCTTCAAATCACTTTTTTGGGTTGTTGTTTTTTTTTTTTTTTTAAAAAAAAAGCACCTTAATCATATGGAACTTGTTTAGAACATCAGAAAAAATACACGACTTCAGTTCAACTGTCGTTCCAGTAATTTCTTTTCTTCATGTTTAAGTAAGTGCAGAAACATCTCTTAGTCCTATCCTCAGAAGGAGGGATTTGGGGGAAGAAGAGGTTGTTTGGTTTAAGTTGGCTTTTGGTTTTTGGGGTTTTTTTTAAGACTGAAAACAACTTGCAGATTGCATATTCAAAAATAAGTTTAAAAAAAACGACAAAGAAGGAGTTCCTGACGACCCCTTCCCCCAGATAGTATTAAAGAGAGAACTAATTTTTGCTCCAGCTGTGACTGAGTAGCCAATTTGAAGCACCTGGATGAAAACCCCACCTGAAATTAGCAGCTTAGGGGAGGGTTTGGAGGCTTGGAGTGCAGTCTTTGTGGGGGCTTCAAGGGTGCAGGATGTGCTTTTGTTCTTCTGTTACTCCCCAGTGGTTTTTCTTCAGTCCTGTAGGTAAGAAATGGGGTTGGGGGGTGCTGAGGTGTAGCAGAGTTGGGTGCCATGAACTGACCCACCTCTAGAGGGTTTTAAGTTTAAATAATTAATAATGTGTGGTAATTAGCCTTACAAGTGTTATTATAGCTGTGCTGTAAATCCTGGGGAGGGATTTGGGGGAAGAAGAGGTTGTTTGATTTAAGTTGGCTTTTGGTTTTTGGGTTTTTTTAAGACTGAAAACAACTTGCACGTTGCATATTCAGAAATAAGTTTAAGAAAAATGAGAAAAAAGGAGTTCCTGATGACCCCTCCCCCCCAGAAAGTATTAAAGAGAGAACTAATTTTTGCTCCCCCTGTGACTGAGTAGCCAATTGGAAACACCTGGATGAAAACCCCACCTGAAATTAGCAGCTTAGGGGAGGGTTTGGAGGCTTGGAGTGCAGTCTTTGTAGGGGCTTCAAGGGTGCAGGATGGGCTTTTGTTCTTCTGTTACTCCCCAGTGGTTTTTCTTCAGTCCTGTAGGTAAGAAATGGGGTTGGGGGGTGCTGAGGTGTAGTAGATTTGGGTGCCATGAACTTACCTGCCTCTAGGGGGTTTTAAGTTTAAATAATTAATAATGTGTGGTAATTAGCCTTACAAGTCTTATTATAGCTGTGCTGTAAATCCTGGGGAGGGATTTGGGGGAAGAAGAGGTTGTTTGGTTTAAGTTGGGTTTTGGTTTTTGGGGTTTTTTTAAGACTGAAAACAACTTGCAGATTGCATATTCAAAAATAAGTTTTAAAAAAATGACAAAGAAGGAGTTCCTGACAACCCTTACCCCTCAAAAAGTATTAAAGAGAGAACTAATTTTTGCTGGAGCTGTGACTGAGTAGCCAATTGGAAACACCTGGATGAAAACCCCACCTGAAATTAGCAGCTTAGGGGAGGGTTTGGAGGCTTGGAGTGCAGTCTTTGTGGGGACTTGGAGGGTGCAGGATGTGCTTTTGTTCTTCTGTTACTCCCCAGTGGTTTTTCTTCAGTCCTGTAGGTAAGAAATGGGGTTGGGGGGTGCTGAGGTGTAGTAGAGTTGGGTGCCATGAACTGACCCGCCTCTAGGTGGTTTTAAGTTTAAATAATTAATAATGTGTGGTAATTAGCCTTACAAGTCTTATTATAGCTGTGCTGTAAATCCTGGGGAAGCTCTTTTTGTGTTTCTTGAGCGAAGCATTAACTTGGGGGAGCTAAACCTCCTGTGCTGACTCTCAGTTGCTGTGTCTGGGAGTGAAGATGGGTGGCTGTGCAGGATCAAGGGAGACTGCAGCTGTGCTGTGGGACCAAGAAGCAGTCCCAAAATCAAGCAGGTTGTGCTGGTGTGAACAATAATTCTCATAATTATTCAGTCAGGCTGATGCTTTCAGAGTGGTTTAAGTCTGATGAGTGCAGGTATCTTTCACTGACTGCAAGAACAGGGCTTTACTGAAGGGATTGACATCTCCAACAGTGGTGGCTTGAAATGGAAAGCTTTTCAGTGTGAAATGCTTAGCAATGCTCTGAATTCCCAGCACCTTGTGTTACCTTGCTGTGCTTCTTGAGCAGCTCCTTGTGCTCCTGGCACCAGGATAACAGGGTTGTTCCAAGAAGCTGCTCAGGTTTGCTGTTGTGATGAGGTGATGAGCAGCAGCTGTCCCTGTTCTCTTGGTGCAAGATGTTTCTCTAGCTGTGTTGCATTTGTGTGCCTGGGGTAGTTAAGGAGTAATTAATTTCCCAAGGCCCTAAAGGTCCATGGAGCAGAGCAGCAAAGGCTCTGGGGAGCAGCTGTGCTCAGCCTTGGGCTGCAGCACTGGCAAGAGTAGGTGGCTGGGAAAGGGTTTTCAGGGAGGTCTGGGTGCTCCCTAGAAGAAATCTGCAGGTTTGCCTCAAGATCTGAGGTGGAGAATAATGGTTGAAGCTCCAGAGAGAGGCAGGAAAAGGGGGAGAACCAAACCCCGAGAGAAAAGTAACTTGAACTTCCAGTGTATGCAAATGGAGATGGATCCAAGTTCAAACAGTGTTGGAGTATTCCCACTGACACATTCCGTGGAGTGTGATAAGGCCTCTGGGAGAGGGAGCAAAGTGGTAATATCAGCAAGTGATCAACCACAATAGCAAAAAGAGCACAAATTCATTTTTCCTCTTGCCTTCCACTGGCTAAATGGGGAAAGCTAGGATGTTAAGTGGAGAAAGTGGGGGAATGTTTGTTCTTTAGTTTTAACCTACCATGAAGGCTCCCATGTGTTTTGGGTTTTCTCTAGATTTTTTTTTTAAAGTCTGGTAAGAGACTGAAAGAAAGGGCCCAGGTGTGGCAGCTGTGTTTGAGGCAGAGTCCTCTATCCACTTACTTATGTAAAACTCTCCCTCTTTTATTTAAGAAGCATCTTCTCCTGAGCTTCCTCCTCCCTTTTCCCACTAGGTTACATGACTGACACTTTTGCCATGACAAATCCATGAGTGTCTTAAAAATTTACCATGAAAACCCTGGAGCTTTAATTATTGTGCATTTACATAATTAGTGCAAATACATGCAATTACCATGTGTACCTACACAATTACCAGCTACAATGATGTACTAACAATCCTTATTAAACTTTGGGGGGGGGAGGGATGCATGGATTGTAGGCACAAGCAACATCTGTAGTTTCATCTTTCTTCTTTCTTGTGCTCGTTTGAAATAGTTGTGCGTGTTTGGGGATGGTGGGGGGGTTAACATGCTGAAAGCAGTGACATAGTGAAAGTAGGTCAATAAGCTGTCCAAATGAGAGTTCTGGGGAGATGAAAATACAAGATGGATATTCCCAGTAATGTTTCCAGCCTCCAGTTGCTACTGGAGCTAGCACAGTGCTGTCAATTCTTGATTACCCCTGGGTTAGTTATCCCAATTCTGAGGTAACTATGCTGCAGCAGGGTCTATGTTCTCTATCACATCTGGAGTTCACCTGTAATTCCCAAATTTCTTATCACATCTGCACCCTTGCAGTTACAACAGTCTGCATGACTGGAGTCCCTTATGACATGCCCCTTGGCTGCCAGGTTGAGCTGAATGTCTACTACTGGGCAAAAACCAAGGGTTTCCAAATTTCTTAATTATTTAACTTCTCTTAATTAATCTTGGATGTAAGGGGGTGGGGGGGAAGCTTCACCTCTGTGTGCTCTCTCTTGAAAACATGTGCTTCCTTTCTATAAAGAAAGTATTTGTAACAACTCCAAGCATTAGGAAGTCTGCTAATTCAGAAGTTCTCTGGGCTCTTCTGTTCTTTAGTAATTTCAGTGTCCTTCTCTTGGCTGAGAGACAATAAAATACAGCAAATGATGCATTAAGAACCACACCTCTTCCTGTTGTCTTCAGTTTGGCTCTTATTTTCCTATTCAGCTGTGAGGAATTTTTAGCAAGAGAACCTTATTATGAAATTCTTTGCTGCTCCTTCTGCCATACGTAGTCTCCCAGAACAGGAGGGAAAATTGCTGCTTTTTTGGTTTATTTTTTTGTGGGTTTTTTTTTTCTACACCTCACAGATCACAGTTGAAGCCTTGATAGTCTTTTTTGCTACTTGCATGTGTGCCTGGGAGGTGTACAGCCACACAGGAGAGCCTGGGTTTTGTTTTCTGCTCTCCCTCTTCTTGGAGAGTAGCAATCCATACTGTTTGTTGAAGCAGTGAAAAACTGAGAGGCTAATTTTTGCTGCTAAATGCAATGAAGTAATATTTTGGGCTCTCAGACATGTTTTATGACCGATGTGGCAATTACTGAATAAAAACCCGTGCCCCATGATGTTTATTTGTGTAAACAACTTATGGTTATTTATTCATATTTTATTAATTTATTTTTTCATTTTGAAAATTGCATTAACCATCCCTTGTGGTGCAAAATATGGTTGGGTAGGAAAAAAAAATAAATTATGCTGCATGCTAAATGGGAGGACCTGTTGAGAATCTAATCCTAAGTGTGTTTAAGGCTACATTTTATTTAGCGTGATTAGCTGTGTTATGAAGCATTTTAATATTCTGGCAAGCTCTGTCTGATATGAAGCAGTTCTTCCTGTCCTTACTATAACATCTTATTTTGCTGTTGCTTGCTCTCCTTTCATATTGTCAGGCTGGCTAGTTCAGACTCAAATCTCTTGCAGAAACTCAGCCCAGAGTTCTCTACTCGGTGTTGGTGCCGTTTGTCATCTCTTGCCTCCTGACTGGATCAGCTAAGTGCCAAAAAACCAGGAGAGAAACAGAAGTAGGACTTGGGCTTCAGTGTTCATGCTCTACACATGGCTGCATTTGCTGGTTTTTTGTTTCAATCTCTTTGCCATTCCCATTAAAATTCAACGAGGCTAAAAGAAGCACTGCTTACTGTCAAATCTGGCAGTAGGTAGTCAAGTGATAGAAAGGCAGAGTACTATTTCCTCTACCATCTATGAAAACAGGAATTCACACCACAGGCAGCTCTACTAACATACCAGGTGGAATACTCCAAAGGTAGTTCCGTGTATTCCCAGTTTTATGTGAGGTTACTCAGTTCATTATTTGGAACAGATTAAAAAAAAAAAAAATCCCAGCATTTGCAGTCATTGAAAATCCATGGGGTTTTTTTTTGTTGTTTTTTTAAGAGCGTGATGTTGCACATAGCACTCTGGCCATCTTCCAGCTTTGCTAATTATATTCTCCCTGAATATGTTCCCCCGAGTTTAAACTTGGATAAGGTTTTGTTTTCTTTTTCACTTTTTCCTCCTGAAACTCTATGGTGTAGCTAGAAAAGAGTTTAACAACAACAGAAGTGACTAAAGTCCCTGTTTACAAATCTCAGTTCCAATGTTTGGAACTTATTTGCTTTATGGGCAAGGTTTGCAGGAGTCAAGTGACTTCACCCCAGACCAAATTTTGATTTGAGATTTCTCAAAGCTGAGTCCTGCTTGGTTCTTGAATTTGGCCTTTGATTTTGCTCTGAGAGTGTCTTGATCTCCTTTAGAAGGAAAGACTGTATGCACCAGGGTGACTAATGTTTATGTCCTCATAAAGTACTTTTGGCACTATATAAATAGCATGTTTACAATGCTGTATTTCCTCAGCTCGCATATGTTAAGTTACTTTTCAGTGTGATATAAGCACATGGCATGCCTTCTCTTCCTATCCTTTTAGCTCCTCTTTGTTTTTGCTTTTAAGCTATATCCTTGACTCTTGAAGGCATACATCCTGGATTTCAGTGCTATCTTCCTACCTCGTATGTTTCAAGGCTTTATTCTCTTTGCCAAACTAATCAAATCACCTTGCTTACTCCAGCATGGTGTGCCTGGAAGGCTGAGCACAATGCTGTAAACTACAACTCTGGCCCTTTTCAGACTTAGTGAGACAAGGGTGCAAAATTGCTCAGTTGAAGAGTGACTTGGGTTTTATGTTTGCAAGACTAGAGACTTGTTGAGTGTCTATATTGCCTTACAGTGGCACCCAAAAGAGCCCCTAGAAGAGTTTCAGACTTCTGAATAGACAATAAAATTTGCAGAAAACTGGCAGTCAGTAGTGGGCTGGCACGGAAAGAGTGACTGTAAAAGAAGATGTGAGTGTAAGTTCTTGGAAAAGACAAGATATGTTTCCTTAGTGATCAAAAAAAAAATGCCTTGATGATGCTCCTTTCCTTCCCTGTCACACCACAGCTCCTTTGGAGGAATGCAGTCCCTCATTTTAGTCACAAATGACTATGTGACTTAGGCAGCATAGGTTCAGGAAGGCTAAAGAGGGATCAAATTTAAGACCATATGCAAATGTTCTCCTGCTTCAAAAGGAAAAGGGAAGAGGAAACAAGGGAAAAAAAAACCTCCAGTCACTTCCCTCTTAATGTCTTGTAATTGGTTTCAATTTGTTTTTCTCAGTAAAATTGTTTACTTTTCCTCTAGGACTCCAGTTGCATAACTGCAAATTTCCCTAATGTCTTTGCACAGTAATTTAGTCTCTAATTTAAGACTCCAAATAATACTATTAAGGAAAAGTTATAAAAATGGACATAGTCCTCAATAAACTGTACCAGTTTCTCACTGTGCACAGTGAAATTTGGACAGCCTGACTGCAGCCTCACTTCAGCTTGGTCTCCTTTTCAGACTGGCACCATTTAGCTGCATTCAGCAGTATTACTCCTGGCATCCTATGCTGTTGCCAAGCTGCAAAAAGATTTGGTCTCCCTCATTTTGAGGTCACGTTGGCTAAACTTGAGCATAACTTGATCTGAGTAAGCATCTGCATGAGGTAAAGCCCCTGGGTTATGACAGACAAGTAGATCAGAGATCTTTGTTGATGGATGACCACTCCTCTGAGGACTCAGGGCTTCAAGATGTGTGTAGCTGAGGAGCACCAGGTGTGGTGGTGCCACATGTGTGACTGTCACAGGGATATCTCAGAGATATAAGAAAAGCAATGCTGAGGTAGGGCCCTATTGTGAAATCACCACCCTAGTGCATATTGTGCATGTGCAATCCATGCTGAGCTGACTTGAGCTGGCTCTTGAGCTAGGTAACTTAGTTACTGGAAGGCAGGAGGGCTCTGCAGAGGGACCTGGACAGACTCTGGAGAGTTGGGCTGATTCCAACGGGATGAGGTTGAACACGGCCAAGTGCCGGGTCCTGCACTTTGGCCACAACAACCCCATGGGGAGCTCCAGGCTGGGCACAGAGTGACAGAAAGGGACCTGGGAGTCTGGATTGACAGGAAGCTGAACATGAGCCAGCAGTGTGCCCAGGTGGCCAAGAAGGCCAATGGCATCCTGGCCTGTATCAGGAACAGCGTGGCCAGCAGGTCCAGGGAAGTGATTCTTCCCCTGTACTCAGCCCTGGTGAGGCCACACCTCGAGTCCTGTGTCCAGTTCTGGGCCCCTCAGTTCAGGAAGGAGACTGAGGTGCTGGAGCAGGTCCAAAGGAGGGCAACCAGGCTGGTGAAGGGACTGGAGCACAGATCCTATGAGGAGAGGCTGAGGGAGCTGGGGGTGTTCAGCCTGGAGAAGAGGAGGCTCAGGGGAGACCTCATCACTCTCTACAACTCCCTGAAAGGAGGTTGGAGCCGGGGGGGGGTCGGGCTCTTCTCCCAGTAAGACAAGAGGCCATGGGCTTAAGCTCTGCCAGGGGAGGTTTAGGTTGGATTATCAGGAAGAAGTTCTTTCCAGAGAGGGTGATCAGGCATTGGAATGGGCTGCCCAGCGAGGGGGTGGATTCCCCATCCCTGGAGGTTTTTAAAAGGAGACTGAATGTGGCACTCAGTGCCATGGGCTGGGAACCACAGGGGCAGTGGATCAAGGGTTGGACTTGATGATCCCAGAGCTCCTTTCCAACCCCAATGACTTTGTGGTTCTGTGTAAAGGTTGTAGCACCCAATAGTTCATGTGGACTTGCAGTCTAAGCACTTACTCCCTCTGGTCTCCGTGGTCTGCACTGAACCCTACGCTGCAAAAAGCTGCACTGATTGCAGTTACCTGATAAAACCTGTACACAGGTAACCTGGATATGTCAAGACACAACATCTTCTCAATCAATTCCATTATTCAGTACTGCACAGTATGAGTTATGAGAGCAGCAAAAACTAATTTGAACTGCAGCTGAAGAAGGTTAGGGGGAGGCGATATTCTGGTTTAACATCCAGTCCTCTGGAGAAAAGAGTTCAGATCTGTCTGAGGTTACATAAAGGAAATGAGGTTAGCAGATTTGGTCTAATCCCTTGTGGACAGGCCCACCACAGAGCATGGAATAGTGTGGAGAATAGAGTGTCCTTCTCCTCCCTGATAGCTCTGCTGCTGCAGAAAGCTGTGAACCCAGGATCCAAGATCATCTGCTGAAGCTTGCGTGGCTTCTGTGTTTGAGGTTAGTTACAACTCTTCATCTCAAAAGTGCCAAGAGCATTAATTTGCAAAGAGCATCATCCCACTTTCTGAAAACAAACAGGAAGGGCCTAATCCTTGACTGTGTTGCAAACAGTGCTTTTGCTTTGCTCTGGCATTGCAGTGGGATTGGGAAATTCAGATGCTTGGGCTAGTTGGTCATTTTCTTTGCAGAAGTGTTCTTGGGACAACACCAGATGACCTAAGCCAGCCTTGTTGTACATCAAAACTCCTAGCACCTTTTTTTCAGTCCAAGTGGCCAGTCCACCCTTTATGCCCCAGCAGGCAACGGGCAGTGAACTAGAGCAGATGTAAGCAAGCTTTATTCTTTGTTGTGAATAAGCCTGGAGGAAAGAACACCAACAAGGGTTACATTTTGTGTTACTGTAACAGCACAGGCCCTCTTAATATTCAGAGAGTTAAATTTAATTTACAAACAAACTGATCAATACAGTAGTTAAGCTGACTGCTGCAACCACTTTTGGGCCAAAACGTAGTGAGTGACTAAGGCAGCCAGTGGAGGAAATTAAGGAATTACTCTGAGAACATAATGAGCTCTATGTGGGCAGGAGCAGCAGCTGGGAACTGGCTGGAACACCAGTTCATGCTCAGTGTCACTGCAAGTGCTGTCTGATCTCTAATGGCTCCAGGTGGCCAAGGCTGTTGCAGTTGTGCACCTCCTCTGGACAGGTTTTCACCTCCAGCTCCTCTGGTGACCCTCAACAGTGTGCAGCAGACATGGATCTAGTAACCATCAGCTCAGAGGGCACAATGGTGTGTCCCACCATGGTTGTTCCCTGAAATACTTCTTATTTTCCTAGCTGTGTACTGACCAAGCAGTTTAGCTGCTGGAAGATGGCAGGATGATGCCATCCTGCATGATGGATCTGGTAGATCCCCCGTGATGCGGGAAGTATTCTGCACCAAAGCTACAGAAAGCTTGAAAAAGTAAATCTGTTTTTACCAATCTGTTTTTTTTCTGCCTGGGTGACATCAGTGGGAATTATGTTTAAATGCAGTGGACAGGCTATGCCCTTGTAATTGCTCTTCTGCGCAGCGATACGTTTAATTTTCTGATGTTGTATTTCTGCAAGAGATTTGAGTCTGAACTAGCCAGCCTGACAATATGAAAGGAGAGCAAGCAACAGCAAAATAAGATGTTATAGNGTATAAGAGACAGGGTTTAAGTTGGGTTTTGGTGTTTGGGGTTTTTTAAGACTGAAAACAACTTGCAGATTGCATATTCAAAAATAAGTTTTAAAAAAATTACAAAGAAGGAGTTCCTGACGACCGCTTCCCCCAGATAGTATTAAAGAGAGAACTAATTTTTGCTCCACCTGTGACTGAGTAGCCAATTGGAAACACCTGGATGAAAACCCCACCTGAAATTAGCAGCTTAGGGGAGGGTTTGGAGGCTTGGAGTGCAGTCTTTGTGGGGACTTGGAGGGTGCAGGATGTGCTTTTGTTCTTCTGTTACTCCCCAGTGGTTTTTCTTCAGTCCTGTAGGTAAGAAATGGGGTTGGGGGGTGCTGAGGTGTAGCAGAGTTGGGTGCCATGAACTGACCCGCCTCTAGGGGTTTAAGTTTAAATAATTAATAATGTGTGATAATTAGCCTTACAAATCTTCTCATAGCTGTGCTGCAAATCCTGGGGAAGCTCTTTTTGTGTTTCTTGAGCTTAAACCTCCTGTGCTGACTCTCAGTTGCTGTGTCTGGGAGTGAAGATGGGTGGCTGTGCAGGATCAAGGGAGACTGCAGCTGTGCTGTGGGACCAAGAAGCAGTCCCAAAATCAAGCAGGTTGTGCTGGTGTGAACAATAATTCTCATTAATATTATTCAGTCAGGCTGATGCTTTCAGAGTGGTTTAAGTCTGATGAGTGCAGGTATCTTTCACTGACTGCAAGAACAGGGCTTTACTGAAGGGATTGACATCTCAAAGAGTGGTGGCTTGAAATGGAAAGCTTTTCAGTGTGAAATGCTTAGCAATGCTCTGAATTCCCAGCACCTTGTGTTACCTTGCTGTGGTTCCTGAGCGGCTCCTTGTGCTCCTGGCACCAGGATAACAGGGTTGTTCCAAGAAGCTGTTCAGGTTTGCTGTTAGAGGTGATGAGCAGCAGCTGTCCCTGTTCTCTTGGTGCAAGATGTTTCTCTAGCTGTGTTGCATTTGTGTGCCTGGGCTAGTTAAGGAGTAATTAATTTCCCAAGGCCCTAAAGGTCCATGGAGCAGAGCAGCAAAGGCTCTGGGGAGCAGCTGTGCTCAGCCTTGGGCTGCAGCACTGGCAAGAGTAGGTGGCTGGGAAAGGGTTTTCAGGGAGGTCTGGGTGCTCCCTAGAAGAAATCTGCAGGTTTGCCTCAAGATCTGAGGTGGAGAATAATGGTTGAAGCTCCAGAGAGAGGCAGGAAAAGGGGGAGAACCAAACCCCGAGAGAAAAGTAACTTGAACTTCCAGTGTATGCAAATGGAGATGGATCCAAGTTCAAACAGTGTTGGAGTATTCCCACTGACACATTCCGTGGAGTGTGATAAGGCCTCTGGGAGAGGGAGCAAAGTGGTAATATCAGCAAGTGATCAACCACAATAGCAAAAAGAGCACAAATTCATTTTTCCTCTTGCCTTCCACTGGCTAAATGGGGAAAGCTAGGATGTTAAGTGGAGAAAGTGGGGGAATGTTTGTTCTTTAGTTTTAACCTACCATGAAGGCTCCCATGTGTTTTGGGTTTTCTCTAGATTTTTTTTTAAAGTCTGGTAAGAGACTGAAAGAAAGGGCCCAGGTGTGGCAGCTGTGTTTGAGGCAGAGTCCTCTATCCACTTACTTATGTAAAACTCTCCCTCTTTTATTTAAGAAGCATCTTCTCCTGAGCTTCCTCCTCCCTTTTCCCACTAGGTTACATGACTGACACTTTTGCCATGACAAATCCATGAGTGTCTTAAAAATTTACCATGAAAACCCTGGAGCTTTAATTATTGTGCATTTACATAATTAGTGCAAATACATGCAATTACCATGTGTACCTACACAATTACCAGCTACAATGATGTACTAACAATCCTTATTAAACTTTGGGGGGGGGAGGGATGCATGGATTGTAGGCACAAGCAACATCTGTAGTTTCATCTTTCTTCTTTCTTGTGCTCGTTTGAAATAGTTGTGAGTGTTTGGGGATGGTGGGGGGGTTAACATGCTGAAAGCAGTGACATAGTGAAAGTAGGTCAATAAGCTGTCCAAATGAGAGTTCTGGGGAGATGAAAATACAAGATGGATATTCCCAGTAATGTTTCCAGCCTCCAGTTGCTACTGGAGCTAGCACAGTGCTGTCAATTCTTGATTACCCCTGGGTTAGTTATCCCAATTCTGAGGTAACTATGCTGCAGCAGGGTCTATGTTCTCTATCACATCTGGAGTTCACCTGTAATTCCCAAATTTCTTATCACATCTGCACCCTTGCAGTTACAACAGTCTGCATGACTGGAGTCCCTTATGACATGCCCCTTGGCTGCCAGGTTGAGCTGAATGTCTACTACTGGGCAAAAACCAAG
>JAAWXA010000010.1:24093870-24111644 GCA_038090715.1 Florisuga fusca | reverse complement strand
CCCGCCTTTGTGCGAGGGGAGCGGGGGAAGCTCTTCCAGGGTCGACTGGCGGGGAGAGGGGGGAATGGCAGTCAGTTAAAAGACACTTCAGGAATGTAAACATAAAAATAGGAGACATCCAGCCACGCTTTTATTCTCCCCCCTCCCTCCCTTCTCCCTCCCGGTGCCGCTCGGGATAGCTCGGTAGCGGGGAAGGAGCCGGGCAGCCTGAGGCAGAGGGAGGAAGTTGTTACTATAATCGGGTTTTTAGACTGTAAACTTTGTTTCGCACGTGTAAAGTTTAATTTCGGTGCTACCTCGGAGGCTGGGATTAGGGGCACCGGAGCGGGGGAGGCGTCTGGGTTCTTCTCCTCCGAGCGCAGCCCCCGTTCCCGTGTTGGCGAGAGGTGAAAAGTGCCCGGGGCTGGAAGCGTGACCCCCGCATCGCGGCGACAAGGCTTTTGTCTGGGGTTGTCGGGGTCCCGCTAAACAGTTAGGGCAGCTGCACAAATGATTACAAATTGCAGCCATATAGGCGGTTTATTGAGACTGAGGCGAACTTAAAGGAAAGGGGTCTGCCTTGCCGTGCGATTGTGCGCCGTGTATATTTTTGTGCTTCAGTTAATAATCTGCAAACGGCTTAATGGCTCTGTAGTGCCAGAGGAATTGGTTTTCTCCATTTACTTCAGCAGGCCTGAGTGAAGCTTGTGTTCTGACTGCTTTTTTCAATGCACTGACATGAGAGAAGAGGATTTAACTTGGCAGCCTGAACAAATGCTCTATCAAAGGTTTCCTAAGAGACAGTAGGAGAGTGGGGGCAGGGGGGTGGGTGATGAATGACCTGGGGTAGTTTTAGGGTGCTACCTATGCGAGCTTTCTTTTAAATATGAAATGGCCATTTAGGACTCTGAATAAAAACTCTGCGCATCAGAAAGGCGACAGGCTTATACAATTTAAAAGGGCAAAAGCCCATTAATGCTGTGGCAAAGCTTTGGCTCCCAGCTCTGGTTGAGTAGCTCCAACTGCCTTGAAGTGCTAAAGCTTTTAAGGAATCTTCAGCAACAGCTTCTCTCTAGCTGCAATCTGGACCTTGGCCTTGCAGACTGGCAGGTTAATGGTGCGGAGGAGCAAAGGGGAGGGCAACAGGCATAAGGGCACCGGGGGTAACCCAGAGGTGAAGCAAAACCAGGAGGGAGGGTGTGGAAAAAGGAAGGAGCCCTGCACTGGGAGGTAGGGCTAAAAACCTCTCAGTGGTGGGAACCTGTTTAGGAGGTGATACTGGCGTGGTAACGTGGCATGGTGGCAGGACTTTGACTCAAAAGTGTTACCAGCAGAAAAGTTTCACGGAGGATTACAGTAGGACTAAATACCACTGAGTGTCTTGGGGAGAATAAGGATCCTTCTAACAAATTTAGTTGGTCTGGGATTCAAACCTCCACTTCCTTCTCTTGACTGGGGGAAGTGTGCTATGGCATCAATCTTCTCTTGGCGGGGCCTGTTTGCAGGTCTGTGAATGCCAGAAGACTCGATCTGACCTTTTTCTGTTCAAGTTGAGGATGTTGAAACACCAGCCATCAAACAAAAGAGACATTGAAAGCAAGATCTGCAATGGAGCACGTGTGAGTTTGAGGCTAGTTGAGTGTGTTTGGTGACTGTTTTCCTCAGAGTTTGGAGGGGGGGAGGGAAGGAGAGAGAAAAGGCCACTTATTTTTAAAATGAGGCTGTGGAAAACATGAAGTCTTCTAAATATCCCACAGTTAAGGACCTTTCTTCTTATCTTTTCTTTTGAAATGTCTTCTTAAAATGTCTCGATTTCTGCTTTTTAAAGTATGGTAGAATTACCAAGTTACAAGAAGATTATTTTATTTTTTTTTTTCCCCATGGATGTGACAAAAATGAGTTTTTCAGAAACTCTCACCTTAAAAAAAAAACACAACAAAACAACCAAAACCATCTAATAATTATAATAATAATAAACCCCACAACCAGTGATTTTAGGATTATGTTTTAAAACAAGCAAAATTTTCCTGGGATTTAATTGACAGGAGATGATTCTTATCTACCCAAGATAACACTACCTCAAAAGGCATCTGCTTTAAAGATTGTTCTGTAAATTGTAATTTAAATTTACTTTGGGCTTTCAGAATGTAAAAAGAATGCCCTGGAGACCAGTGGATATAGGTAGCTAACCTACCAGTGACACACATGTCAACATGGACAGATGCTTGTATTGTTTACAGTCCACAGTACCTTAAATAAACGTTGCTCATGATTAGAAACAATAATTGAGTCTGTGGCAAAGGATCAATGGAAACTTTGTTTCAGGAAAGGAGTTGCTGTGTGTATATACAGAGAGTGTTTTGTGCCGAGATGAAACAAAACTGTGAACTTCATGTGCCTACTGTTCTGGTTTTAGAATATTTTAAGAAACCCACAGCAGATAATAGGTCAGATCCTGCATCATCCGAAAGATTTGTCCTGAGCAGCAGCCCTAAGGAGTGGTGGGGAGGAGAGGAGGCTTCGTAGCAAGTTTCCATTCATAACTTTTTTGGGGGGAGTTGCTTGCCCTTTACCCCAAATCTCTTCCACTTTTATGGGCTCCAAAGGTTCTGTATGGATAAAAAAAAAGGGGAGAACCCCAACACAAGCAATCCCTCAGGATGGCAGTTCCATCCCTGTTGAATGGCTTTCAGCAACTTGCTGTTTGTACCAGCAGCCTGGGAAGCCTGGGTTCTCTCCTGAAAAGGAAGAAAAATAGATCCCAGAAAGGAAACCAAGTTGGAATTCCTTTTGCCTTCCACAGTGTTGTTGATAGGCTTCTGGACAACGGGGATGCAGGCTTTTGCCAGCCAGCCAGCCAGAAGATAAGGTGAGGATGAGGAGGGGATGCAGTGGCTGGGCAGGAGCTGGTGGTCCCTGCGGTGCTGCCGCGACGACGTGGGGGATCAAACAGGGCTGGGAGTGAGCTGGGATTGTTAGGGCTTTACCTGGGAAGCCTGTTTCTCATAAATAAGTAGGACTGCAGTTAATGCCTGTGGTAACAAATTTGACCACTGTGCAATTGGCTGATTTGTTAACTCCTAGTTAGACCAATTTTTCTGAAATCCTATCCCGCGTTACAGCAGAGCGGCGAGAATATTGCTGAAGAGTTTCGGGTGGGTTTATGCTTGTTCTTGTCAGCTGCCTGCTGTGGGACAAGGAGCACAGCCCTCTTTATCCATTTAGGTGAATTGTATGGGGTAGCACAGAGCCTGGATACAGACCAGCACAGATGGGCACTGGTTATACTTCCTGCTTGGATCTGTGTGTTTTTTTCTTTCAGTGAATTTAGGTGTGTGGAAGCTTTCCTGCTGATGATAAGTGGAGGCTGTCAATGGGGTTAGAAATAATTTCTGCTTTAAAATGGTGTCTTTGGCTTTACAAACCTTTTGTTTTTAAGTGACATTTGTCATACTGATTATTTCTTTTCCCCCTCTCTTCTTGTAAAAGCAAAAACTTCTGCAGCTATTCTTGATTCCTTTGTTTTCAGCGGGTTTCACATGATCATTAGCATGCAGTTTGGTTGACATGAGAATGTTTTAAAGGTGAAATGGAAGAGAAATGTCCGGCAATGGGTTGTAATGGATCTCCACAGTCTGACTGTTGGAGGCAGTAGTGTATTATTAGAGTAGAAGGTGGTCTTGTTAGGTGTTATTTTTGGTTCAAATAGTTAAGATACACTGGAGTTTGATATTGCTGGCAAGGGTTAGGTTTGCCAGCTTCAGTAGAGTGCCACTACCCTTCCCCTCATGGAGCAGGCGAATTTGTATAGTTATTATGTATCTAGTAGAAGGAAGCAAGTTGTTAAAAAATCACTTTCCCTCTAATTTCTCCTGTGTCAACAGAATTTAAATTATTCCCCAGGGGATTACTCCTTCTTAAAAGAACCTGCCCTTCTGAAGGCCCACTGAGGTGGGCATTTGATCACCATAGTTTCCTTTCATAGTTTCCTTTGCTTGCTTATAATTTTTAGACATGTGGCAGAGGATACAAGCAGTAATTTGTACTCTCTTGTACGAAATCCTGGAACGGCCAAATGTAGTTCCTTCCAAGATGGAAGGAGTGATGGTGGATGCTTTTTTAAACAAGGTTTGGGCTCTAATGAAATAGCTCAACAAGAGTCTTCTGTCCTTTCCACAGGTAACTCAATAAATTGAGCTGGTTTGTACTTAGTCTCATGTATTAGTACTGAGGTAGTCAGATACCAGCTATTATAGCAGCATTCCATTAAAATAAATGTGGGAAGTGTGTCCCTTGGTTGGTAATCCTGCATTTGTTTTTGACTCCACAGAGCAGAATTGATTCCCAAAGTGAAGCAGGAAGGAATGTGGCTCAGCACCAGGGTGGGGGGGGAGGAGTGAGGGAGGAAAAGAAATGGCTCAAAACCCATTAATATGCCCAGTGCTAAAAACCTGGGGAAATGTCCTAAAACTGCATTTGGATTGCCCCTACTGCTCCTTGGTTGTTATTTGCTTTGGGGTTTTATTTGGTTTTTGGTTGGTTGGTTTTGGTGGGTCTTTTTTTTGGTTTGTTTATTTTTCTTGACCTAATCTGTGTATGTCAGTGAATGGTGGAGAGCTGATTTATGAAGCCAATGTGTTCACACTACAACATCCTTCTCCAGTCCTATGAAACCTACCCAGATGATGCTCTGGCTGCCTGATCCATAGGTAGTGTTGTTTATCCTCTCCCTGTAGAGCCATACACCAGTTTCTTTGTAGTCAATATTGGCTGAGAGTGCTTAAGAAGCTGTGGCAGCAAACCCTTTTTTATTTTTTTCTTATTTTTTTTTTTTTTGGGGGGCGGGGGGGAGTTTGTTTGGTTTTGGAGTTTTTTTGGCCAGAAAAAAGCAGCACTGCTGTGGGTCTCACTGTGTCACCAAAGATAGAATAAGAAGAAAACAGACTGTGCATCTAATAGCATCATGCAAAATTGGCATGGGGAGTTGTTTATCATCTTCATTTGATTGTCTTCCAATCTTTCTTCTTCTGTTGTTTTAAATTCTGTGTCCAGTAACTGGTCAACTCTTCTGCTGACTAATTTGAGAGGTGGGTCTGGTGAAGAGAGTGTTAACTAGAGAATATTAATATGTTGATCTAATGTACAACTGTGGATCAACTTTGCCCCACTCATATTACTGTTCTTTGTACCTGTAAAACATCCTTTTCTAATTTGGTAAAACCACATAAGCTTGAGGAATAAGGAAAAAAAAAATTATTGACAACAAGTTTGTGTTGTCTTTGGATTATTTTTTTTTTTCTTCTCCTCTATTATTATTATTCCTTTCAGACTGCAGAGCTGTGATGACTGACCAGCTGGTGCAGAGAATGGTGTCTGTCTCTTGGAGATTTCTAGATAGTCTCATAACTAATCAGAAGGGCTTATTTATTGGGGCTGCAGTGACAAAGATAGATGACAGAATAGTAGGGGCTTCAGTTGGTTATTTAGTACCAGAACCAGTTCCCTTGATGAATATCTGCCTGTTTCTTGGCTGTATTCCTGGTTCCCTCTGAGAACAGCACAGCCTTTTAGGCTGCCCAGAAATAGACACCTCCTGTATCTCCATCAGTAAATTCTGAAGTGCAGGTTTCTCTGCCTCTCTTGTTTTGGAACACTTGCTCCAAAAACAGATGAGCTGATCAAGAACAGGCTTACTGTGTAAATAAAGGTGTTGTGGGACAGGGCCAGCACTTCAAGGCAGTGCCAAGGGTAACTTACTGCTGCTGGGCACCTGGCATGGGAGAGGGTTTGAATTTGGACTTCCCTGGAAACTGCCTGGTCTCACACTGATGCTCAGAAGGGGAGTTTCCCCCAGTTTAATCATGATTTCTGCCTTTGGGAGAAACCTTTTGTAAAGGTTTATTAAACCTTTTGGTGATGTGTTTGGATTTGTTGGGGTTTTTTGTTGGGTTGGCTGGTTTTTTTTTTGTTTGTTTGTTTTTTTGTGTGTGTGTGTGTTTTTTGGTTGGTTGGTTTTCTTAGTGTAAAACTGAACCTCAGCCCTTTCCCCTCTGCTGCTCCCTTGTGCATGTTCTGGGTTGTGGTCCAACACCCACCTGCTAGATGTGCATCTTCCAGCCCAAAGGTTACCATCTGCCTTGGGCTATTTTAGAGGTGTGAGAGTGTAACGTGGGGGCAGGGGAAACACCAAGAGTTGGGTGACTGAGGAAAAGCTCCTGTCTTCAGCTGCAGGACCCCAACTCCTCCAACTACTGCTCCTTTTCCAAGGAAGCAAGAGAAACATCACCTGGCATCCTGCTGCCTCAGTGCCTGCTTTGAGCAGTGCAGCAAGAAGCCCCACAGATGGTTTGAAATAATAAATACCTTACATATCATTGCTTTAACATAAACCTGACACTTGAGCATTGTGCATATCTCTGAAGATTTTAGCTGCTGTAAATGAAAAAAAAAAAAAAAAGCCTTACCAATAGGCAAATTTTCTTAGAGAATGTCTCTGCTTAAATACATAGCAAGAATACAAATTCCTGCAGCTGGAGCAGTTTGAAAACAAGCACTGTGACTTTCATGTTAAGGCTATAACATGTTTATAGGTCAGTGGAAGACCTATTTGGTTATCTCTTTCTCCACCCCCCCTCCAAAAAAAAAAAAAAAAAAAAAAAGCCAGCAGAAAAGCTTTAAAAAGCAGTTTTAGAGACTTTAGTTGACATAGAATTCTCGGAAGAGCAGTTTGTGTATATCTATATACGAGAGAGAGAAGGGTTTATTATCCCACAGGTTTGCAGGGAGGAAGAATGATGTGGCTGTCAGGCAGACTACCCAATCTCTTGGTGTCCTTCTTGTAAATTCCCTGTTTGTTTAATGCTCTTATAACTCTTTTCCCAGCAGTGGGATCACAGAAGTTAACTTGTTTACAGCTGGTATACAGCTTATGTTGGCCTCCCTTACAGCAACCCAATGCTTCCCCCCAAGCCCTTTCCAAGAAGGTTTTTCTTCCCTCCTCCGCTTTATTCAGGTTGATGCACTTTACATTTGATTTAACGATTTTGTTTTAAAGACTGGAATGCTTGCTCCAAAAAGACCCCAGGCCAGTGAACTGTTGTATTGCAAATGCTCCTGTGTTATCCTGACTGCCTCCACCTTCAGTTTGCTGTCTTTTGGGTGCTGTACAAAACCATGAAGTTGTACCCTGCCACTGGGATGTGGGTGCTCTCTCTGTTTCACAGACAGTTGAGCCCCTGAATTGCAGTGGGAATACGGGGAGCAATTCTGGGACTGAAAATGTGAATTTGCAAGTCTGTCTCTCCCCAAGCTAGTGTTTGGCTCCATCCCATTCATAGCTCCTTTCTTGCTTCTGAGTCACCTGGTGAGACTCTGAAAGCAGCTCTCAGTCCTCCTTTTAGAAATGTGTTTCAGAAACTACATCTGCTCTAACTTCCATCCCTTCCTGCACTCCTCCCAAGTATGAGATTTTCCCTGAAATTTACATTACTGTTTTAGAAAGTATTGGGTTGCAGTCCAGCTGGAGTTTGATACCATTAGACATGGGATCCTATTAGCTTTCCAAGTGAATGCATAGCCTTGGCTTTTGGCACTGCAGACCTCTGACATCTCTCGCACATGAAAATCATAACAGTATTATGTAAGGAGAAGTTATTTTGGGTCACTAGCAAATCCTTCTAAGACTCTGTTAAAGCAGCCTTGCAAATTAAAACATTTGGGCTCATGTCCTCTTCCTGCAGCTTTTTGACAAGGCAAGTGTGGGGTTGGCATGTCCTTTCCTGGCCATCTCCCTCAGCTTTGCTCAGGCTGCAGCACTGGCTCTGGAGCTACTGCTGCTGCTCCAGAGACTCCCTGGGTCCTCACTCAGCTCCTGCCTGGTGTTTACCCTCCCTCCTCCTGTGGGGTGCAACTGGGGAGCTCTGTAACCCAGCTGCTCCTGCAGTAGTGGGACAGGAGTTGTGTGGCAAGGTGGGTACCCAGAAGGGCTTCAAAATCCAGATGCAAAGCAAGTCCCACCTCTGCAGTGGGCACCCACTTGTTTACGTGTGTAACTTGGGAGCTGCCGTTTCGGGTGGCCTTGTTATCTTTTATCAAAGAAGAGGTAAAGTTGTGAGAGCAGCTGCTGGTGACCAGCAAGGGCCAGAATGCAGAATAAATCTGGGCAACCTTTGAAAACGCTTGTTGATAACAAATCCTTAATCCTGGTGTTTAACAAAGATAGAGCTCACACATAAAAGGGGCCATACTTGGGCTTTGCTGAGCAGTGTCAATGCTTACCTTCAAGAGAAGACACTTGGCTTACCACCCGAGTGATCCTCAGGTATGAATTAGAGGTCAGGGGAAGAACGTGCTGACTTTGTTTATACTGCAGAAGGAATCAGCCACAGCTCACAAAGATTTTAAAACATGAAGTTGCCCTGTCCTCTGATGTGTGTGCAGCAGGGAGCGGGGAGGTGCTGGGCACTGGTGGCACCAACTGGAGCAGTGCAGGCAGAGAAGAGCAGAAAGGGTCCTGAGAGGTGTGGAGACCAGAGGGGGCTCAGTGCTGCACAGGCTGGGGTGAAGCATTGCTCCTTCCCACAAAGGCTTTGCAAAGGGCAGTTCTGGTTAGCAGTTCAGACCCTTTCTGATTCAAATAGATTCTGAAAATATTTGAGCTTGGTTTTTGTTCTACCTCTCCCCACAGCAGATTGTTCTTTGTAAGTGATGGGTTGAGAGGGGAGGCTGTGGGGTCTGCAGGAGTTGGAGCCTGTTGGAGGGTTCAGAGCCTGGGTTTGAGGAACTGGTTGGTGGCCTGGGAATCTTAAATTCAGGACTCTGCTTGTCTTGTCCTAAAATAAAATATAAGGGTTATTTAACCTCTTTAAAAAAAAAAAAAAAAAAAAAAAAAAAAAAAAAAAGTGAAATTTAGGATTAATTTGTTGAGTTCTCACTTGTTAGCTAATTGATGCATTGAGCATCCATTTTGAAGTGTTTGGCAGCTTTCCTCTTAGCTGGCCCAGAATATAACTGCACTGTTGTGTAACCTTTGTGTATCTGGGGTATCTGCCTTCAGCACTTGCACTCAGCTCTGGTGGGTCCTCCCCAGGCCCTACACCACCCCACACAGCTCAGGCTGTTTGCCCTCTAGCTGGGGGCAGTAGCCATATGCAGGTAAACACATTAAGGAGCTGAAATGAGGAGTAAAGTACTCAATAGCTGGGCTGCTATTGTGTGTTACCAGGGCTCTGCCATGGTGACTGAGGCAGCGTGATGGTTTCCTTATTGGCCACCATCTGTCTGCTCCTGGCGAGTACCTCTTGGCTGGCACTCAGCCTTTCTGAGCAGGGACCACACTGCCTCGGCTAAGGAACAGGGAGAGGATGATCCCTAGGAGGTTTCTGGTCGTTATTGCATGATAGTTATCATTAGGTTTGTTTAATCACTATTAAAAAAAAAATAAATAAATCCTGAGGTGGCGTTTTCACTGTATCCTAAAAGTTTCTGCATCCTCAGTAAATTGTAAATTGTTTATTCAATGCTGGAGCTTTTTGCAAGGCCTTTTGTGAAGTTAAAACTTGTGCTAGTGCCTGTTTTTAGAATGTTAGTGGTGAAAACTTTCAAGAAAATCCTAATGTCTCTGGCAGTTTCGTGGTGTCATATGATTTGAAATCCGCATTTAAAACTTCAAAAGTGGTCACCCAGAAAGGTACTACCTGTCAGTGTAGACTCTTACTCCTTTGTTTGAAATTCTGAATAAAGGGACAGGTCAATCAAAAATACTTGTTGCCAACACCTTGTCCTAGCAATACCCCAGCAGATCAAATCATTACATGAAGAAACGTAGTCCATATCTCCCGTCATATGAAAAATATATTTTTAAGTATGTCTTTGCTCTATTCATGCTCTTCAGTGTTTATGAATTAATGCTTGATTTTGCTGTAGGAACTGGTAGCCAACTTTACCTGATAAACTGATAGAATAAGCCAAAGATTTAGGAGCTGAGCTCCTCTTTTCTCTGTTACACCTGCCTTAAGGATAATTTGTAGGAAATGAAAGATGAATGCACATATGCTATTGCCTGGCTGCTTTGTTGAGTAAGGATAAAAAACCCAAAAGAAGAGCCGAAGAGAAAGGAATTCTCTGGCAGTTGATCTATTTGTGTTTTCAACGTAGAATATTTTTAGCCTGAGATACAAAAATATATACTTTTGTATCCAAAGCGACTGTTGTTTCCATTTATTTTAAAACCTTGGATGGGAAACAAGATGTTAGACCTATTATAATGCAACCCAGTAATTAACATATGTTGGCCTGCCTCTGCCAAGGCTTTCCTGTGAGTAATGAAAGTTGCACAAGCAGAGGAGTCAGGTTGTTTGTCAGTGAAAAAAACACGTATATGCATGAGTGATAAGATCCTAAAGACATCATCTGAGGATAGGATGAGGATCTGTGTTTGAATCTAACAACAATTAAATTTTAAATGTCCTCTCAGCTGTCTTAGGTTTGGGGAAAAAAAACAAAATTTTTTTTCTTTCCCCCCTCCCTGTTGCCACTAAAGCATTGTCCAATATTAAGAAAAAATGGGATAATAATTGATGGAGGAAGTCTCAAGTTTTTGGTTGTATGGTGGTTTTGTTTAGATGTGTTTTTTTGTGGGTTTTTTAATTCCTCAATTCCTGGAGTGAGGAATCCTAGGGATGCTTTCGACAGGAATGGGTTCTGACTCTGGGACATCTGTGCCCTGCAGTTGTGTCAGGTGAGTGCCAGGTAGTTGGATTCAACTTTTGCATTTGGATGGAGCATTTCACAGCAGAGGAGTGTATTGACTTAGTTAAAATGAAAATGTTTTCTCTATGATCAAAACCAACATATGTAAAGCACATACTGCATATGCTGTCTATAGAGACATTGCTTTCACCCAAATATACTCACTTTGCAGTTATGTGTAGGAAGGGGATTACGTACAGGAAGCTGAAATAAATAATTTTTAAAAATAAGAACACAGGCGAGTTCATCTCTTGCCTGGTGGATTGGCTTTTTTTTCCTAATGAATTGTGTATTACCAATTCAAACCTATTTTCATAACAAGGTCTTACGAGAGGACAAATATTGTGGATTTAAATGACTGAAACGCATCCTCAGGATAGCTTGAAGGTCACATATTCTTGAACTCTGAAATGTTCTCCAATTAGTGTTCTGTTTAAAAGCAGACATTGTTTCTAAAGCTGAAAGCAGGCTGTTGCACACCAACAACTGTTTTCATGTAGATTCACAACTAGGGACTGCTCACTTCTGCATGCTTCTCAGTGTGGCCCCATCATCTTGGGTGGTGGGACTGGAACATGGAGAGAGAATACAATTCATCAATATCTGGATACATGGCAAGTATTAACAACTTCCAAACACCAGGGATTCTTTGGTACTTGATCATGATAGACTAAAACACATCATCATTTTTCCTCTTTCTGAGTTCTGGGTTGAGCTGCGTGTAGGTATATATTTGGACACTATCTGTTTAGCTAGAAGGAAAGCCTGTCTGTTGCAGTGGTGGCCCTCAGGGTGCCTTTGGATTGGGAGTTCACAATTGTTGCTTTTGCCAGGCTTTCCATTTCCATCCAGGCTGTGCAGGTGTTGCAGAGTTGCAGTCCAGAAAGTGGCTTTAGAATACTCATTTAAGACTCTCAGCCTTAAAAACACGTGGCCACCAGAAGTCAGGTCTGCAGAATGATTAATAACAAGAACAACCACAATAATAATCTTGCATTATTTTGCAAAATCTGCCTTTTGGAGCTGCTCTAGGATTCATATTTTTGAGTTTTGTCCTGAATCATAAGCACCAGAAACTCATTAAATTGAGATACTGTTATAATCAGCTGACTTAAAGTTGGAGCTTTAGAGCACACAACAAAGTAGTGTTAGGCTTAGCTCCAGGACTTCTTTTTTACTTTTCATGCCATGTTTGGTGGTGGTAGGTCCAGTTTGTCCCTGGAGACTGTTGGCCACCTCTCAAAGCAGGGTGGTGCAATGGGTAGTTGGGCCCATCTTAAAAATCATCAAGCATCTTCTGGCTCCCCAAAAAGTTAAGGACTGCATGGGAAGTCTTTGATTTCCTAACTATTTGTTTTCCTAATTTTTAATGTCTAGAAGACACAGTGAGATCTTTTAGAAGCAGAGTGGTTGGATGTAAAATCTGCTTCCCTCTCCACTGCCATAATTCTAAAATGGGCAGATTCAGCAGGTTCTTAGGAGATGCTGAAAAACTTGGATAGCTTATGGGGGAAATACCTGGCTGGGAAAAATGGGTGGTAAGAAAGGTGTAGCTGGATTTACCATCTTCTCAATGTTTTGGCCGTAGAAAGCGGAACAGCTGAATTTGTTCCAGTATTGCGTACTCTAACACCTGTTGGAAGGTGTTGTGATCTATGGGTGCTCTTTTTATCTTCATTTACAAATCAGCAGGTGTTCCCAAGCCTGTTGGGTGTCCATCCTTTTGAGGCATTTACGAGTAAATATTTCTGGCTGCCATCAGTTTAGTTGGTCAAGTCCACATCAATCGCCGCACCCTGTGCAGCTGCTCTAACATTTAGTACTCGCCTGCGAGTAGGTTTGATTAAAATTGCATCTCGAGGTGCACGCTGAATACCTTTGATACCTCACCTACAACCAACTGCAGAATTGTTGGGGAGAATGACAGCTGCAGGCAATAAATGAGGACAGTAATAGAAGTCTCAGTGCTGGAGAGAGCATCATAAATCATGAGGCGAGAGCAGCGTGTGCGCTGACAAATCGGTGAGCAGCTGCAAACAGCATTTTCCAGGTAAGAATTATTGCACTTGCTCCTGATAACTGCTCAGAAACCTCCTCTTCCTTGTATGTGGGTGACTTTGCCCCTGCAGTAGCAGTGGTGTAAGCAGTTGAGCTCCAGTGTTTTGACTGGGAATGGTAAGATTTTTTTGCGTGGTGTCAGCTCCGTACTCTATGCCGGACCTTGGTTTTCACCTGAGGTGTGTTTGAGTGCACGTTTGCTCTTTCTGGGAGGAAAAACCCCGTGCTTTTTCCAGCTGACATGGTATCTTCTTTAGTTTCCTCAAAGTCTTCAGGGAAGTGTTCTTGACAGGTGGAGAGAAGGAGATGTGTTTGGCTGCTTTGAAACTAGCTTGCTTTGTTAGCCCCTGCTCTGGGGGAAGCTGGCAAGGCATGCATATGCCTCTTTACAAAATAAATCAAAAACAAACAAACAAACAAAGCTGAAATGATGCTGTTTAAGTAAAAAAGATAATCTAGTCACCCATAAAACAATATTGCTCTTATACTGAGAGAGAGATGAAAACTATTTTAATGAATAATGAGAGGAAGCAGATGGCAAAGAGCTAACAACTGAAAAAGATTTTGAACGCTAAAAAATAAGTGTCAAGCACGCCCTATATTGTAATTGTAGCCAAAAGCATAACATGATAGAATGTGTTTTAAAACATGGAAGTCTTTTTTATATGTATTTCAACCTTAATCTCTTGGGTTTGGGTTAATTGGCTTGAATACTGATAAATTGAAGACTTAGAAGTTTTGACAACCAGAAGTCGCTGCTCCTTTCCTTGGGTGAGTCAGTTTGAGACCAGTTCTGGACTCCAGAAAGGTACTGCAGTTGGCAGGCATCCATAGCTTTAACCTGTGATTTTTGGAAGACTACCTGTTTGAATTAATATGCTTTCAGTGTGTCTGGGACAGGAGAAGAGTTGCTAAGCAGGGGAATTCTGGCTGCCCCCTCCCTGGAAGCTTTTGAGGACAAGTTGGATGGTGCCTTGAGCAACCTGATCTAGTGGGAGGTGTCCCTGCCCATGGAGGGGGTTGGATCTGGATGATCTTTAAGGTCCCTTCCAACCCAAACCATTCTATGGTGCTGTGATTCTAACACAGGTGAGCTTGTAGCAGTGACAGTGTGGGCAGGGCAGGTCCTGCTGTGGGGAGCTGGCTTTCTGGCTGAGGTATGGAGCTCCAACCCATCTCTCTGCCTTGGGGAGCACACAAGTTCAAAAAGCAGGAATCCCCTGGACACCAGGAGCCACAGCAAGTGCTGCCACTGCTGGAGATGTGGTGACAGTGAAGTATGCCTAGCAGGGGTGTCCCACCTCCTCTGGGAAAGCTGTAATTGGGGTATCTACGAGGACTTGATGATGCTTTTGGTTTTGCTGCTTGTGGTTAGACTGCAGTTGTCTTCCTCTGGTACTTTAGACTGTTTGTGTGAATCATACAAATAAAACATGCTGAAGAAATGGTCCTTTAAGCAGAATAATTTTGATAGGGGATAATTGTGGGTCCCTATTTACACTGGCGTGCACACACTGGACATCAGGATCAGGTTGCTGACTGAGAAAAGGGTTTTTGAATTTGTTTGTTTGCATGTTTACACTCTTTTGTGTAGCTGTTTGTTGCTTCTTGTTAGGGTTAATTTTTAGCTGAGTCTGATTGATACCACTGGCTGCATGACTGCCCAGTTCCTCTGTCAGTGGCAGGCACCAGTCCAGCCAGGCTGGTGGGAGGGTTGGGACCCTCTCCTTGGGCTCAGAGCAACAGGCTTCAGGCTGTAACACTTCCCTCAGGGCCTCCAAGCACCTTGCAGTTCCCCCAAACAACAGTGAGCATTTGCACACACCTCAGAAGTACCCCAGCCTCATTTTCCAGGAACACTTTTTTTCTCTAGGATATCCTGAAGTTGACAGATGTCCGAGAGAAGTTACCTTTCTGTGTTAGGATGATATTATGACATACATAATGTGTCCAAACACAGTTTCATGTGCTTTTTTATCTAAATCCTGTTGAACTGAATGCCTCTTTCCAGCCTCACTTAATTTAATGCTGAAATTGCTGCTGAAGGGCACCATTCATTGGCTGGTGGCAATGGTGATTTCTAGAAAACAAGCTGGAGTAGGTGCAGCTGCTCAAGCCTTGCTGCTAACACTGAGCTCTGACTCTCTTGTCCCTGCTGTGACCACAATCCTGCCCTTTCCCCCGCCCCCCTCTGCCAACAGGAGGGAAGGTTTGTGGGTGCACCAGGTCCCATCTGTGTCACCCATCTCTTCCTTTGGAAGACAGTGAGAAGTGATGGGTCTTGGAGGTGGCACTACCCATGCCACCAGCACGGGGTGGGTGGGCACTGGCAGAGGGTAAGGCAACAGCAGAGGAAGGGGCCACCACTACACCAGGGTTGGTGGCTTGAGTATAGGACAGCAACTTTTATATATAAAATTTATTTTTTTTTTCTCCTTCCCTTCTCCTGGTCAGGAATAAACAATACTGCTCATGCTGTTGGAGCTGTACCACAGTGCCCAGTATAAACATTCTAGTCTGTGAGAAAGATGGACAATCCCTGTTTCCATCCTCAGGCTGTGGTTTTGCTCTGTCAGGACTACTTAAGCATCTCTGTTCCCTGCTGCACTCTGTTCCTCCCCTTATGCTGCATTAGCATCAATGTTTGTGCAGGTGCATGATGAGTCAGGCTGGTGAACTGATGCAGATGAAACAAAAACCCCTTTTGTGTTTCTCTGTGGGTTCTTCCTTCTCACCTCCATCCCCTTGGATCAGTTCCTCAGGCTCCCTCCCTGCCTGGCCATGGGAATTGCCATGCAGAGGTGTGTGGCAGGCAGGGAGGTGGGGAAGGAGTGCTTTAACTGGCACTCCTGCCTAGGAAGGTCAGATGGATCCACAACCTCACAATTAGCAGAAAATAATAAACCCAGCTCAGAAATAGATTGGATCAAGTGATTAAAACCACAATATTTTGATTTGCATAAACTTGTTTTCCTTTTAGCACCAGAGCATCTGTTGCTGGGGGCAGGTAGAGTCTCGCTAAATGAAAACATGGATTGTGTGTGACCTCCCACTGCATTGGGCACCCTGGAACTGGTCAGGAGTCCTGCAAAGAGGAACCAAACAGAGCAAGCTTAGCTCTGCAGGGCTGTGCCCAGACCTGACTCCAGCTGCTTCCTGCCTAAAGCCTTTCATGAAGTGGATGGGGGAGGCCTCTGCCATCTCCAGCCAAGCATCCTGGAGAAGTGAAGTGATGCTGGAAGCACTCAGTCCCCAGCTTTACCATTTCCTCACAGTTGAGGGTGCCCAGTAAGTGTGGCAGGGCCAGGGCTGCCCACCACAGGCAGTTGTCCCCCTTGTGCTGCCTCCTGCCCAACCAGGCTGTGTGGGACCATCCTTTGTTTTGGTGCCTCCCAGTGCTCTCCTGGGCTTGGGATGGGTAGTTTGGGATCGTTGGAGAACTGAAACCATTTTAATCTCTCTTGTACATCCTGCTATTTGTGTGTAGGGGTCCAGTGTGAGCTGGGACTGAAACCAGCTCTGCTGCTTTGTACTTCCAGTTTAGACAAACCCCCCTGTGCTGCACAGCTCTTAGAAGTCTTAGTAGAAGGTGATTCTGGTTTCCACTGGAGCCCTAATGTGGACCTTACGGTGTGGTTGGGGTTTTCCTTTGTGTGTGTGTGTGTGTGTGTGTGTTTTCATTGGGTTTTGTTTGTTTGGCTTGGGTTTTGCTGTGTTTCAACTGAATGGGTTATTTCGTTTTCTGTCAAAATGGGTCATGGGAACTTTTTGCTCTAGAGTCTGGCAGGAGGTCGTGGGGACTGGAGGGATGGGGCTTTGAGCATGGGGCTGGGAGGGATCATCTTGCCCTGTGGTTGATGCAGCTAGTAGACACCTGTAGCNGACTGAAAACATGTGCAAGCCAGCCATGTGCTGATGTTGCGCCGACTCCAGCTCTCACCCACCCGCCCACTTTCTTTCCTGATTGGTGCTTTTAATTAAATTCCAAACAAATTACCAGACTGGAATCTTTTCTTTGTGTCAAGATGTTAAGAGCAACATAGCATGAACCTCTGTCATTAATATTAATTGTGATATTTTGCAACTGTATCCATTGAGCAGAATTGATTGAATTTAGTGAAATTGCACTGTTTAGAATACTTTTCATTAATATACTGAACTCTCATAGCATATTATTGAAATCAGCCTATATACAGAAATTAGATTTTCTTTCTTTACCCTTTTCCAAGGCAAGAGGGTTTTTTGCATCCATTAATGCCACGTTAGGGAAAATGGGGCTGGAATTTGATGGGATGCTGTATCTTGGCAGCTGCAAGAACCATACAGATTTCAGAAATTAATGGTGAGATTTGGGTCCACTACAAATGAATAAAAAGTTCCAGGAAATATTGCTTATACTGAAGCAGAAAATAAATGTTGATTTATTTTTTATTTTTTTTTTTTTTTTTAAAGAGAAAACTGTTTGGGGGATTTTGACTGTTGATGAATCATCTGCTAGGTTTTGTGGTTTTAAAGCCAGAATGCATACACTTTAAAGCACATACTTTTTTTTTTTCTGTCCTGTTTCACTATCACAGGCTCTACACAAACAGAGGAAACTGGCAGATGAGCTGGTGTACCAGAGGAAATAGTTAAAGTAGCTGAGCACAAGCACTATCAAATAGATAAACAGCTCTCTAAAAGTAACTTTCATATTAACATCATCACTATTATTAAATGTTTCTTACGACAGATGCTGAAGAAGGACGAGGCTAGAAAGTATGACATTTAACAACTGGAAAATTGATCTGCATACAGCCAATTTCTTTTTTTCCTTTTTATTTTTTCCTCTTTTTCCCCTCTGTATTCCCCAAGTCAGTGTAGAAGGCAAAGAGCAGGCTCAGCCCTGGTTCCTGGGAGCCAAATACTGTGCCCCAGTCTGGGTATCTGGGAAGGGGCTGCTACTGCTCGTGCTCCCAGAGCTTCTTTTGCATCTTTCTAAGTTTTAA
>JAAWXA010000010.1:23929679-24093851 GCA_038090715.1 Florisuga fusca | reverse complement strand
TCAGTGACCCGAAGCCAAGCCTCCTGCCCTCCAACTGAACACTTAACTCTTCCCAGAGAGAGTCCCAACACGCAGACAAAAGGCTCCCGCAGGTCAGTAANGGGATGGGGCTTTGAGCATGGGGCTGGAGGGATGGGGCTGGGAGGGATGGGGCTTGAAGGTCATCTTGCCCTGTGGTTGATGCAGCTAGTAGACACCTGTAGCACACCCTTCCGTGGTGGGAAAAGCATTCCCATTTGCCTCTGCTCTTCCCACCCTGCCTGTGGGCAGCCAGTGGTTGGTGGGTGACCTCTTCTTGGTGCCTGCAATCCGGCTCTTTTCCAGAGGGAAAGCTGGCAGCAGCCCCTGGCTCTCTGCCTCTCCTGCTCCCAGCTCAGTTTTTTTGCAGGTTTGGAGCTGAAGTGCCACAGAAGGAGCTGTGCTGGTTGGTTTTTTGGGGGGTTTATTTTTTGTGTTGTTCAGTAGCTCCAAGCGTGGGGGCTTGAGCTGAGGGATCAGCCCCCAAGTGGCTGTCTTGCCTTGGGGGCTGTAAAAGAAATCACTCTGGTGGGCTTGTGGGTGTAGATGAGTTAGATCTGTGGGGTGCCTTCCAGTCTTGGGGGATTAAATATCCTCCTTGATTACTTGGCACATGCTAATTATTAAAGGTGTGTTCCCTGTGTGCTGTACACAAAGGAGGTGCCACAGACCTGTTGAACAGAAATGCATCGAATCTTCAGCTTTTGGAGAAAACGTGCCTGAGTGAAAGCAAGGGAGAACCTTCAGCTAGGCAGTATTTGTGTGCAGTTAACTGTAACTTGAAGCAATCTCAGTGAAGTATCCTCCTGAAAGATTCATAATATATGAAGTTAACAAGACTGTGCTTATGCAGGTGATCTGGGTCTGGGCTTTTTCCCCGTGTTGTGAACAGATTTTGAGTGAATTGCTGTTTGGGGGGCAGCACAGCATAAAGATCTTGATGTAGAAAATCATATTTGTGTTGGAATATAGCTAACAACTTTGAAGCTATTTTGGACTGCCAACCTTTATTGTGAAGTAGCTCCAATTACTTCTCTGGATCTTTTTAAAATCAAAATTGTTTTCAGTCCTCAGCAGAAAATAAAATCACTTTATGGCTGATTACTGAAATTGAGTATCCTCTTCTCTTGCCTTCATTCTCTGTTAAAATAATGTTTTCACATAAAAGCTGAATTTTGCAAAATGCTTCTTTTTTTATAAAGCAACCGATTCTTGAAAATGCCTGAAAACAGGCCTTTATTAAGTGCAACGTGTTATTTCTGAAAAATTGTCAAAAATTTGTAAAAAAACCAATATGAAATTGAAACATCCAGAAATCTCAAAATACTTTGAAGGTTTTCAGGTCTGTAGACCATTTCTAAAAATCAAGGGCACAGATCCACATGTTTGCAGAGGTTTTGCTTTTTTCTTTCCTGATTGGTGCTTTTAATTAAATTCCAAACAAATTACCAGACTGGAATCTTTTCTTTGTGTCAAGATGTTAAGAGCAACATAGCATGAACCTCTGTCATTAATATTAATTGTGATATTTTGCAACTGTATCCATTGAGCAGAATTGATTGAATTTAGTGAAATTGCACTGTTTAGAATACTTTTCATTAATATACTGAACTCTCATAGCATATTATTGAAATCAGCCTATATACAGAAATTAGATTTTCTTTCTTTACCCTTTTCCAAGGCGAGAGGGTTTTTTGCATCCATTAATGCCATGTTAGGGAAAATGGGGCTGGAATTTGATGAAAATGCCAGGAAATATTGCTTATACTGAAGCAGAAAATAAATGTTGATTTATTTTTTATTTTTTTATTTTTTTTTAAAGAGAAAACTGTTTGGGGGATTTTGACTGTTGATGAATCATCTGCTAGGTTTTGTGGTTTTAAAGCCAGAATGCATACACTTTAAAGCACATACTTTTTTTTTTTCTGTCCTGTTTCACTATCACAGGCTCTACACAAACAGAGGAAACTGGCAGATGAGCTGGTGTACCAGAGGAAATAGTTAAAGTAGCTGAGCACAAGCACTATCAAATAGATAAACAGCTCTCTAAAAGTAACTTTCATATTAACATCATCACTATTATTAAATGTTTCTTACGACAGATGCTGAAGAAGGACGAGGCTAGAAAGTATGACATTTAACAACTGGAAAATTGATCTGCATACAGCCAATTTCTTTTTTTCCTTTTTATTTTTTCCTCTTTTTCCCCTCTGTATTCCCCAAGTCAGTGTAGAAGGCAAAGAGCAGGCTCAGCCCTGGTTCCTGGGAGCCAAATACTGTGCCCCAGTCTGGGTATCTGGGAAGGGGCTGCTACTGCTCGTGCTCCCAGAGCTTCTTTTGCATCTTTCTAAGTTTTAATCATCGGGAATAAAACTTAGATTAGACTATTAAAAAGGTGGAGTTGTTTGGGCTTTTGTTTTTAATCCTGAAACTAATTTAAACCCTCCTGCCTGTAGAGGTCAAAGGTTTATCTGTGTGCTCACCAGGGAAATTACCACCGAGGCACATGAGCTGCCTTGTTGCTAACTCCTGTGTAACTTTTTGTAGGAAAAGAGTAAAACAGGCTTACAGCATCCCTTTAGTACCCTGCTCAAATTCATCCCTGCGAGATTTCAAAATGTGTACAGTTATTCAAGTTCCAGTCCCTGACAATGCTTCTGCAGAACACTAACCACTTCAAAGCAGCTTGGGGTTTTAGGGTTTGGATTTCCACGTTGCTCCTCCTCTGCTTGCATGCCAGGAAATGCAGGATAGGGATGCTGCATGAAGCTGAGAGAGCAGCTTGCTTGGTGGACCCCAGCCACTCAAGGACCAGGTGATGGACTGTGCACAAGGGAAGCAAACCCAAGCCCCCATTCCTGTAAATATTTATGTACCTAGTTAAGGTTAGACATAAAAATGGCTTTTTAAACTTAGTTCAACTCCTTGCACATAAAGCGAAGAATGTGTGTAAATATTTGCAGTCTGGACCCGGTTGCGCGTTTTTAGAATATTTAAAGTACTTCCAAAAATACTTTATTTTAAAAAATACTGCAAGGCTCTGTGCTGCAATAATAGGAGCTCAGAGAATGCAAAGCTAACCACATGGTTAACTGGTCCCAGCAGCAGCAGGCAAGGTAACATCTGCCTTACTGACCTGCGGGAGCCTTTTGTCTGCGTGTTGGGACTCTCTCTGGGAAGAGTTAAGTGTTCAGTTGGAGGGCAGGAGGCTTGGCTTCGGGTCACTGAACTCGGGGCTGTGGTTGTCTGATTCAGCTAATTCTTCCCCTCCAGACTTCTCAAGTAACTTTGAACAGATTGCTTAGGCTCCGAGTGCCTGCGTGTCCCAGTAATAAAATGGGGTTAATTATGCAACCTCCCGTCTCTCGCCTGGTCTTTGCAGTGCTCCTGGAAGAGAAGCGTTTTGGGAGATCCCTGCAAGCACGGGTGTGGGGCTACCTGGAACTGGTGAGGACTGTGGTTTTGTAGGGTCTCAAAAGCTCAGCATATAATCAGTCTTTCTCTTGAGAGCTGTGGTTTTTACTGATTTTATTAGCTCCCGGTGTGAAGGAGCGATGTTATCCTAGCAGCCCGCTGTCTTCATTCGGGCTTGGGGAGTATTTGTGTGTGTGTACATATATATTTTCTTATGAGTGACTGAAAACATGTGCAAGCCAGCCATGTGCTGATGTTGCGCCGACTCCAGCTCTCACCCACCCGCCCACTTTCTTTCCTTCCTTCCTTCCTTGGAGAGCTGGCAAAGGAATTACAGCCTCAGCGCGTGTGCTGCTGCTGAGGCAATGGGCCGCTGGGGAAATGGATGGGGGAGAACATTTGGATGCCAGATCAGTGTCTCATTAGGCATCTCGGAGTGTATTTTACAAGTCTGCGGACAAACAGTAGTTAAGACTCAGATGGAGGAAAAATTTATAGGCTCCCTGCAGGATAAAGGGGCTGGGGAGCCTCTTGGGAGCAGACAGGGGTGTTGCTGCTGTACCCATGCCGGGATGCAGCGGTGTGCCCGAAGAGCTGATGGGTGGGTGGCTCTTCTGGTGACAGATGCCAGAAGGCCAGATTAATTCATTGATTTCTGCTTGCAGACGAGGTTCAATAGCAGATCCTCTGCAAAACAGGGGGGTTCATGTGGTGCGAGTGTGAAACTGGGCTGCACCTACCCAAAAACCTTCTCAGTGAATGATAATTTTCAGTGGCATATGGTAGAAGCCGATGACTTCAAGTGCCTGTTTTTTAAGCGAGGGTTAAAGGAAACATCAAGCTGATGTTTCCTTGTCGCTGTATTAGAGTCTTAATGGTGATGTTTTCCTTTCTTTTTCACAAACAAGATGACCTTGGCAGTTAATGACCTGCTTACAGTCCTTGGCATGGCTCTGGTGGGGAGGGGGCATTTGTCATGTTTATTCAGTAATTTCACATTAGGGAGGGAGATGCTTCACACTGGCTGCAAGAAGGCGGCGAGCAAAGCGATATAAAGGGACCTTGCATCCAGGAGGGAGGAGGAGAAGAGTGCCTCCATTTCAGGGGGAGTTTTCCTCTTGACTTCACATGATGCAGGAGTGGGGGCAGAGGTGTGTGTGTGTGTGGGGGGGTGTTTGCACACCCTGGGCTGATTTTGGGGGGTCCACACACGGCGGTGGCTGCGGCGAAGCAGCTGCCTGGTGCTGTGGGGGCAGGGATGAGCAGCTGGTTCCTCGCCAGCGTGCTCGGGTGTTTTTTGCTGTGCAGCTGGAAGCTGAATGGCTTCACTTCAGTGGAGGAAAGCTCTCCCCTCAGCACCCCCTTGACCACGCTGTGTGCAGACCCCCGTGCAGCAAAGCCGGAGGGGGAACCAGCTCCACCGCTGCCTCAGCTGCCCTTCAGCAGTGAGACGGTTAAATGTGGCTGTGCATCTTCTATATATCAAAAAAAAAAAAAAAAAAAAAAAGGCATCAATAAGTAGTACCAGGCCTTCCTGACCCACCTCACACTTACTGGCCAGATGAATGTTTAGCGTGCTGGGTCTGCAAGTACTTGGCGCCGGGCTGCGCCTCTGCGTACTGCAGCTGTGGTGCTGCAGTCAGGAACTGAATGAATAAAACCAAAGCTCAGAGCTCTTGGGTATAAGATTTTAGTTGTCGTTTTTGTAGGGAGAGCAGGGGAGAAGTTGTTGTCTATTATCATCATTTTACAGTCTGGGATCACCATTCAAAGAGGTGTTACGTGTGAATCGCTGTGCTGGTAATCAATAAGATGGTGCCTTGTGAAGAATTTCTGGCTTAGCAGCGAGCTATTTGCTTTTTAAGTTGCTTGGTTGCTTTTTTTTTTTCTTTTCTCTTTTTTTTCCCTCTCCCCACAGTGTTGGCTGTGAAGGAGGCCCAAGTAGGTGGGGAAAAAAAATCAGTGCAGGTTGGCAAATGGTTCCTGTTGCCGAGGGGGCAGCGGGGAGGCAGTGGCCACGTGAGCAGTGATTTTATTTATGTTGGTCTCCTTTCAAACTGTCGCAGTAAATCTATTTTCCTTGTCACTTTGTAAATCATTATATAGGATTAGGCCTTTTACCAGCTTTTAAGAATTCTGCAGTCATTTTAAGGACTTTCCCCCCCTCCCTGGCTCAGCCAAGCGATTCCTATTGCTGGTATTCCTCACTATTTAAATAATGCCAGGCCTGATTAGGAGGAAATGGTCTCTGGAAGGCAACCGACATTTTCAAAAGCGCTGTTTCACAAAGGAGACTTTGAACTGCACTAAGACTTAAATAATATTTTGAATGTTATAGTTCTAGTGTTTTCCTATTGTCATGGGAGACTTGGATTGGGTCCCAGGGTTGTGGTTAACTTTGCCTCCATGCTCAGGCCTTATTTATTACCACTGAGGAGATGAACTTCAAGCTACTTCTTTATTTAGGATTTTTTAGGAAACAAAGTTAATACTTAAAGGATATTTAGGCACTCACTAAGCTCTGGGAAAGCCACGTGAACTATGATCATAAAATTCACCGTGTTGTTACCCGCCGGTCAAACCGTGGCCTTTATTGTTAGGCATGGGGTTTTTCCTCTCGTCATTCCTGTCCCCCCACGCCCTCCCTCCCTGGGGATTTATTTGGCATAAGGTATGATTTATTTGACATCATGTAATCTGCATGTGGTGGTCATGAACCCTTGCTTTGAGGACGCAGGGTCCAGCGCTGCCCTTGGTCAGTGCAGTCTCCCAGGGCCCATCTTCCATTAGTATGTACTTCCTGCCCGGTCCCAGGAGCCTAATTATTAATACAATAATATGTAATAATGGCTTATCAAACCAGATTATATTAATGTAACTTGCTTTTACCATAAGTCAACGTAGGTTTGAAGAGTTTGAAGTGGAAAGCCTGGGTATGTTTCTCTGCTGAACAAATGTTTCTTTCCACAATCCAAAAGGACAGAAATTCCCTTTCTACTTAATTGTGTTTAATGTTTGCTAACTGCAAAATAAAGATGGTTTCATAGTTGCTTTTTTGGCCCCGGTGAAAATGTAATAAATGAAGCATGAGGCAGAGGAAGGGGAAGAACCTAATCAGATGCTAAAGAGACTTCATGAATATTAAGTACTTTCCACTTAAGCAGTCTTTCTAATAATCTGAAACATTAATAGCGGTATGACTGCCTGCATCTGCACCAGCTGTGTAAGAGAGATAAAAGTCCCAGTTTAAGGTGATTTTTATCAGCTTTCTCATGCTAGTGTTCAACCTACAGAAGTCATCAATTTGCATGTTGGAAGGCAGCTTTCTAACAAACAGGACTGGCTGTATGTGCAAATAAACAGTGTCAATGTCACATGGTTCTTGATCTCGGGAATAATGGGGTAACTGATGGTAGTTTAAATACTCCAGGCTTTTTGTTCCTTTCCCCCTAAGGTATTCAGCCTTAGTGCCTAGAGTTGTACTTAGTGATTCACGAATAAACCTGTAAATGCATGTTGAATATTTTCTGCTAACTAATTATAGGGACTGTTTGTTCCCAAGTTAATGAATTCCTCGTTAGAGTTGCCTGCATTCAGTCTGTTACATATATTGCAAGATTATTGGGATGTTTTAGGTTTTTTTAATGTCTGTGTTTTAAATGTCAACTGTGCCAGTAAAGTTAAAAAGGTTTCCTTGTGACTGTACTCTTAACTGTCAGTGGGTTTTTTTTTTTAATTTATGCTTGTTACCATCAGGAAGATCCTCGGAAAGTTCTGCTTCCTCAAACCAATTGTGTTTTCCTGTCTGGTTTGCTTGTTGTTTTGTAAACCCCAAAAGGGAATGCTAACAAAGTGCCTGTTACTTAGGATGCCAGATAGAAGTACGGGTGGAAGTTTTGTAGGTGTTTAAGTGGGTAACTAGCTTTTTAAAATTATTATTATTATTTTATTTTTTAAACACTAATGACACCAGAACAACAGAAAAAACAACCCATCTTAAACCTCCTGCTTTGAGCTTGTCTGTTTGATTTCCTGCTCAGATGGGTTGTTCTGCTCTGCCTGTTCCTCCCACATTTCTGCTCCTCTTTGGGAGCTGCTGAACTGATGTGAACCAGGACCTGCTTGGTTTGCCCTTCCCAACCCAAACCATCCCTCTGGCACCATCGGGTGGGCATTCTGGAGCAGGGCTCTACCTCTAAACCTGTTATTCAGAGCACAGTTAAGACTGGGATCCGTTTGAGGTGACCCTGTAATTAACTCAGGTGGTGATTTTGTCCAAATACCTTTGCTCATTGCTGGGGGAGCAGAGCCTGGGAGTAGGATGCTTGCCAAGCCAACTTCAGATAAGTTCCTTGAAGCTGAACATGTTGAATGCCTCAAAAATAGTGGACTACATGGGAATAGATGGAGGAGCACTTTATACCACTTACTTGTGTAAGGTCTGGGCTGCATTACACATCTGGAAGCATTTGCTAGTGAGAAGTGGGGTTTTTTTCTTGTAGTGCTTGTAATTTGAGATCTTGCTGTGGACTTAAGAGGAGTTTCTATAGAAGCAGATATGGCACTTCAGGTTTTTTTTTTTGAGCATTCCCATTGGTTTGAAAGTCTGTCTCCTCTAATAATTCAAATTTATTTCTTAAGGAGCTCAAAATGACTAAAATATTGTTGCCAAGTAAAAAAAAGATAAAGTAAATGGGAAAGGATGGCATTCTACTTCTGCAGCAGTTTTTGTTTGTTGCATTTGATGTATTCCTGTTGTTACTATGTTGCAGACCTTGTCTTATCAAATTGAATGCACAAACCACTGTTAATAGAAGTGCCTGAAAGAGGACCTTTGGAAAAGTGAAAGTTGAGATGAGAACTAGAGAACAAAAACTGTATTTCTTTTTTGGGAGGGGAGAAATGGAACCTTAAAAATTTCTTTTCTCAGAACTTTGGCAGCATTTATTTCTTCTCTTTCAGACCTAAAAAGTGGCAGGTATAGTTTTGTGTTAGGTGTTACTGCCAGGCTCACAGAAAAAAAAAAAAAGACAGTAACTTTGGGAGCTACTAAGAACTGATGCTGGATATTCTATGGAGGTACTTTCCAGATGGATATTAGGAATACCAGCTTATGGACTTACTTAAAATACTTAGTTGGGATTCAAAAAAGCCCCTCCAAACTTGATTTGTTGTGCTGCATTATTGCACCTTTGTAGTAGCTGTGAGAGTAGTTTGGGGTTTTTAAGAGAAAAAAAGCTTTCTAGGATGAAAAGGGCAAACTGAAGCAGGCTGTTCACTGCAGAGAAAACATCTACTTGTTCTTTATGGTACCTGTGGAAATCATTTTAGTCTATATGGCAACATATTTTAAAGTTATCTTCTTCCCCCTTCCCTCCCTGGCTGATTTTTATCTGGTGCCAACCACAGGGATTTATGAGACTTGAGAAAACCGCTTTTTGGGGAGCCAAAGACCTTGTGAGTCTGTCTGTAGCTTTCTTGGCCAAATTAGTGAATATTAGTGGTGCAGTACTTATTGCACCGTAATATGTAAACCCTTTTGGTTACGGAGCAATAACTCATGGGTTACACAGTGGTGTCTGAGTGATGTGGAGCTCTCCTGGAGGGAGGATGGAGCAGCGTGAAGCTGCGGTACCCGCGTTTTGCCCTCGCGCTCTCTGCGTCGGCTTCGTGGCGTTTGTAGTTATAGCTAAAATTTGTGGTGGGAAGCTGCCTGAAAGGAAATGTGAGGAACTCTGTATGATAATAAAATCAATTGGACTGTTTCCCCAGTAATTCTAGAGACTGATGCATCATTAATGTTGGTAATACAGTGGCTGTCAGATCACAAACTTCTCAATAAATGTGCAGCTGGCAGGCTTTGATGGAAATTGGAGGCAAGCAGAGAATGAGATTTAGGGCTTTGATATATGGGGTGTCAGCCATGTGATGAAGTTTTTATCAATTTCTGTCACTTCTGTCTCTTATGCTCACTATATATGTGGTCTTCCTTGTGGTGGCTGAGATGATAACTGCACCGTTTTGATGTTTGGGAGTAGAGAGGGACGTTAAGAGAAGAGTCAGCTTCATTTTTAAATACATTGTTCTGTCTGTGGTGGCATCACATCAGAAATGTAACGCAGTAATTGGCTGCTTACACAGTTAGTAACTTATTAGCCATGATAATCCTGATGGAAACTAGAAGCAGAAGTAGTCATCAAGAAGCTTGAACGATTACAACAGCAAGGCAGTTGTTCTGTATCCTAATTAACCTGTGCTGGGGAGGCATGAGGAGAACCAGTCAAGTGGCTTTTCCAGTCCTTGTGACTGTTTTTTTTCGTGTTTGTATTTTAAACTGCTTAGCAGATGAGAATTTCTCCATATCTTTAGATTAACCCATTTGAAAGGTTTCGTAGACCTAGGGCAGTTACTTCATAAAAAAATCCAATGGGTATGTTGGAGAGCCTTGTCAACACTGATTTAGGTCAGAATTACATAAACAGCTGGAAAGTGGCACAAATATCTGCAACATGAAGAAGAAAAATAAACTAATTTGCTGAGAATAAACGCTGATAAGGCTGTTTGAATTTGAGCATCATCCACTTGTGTGCTGTGAGGAACACAAGCTCATATCCTGAGTTACACTGATTTACACGTTCACTGAGTTGGGTTGGGGGTTTTTCTCTCTTCACATACTTGGAATAAAATGAGGTCTCCAGAAACAACAACAAAAAAAAACCCTTGCTCCTTACAGGAATCACTTTGTGACTTTGCATCGCATTAGCTGTAGCTTCGGGTGGCTCTGGGCCAGAGGTGCCTGAAATAGTTTCTAACTTATAAACCCATGCAAGAGGTGTAGGACAAGGGTGTGTGCACTTCCAGATGTGCTGATGCAGGGGAACAACAAGCCCCCTGGCACGGAGTTGTTGTTAATTTCTCATCTCTGCGAAGACTGGGGGAAAATGTTTTTCTTGTTTGGATTTTTGACATGAAAAAAGTGAGGGTGCAGATGCTTTATACAGAATCCTCTGAAGCATAACAATTTCTCCTTTGTCCAACCTCCACATGTTTTCCTGGGGGAGATGTAACAGGTACTTCTCACACCTGAAATCCAGTGGAAATTATTAGTAATGTAATCCTGCATAAAATGTATTACAGGAGTTTAGTTAAAAGAAATGCCCTTTAAAAAATTGATAGGCTGATCCTCTGTGGGTAGATATCAGACTTGGAATCATCTTTTTTCTTTTTTTTCTTTTTTTTTTTTTTTTTTTTTTTTTTTCCTTTCTTTTTTTCCCCTTTTTTTTTTCTTTTTCCCTTTTTTTCTTTTTTCCTTTTTCTTTTTTTCCCCTCATCATAACCCAGCTCTTTTTCAGTAGTTTGGAGCTGGCCAATACCTTTCCTACATTCCTGGATTTTCTCCTATTTTAGCTGCAATGATTTTTTGAACTGTGGCCAACTGGCAAAAGTTGGAGCAAAAGTCTTTGGCCCCCTGGGATTGCCTGCGTTGTAAAAAAGCAGTTTTTAGTCCTGAACACCTTCCGAGAAGGCAGGATAACATCCCTGCTGATTCACTGGTGTTCCTGCAGGTTGTGGATACTTCAGGCTGTTTGGGCATCCTGGCAGTTTTAGGTGGGGCAGAGGATTTGGTTCTGAGCACTGACAGGAGCTGCTGAATCTGGAAGCCATGGGTTGAATGCCTGAAGTGATCTGGTAATTTATCTGCCCCAGGAATTGACAGTGCACATTGGTGCTGAGCATCCCCCAACAGCATAAAATGAAAGATTGTGTTCCCTGGACAAAAAAAGCTTTCCTTCACCCACTAGATTTTTTTCTTCTCCAGATATTTTATGACAGCAGTGTTATTTGACACTGAAGTTTTGTTTCATAGATTATAGGCCATGTGCACACGAAACAGATCAGAAAATTGAGTTTTATACCTTCTGCAGTTTGACATAAGTAATAAGTGGTGTAAAGGCTGCTGGAAACAGGATTTCCTGGGAAGATTTTAATTCCAGTTGTAACTAGTTTACTCAGCCTGTCTTGAACTCCTCCCGCAGTCCTAAACCTGTCTGTTCACCTCTCAGTTTCCACTTTCCTTGGAGCCCTAGAACTGGAAGCTGTGTTTAGAAAGGAAACTACAATTCATGTCCAAACTTTACTTGCTAATAGGTGCATGTGGCTGATGTGCTACTTGTTTTTCAGATACTGTTGAAGGTTTGAATGAGGTTCCTCCCCTTGTTCTACTCATTGGTTACTATCTATTTCCTTTGTTTAGGATAACTGGACAGATAGGTAGATGTGTATGTAGCACTACTGATACCATCTATGTATTTCACCTTCTTAAAATGACTGCCAGAGGCTTTTTGGTATGGTATAATTTTTATTTCTTTTTTTTCTTTAACCTTCCAATTTCTCTCTGCACTTCATTCCCTGCAGAGTGTCAGCATTTAGGGCTTAGCTTCTGTGGATTTGATTAAAGGTCTGTAAGTACACATTATATATTTTAATGTGAGCAGAATTGCTTAAACAGATCTCACACATTAGTCCTTCAGAAGGGCTCTCAACTTGTACGAGTGAGTTTCCAGGAATTGAAGTTGGAAGGGGGGGTTGGTGTTGAAAGCCAAGCACATCTTTTTATGGGTTAAACAGTGGTGTTTGTGGGTGGGTAGGCAGTGTTCATTTTAGTAAAAAGGCTCTGCATCTGGCACATGGTCTCCCAGGCAGATGAAATCACAAGGAATAGCTGGTAATGTCAAGGAGAATAGATGATAATATTATTAAATTATGTAGCATTGTCTAATCTGCTCACACAGCTTTGCTTGTTACAAGCATCAAACTAATGTGCCATCAGGCTTGACATCCCTTTTAGTTTATTGTAGAAAGTTGACAGAAACTGTGGTCTGTGTGCTCGAGGAGTGATACATTTTGGATAACAGGAAATACATTCCTCCAGCACCTTGTAAAACCCTGCTGCTGGATGAAAGAAATCACGGAGTTCAGTTCATAACCACAGCTTTAGCTGAGACCAAACATATCAGCTTGTCCTCTTGCTTTCCTTCTGTACAAGTTTGTGGAACCACTCTGTCTAAATTAGTCCTTTGGTTAAAAGATGTGCACAAAGTCACTGCATGCAGTCTGTTAGAGGTGTGTCTACACCAGACCACGGGAAGGGATGGTGGGGCACAGTTTCAGTGTTGGTACAAATCTGGCACTCACATCTCCTGGTCTGTACAATAGGTGAAGTGGAGGTGTTCAAGGCATTCCAGGGCAGAGCAGCAAACAGAAGCTCAGTTTTCAGCCCTCAGCTGATAGTGGTTGTATCCAGATTTCAGTTTCTCAGGGCCTGATATGAAGAATGGGATAAACATCATCTGTTTGAGGTATGTCTAATAAGGGGTGATGCAGAGCATGTATCTCTACTGCCTTGGCCTGAGTCCCTTCATTTGGTTACTTCCATCCTTATTAACATATGTCTGGCTTCATTCCTGGAAATATTTTTGTGTTGCCAAGCGTTGTGGTGGTTTCCTAATGGCACTGATGAACATGTGGCTGTTGAGCTAGCTTCAACCAGTCACATCTTGGAAAGAAACTTCTTTTTGGAGGCAAAGCACTTTGCCATTGCACTTGCCCCTCTGCTGGACTGAGAGAGTAGTTGAGGACATCCTTGCATCAGTAAACGTGTCCAAATCAAATTGCTCTGACTAGAGTAAGCTGGATTTCAGGTAGCTGCTGATGATGGAAGGTAAAATTATATAATGTAAAAACAAAATGTTGCATCTCATTGACTTGAGTGCATGCTCTACAACTGCGAGAGCCACAGGTAAACCCATCACATAAAAATCCTGAACTTGCTCCAATAGGACATTTATTTCATGCTCTTTAATCTGTGCTACTTTGTAAACTGCAGTTGATTAGAAACCAGGTATAAGAAGCAAGAGTATTTCTGGTTTAGTTTTGTGTAGTTCTCATGTGCAGCATCTCCAAGAAGATGTCAGAATGAACAGTTTTGCATTTATCTATTTCTCTCCCTAAGGTTAAAAACCAACCTATAAGCAGAATCCTGAAAGCACTAGAGGTTATCTGCCAAAATTCATTTTTTGAGGAGAAGGCTTCCATCCCTCGAATTAACTTAGCTGCTTTATTTTGATCTCTTTACTCTCTGGTGCATTGTCACAAGAAGATCTGGTATTTTAATTGCGTTGTCTCCATACTGCTCTTTTCATAATAAAATTTTGTCAAAAGTGCTGATCCAGATTAGCAACAAAATGACACACCCGTGGAGTATCAGACATGATAAAAATTGGTTTTAACACACAGGATTAGGACCATTAAGATCCCAGCCTAATTGCATGCCGAATTATCCTTGAGTTACAAGAAATTTTCATATCTTTTTGAGATGGAAAGACAAAGTAGTACCAAGCACAGAGGTGGAGCTTTTAAAGCTTAAGATTTCTCCAAGAAGGAGAATCACTGGATTAAGATTAATTTGCCTTTGTCTTGTTTTTCTCAAGAAAATACATCCATATATTAATTATATTCATATATTAATTATATCCATATATTAAAATATATCAATATAACCATTGTTCTGGGAACTTAGCTTTAGTTTTCTTCGGGTGTTTCAGGAAGGAGAAACACTGCTAAGTGATCAGGCATGAGAGAAGATAACATTTAGGTGTCTAAGTTGTTTTGTCAAGCTTAATGGCACTGCAAAATGATGCTCTTGCCCTCCAGTCACTGCGTGCTTCCATACACTCTATGGACATACATGTATGTGCTTTTCTGTATTTCTATAAGTCTTTGTGGTGTGTATTAAGGATGTTTCAGTTACAGGCATTATAAGATTGCTGGGCAGAAATCTGGAATATTTTTTAAAATAAAGTTGACTGTGTTATTAAACCAGTTAGGCTTACCTAATGTCTCTTCAAACTGCCTGGAATAATTCATTTGGCTGATTGGATTTGTTTCCTGTGAAAGGAACATCTCACAGATTGCAGCCTTTGTGTTGGGTGAGGAGAATGAAGTGATTATTGTTGCCTTTGAGCCATTTGCTTGGAGATAAATCCTCCTCGGATCATCTCGGGGGGTGTGTGTGTGTGTGTGTGTGCTCCTGTTCAAAAACATTTTTACATTAAATCCATAGTGCCAGTTGGTGCCTGTTGATGGTTACCTAGAAAAAGACAGGACAGAGTGTCTTTAGAATATTGCTTATTCTAAAAAGCTAAGAATGTAGGAAGAGTCAGTGTCTTCAGGTCTGTTTTGGGTGACTTCATTCAACCACTTTTCCCTCAGATTTCAAGTCTGAGCTCAAGTTCAGTCAAGCACATGTTAATTTTGTCCTTCTTCAGAGAAGTGCTTACTTTGACCACATGCTTAAATATCATCAGCTGCTGAATTAAACTATAAAATCCCTCAGGTGTTCTCCTGGCTTGCTTTTATTGCAGCCTCTCTGCCTCCTAACAGGAGGTTGGTAGAGGAATATCTTTGCTGGCACAGGAGTTTCAGGAACAAAGCAGAAATGTGTAAGTATATCAAGCTATCTCCTTTTGGCTTAGGGGAAGGTAGGGAATTTGGTCTGCAGCCCTACATTCTTCAGGTAGTGATTTAATAACTGGGGGACATATCAGATCACTGTACAATTCAATGTTTAAGTTTTGAAGAGCTCTATAAAAATCCATTCTTTCTAATGGTGTCACTTGCTATGTTTTGGTTTTTTTTTTTTCAAATATTTGTCCAGCTGTTCTTTGGAAGATTTAAAGGTTTAGATTGTAATTGAAAGCCCTTCCCAAGTTTGTTGCATTTTTTAAAAAAATCTCCAGTGCATCTTACTGCTTTTGTATTCTTCAGATCTGTGCAAGTTCTACATGTTTGTAATAAATGATTATTTACATTTTTTAACTTGACACAGTTTTGCTTTGGAGCTTAAGTGTGAGAAGAGAAAGGAAATGAGAATATTAATTTTCTTAGCTTAGCCAAATATAAGATTAAGGTGCAGAAAGCTAAGTGCAAACAGCTGCTGAAAATGACAAGGGGTACTTTGTGAGTGCTGCTTTAATGATGTTAAAGTTAGAAAATATGTTGATGAGTATCTTGAGCGAGATTAATTTATATAACTTGTTATAACTTGCAGGAGGGCTTGAGATTTATCTCTAATAAATATTGATGGTTTGCAACTGAGTTTGTTGTGCAGATAAATGCCATCTGACTATTATTGTCAAGCTTGTTTTAACCTTCAGAGATTAACTTTTTTTAGGAGAGAAACATACTGCAAAAGCTATCTGGCAGGAAGTCAAGACATGGAATGCTTTGGTCTACTTACAAATGCTGCTCTTGGTGAAAAAGATTGATGATGTGGAAATTTCCTTTTGTCTGTGGTTATTTTTTTTTTTTTTTTAATTCAATATATATAATTATTTAGCTACTGTTCCACCCAGCAAAGCATTTCAGTGAATGCTTAATTCTGCAGCTTAATTTCAGGGAATGCCATTGTGGCAGAACATTTCACTGGATTCTTTATTGAGAGACATTTGAAGTTATACATAGTCCTGTTTAAATAAGCTGATCTTTCTTTGGGACCAACAACCTGTTCACTAAAGTGCTGTAACGTAACATTCACAGAGGTTGCTGGGAGGGCTTTAAAAGTCTTTTGAAAAGTGTATTCTGTAATATATTGAATGTAGGCTCATGACAAGTGACCCTATTAAAGTGCAGGGAACATGCAGGTAATACAAAAGGAGTTTTATCCCACAGCAGCCTTCTTCCTTCTGCAAGATGTGCTGCTGCTGCTGGTTTTTGCCCTTCTTCCTCGTCCTGTTTCAGTCATGGTTATCTGAGAATCTGCTTTCAGGAAAATCTGAAAAGCACTGGAGTTTACCCCAGTCACGGGTTACGTGCCTCAAAATACAGTATTTACATCCAAGGGATTACTTCTTTCTGTCTGAGAGAGTATAAAACGTAGCAGTGGATTCTGAGAGGGTCATTAATATGTATTATGCCATTAACATTGCACAGATGAGTGCATTATGAAAGGAGGCATTGTAAGCAGGACAATAAGGTATGTGCTACCTTCTGCTACTGACTTCTAGAGTGGCTGCTGCAAACTGGGATTATTAGGTCTCTGCTTCTTTCCTCTGCCTCTTTCCATTGAAATCTCTTCAAGAAAGATGCAGTCACTTGATAGGTTGGGGTACCCTGTGAATTAAGGCCTTTATCATGTTATGATGTGAGGTGCTTTCCTCAGTGGTAATGCCCGTGTAATCAGGATGAGACTTTGGAAAAAGTATTTTCTGATTTGACCATCAGATTAACATTTTCGCTGTGTTAAAAACTAACGGTTTGTGTTTTCACTTAAAGCCATGAATCTCAGGGAATCTTGCTTGTGCTTTAGAAGAATGGTATAAGCAAAGAAAACAGAAAGGGTCTGAAAAGTATTGATCTGATGCAGCCAAGTCTTGCAATCTGGGTTCTAGTGAAGTCAGTGCCAAAAATGTGATTGACTCCAGTACAGCAGGGATTTTGCTTGTGATCTGATCTGTAAATTGAAATGCCTGTGTGTTCAACAGTGTCAACAGAGCTTATTTATTACCAGGCTCACATTTTTAATAGCACATATTTTGAAATGAGGGTGTTGTTTTTAGGGATAGTAGTCCAGTTACCTTCTGGCTGGCAAGCAAAGCTCATTTTGCTCACCCCTCTGGATACGTGGATTTGAATTTTAGCTTCCATATTGAAGCTGTGCTTTGGCTTTAGCATTCTTGCAGTAGGATGCTGATAGAGTTGTTAATTTGTTTTTTCTTTGGCATAGGTGAGGCTTTTAGGTTGAAAAAAAGTCTTAGACTAAGCAGCTCATCTGCTGATATTTTTATTCGTTTAAAGTACAATTGCAAAATTGCCTTCTGTGTTTTGGACATGAAATGGAAAGGAAGGACCAAGGAGTTGTAAGAAAGAATACAATTCCTTACATCTGCTCTATTTTAACCAACCTCATGCTTGCAGAACCTGGTTAGGAACTCTTGATTACTCTAATTACATACAATAACAAAACTCAAGTCCTTTGGAGAAAGCCAAGGCAATTTCCAGTGGTGTTTGTGGATGAACTAATTATTTTAATACATTTGGAATAATGCCTTTTTTTTTTTTTTTTTTCCTTCAGCATTGTTGTAAACAAAGACTTTCCTTACAAAAGACTTAATTGGTTGTAATTTGTTGGCTAGGAAGAAGCTGTCAGGAAATGGACAACAGAGCTCTTCTGGATACAGGTGCTGTGTGGGTTGGATTTTACTTTGGCATTTCAGCCTTTCCCAGGGTATTGCTGGGATTTTCAACTTCTGAAAGTTGGATCAAGGAAGCAGTGCATCCTATATGTGACTTTAGGGTAATAGTAGTAGTAAGAAGGACCTGAGAAAGAGCTTCTAGGGGAAAGAGCTTTAGAGGAGTGGATCCTTCAGAGAGATTCCTGTGCTTACTCTGTGTGCAGAGCTACAGTCCCAGGGAGTTTAGAGGTTCTCCAGGACTAGTGGATTTATCAATCAACACCTGTTAGCACTTGGGGAGCTAAAATGTAGGAAAAATGGTGTGGAGTTTCTATTACTAGGTTATTACCTCTAGTAATTTCCATTCCAAGTTCCTTTTTCTCTGCTTCCTGTGTGCAGGCACAAAGCTTGAATTGCTGAGAAGGCCTTTACTCGATACAATGATTTCACAGACTGACCTTGATGGTGTGAGAATGAGTGAAAGGAACTTTTTTAGCTTTAACTGGTGAAGCCAACATACTGGGCTGTGCTCTTGCTCAGAATCACTGTATTTGAAATGCTCTGACACCTGTTAGATCTTATTAAATCAGTACATTTCTCTGCTTTTCATCACCGTTTGGGCTCTTTGGCCAAGAGGCTTTGAACCTTGGATTTTGTGCTAGGGGTCCTTAAGGAATGGTGAAATACAAAGCTAAAGCCACAAAAAAAAAAAATAGCAGCAGTCTGATAGTGTAAATCCAGTGCTGGTAATAAGCAGTAAGGATGCCAGCTGGAAGTTGTGTGTCTTCTCAACAATTTTTAATACTCTTCTAAATACGGTCATTTAAATAGAAGTACAGAGGTTCTGCCAGAATCAGAGGCTGAGGACACTAAAACCAAAGCAAAACAGAAACCAAACGGTCAGAGCTAAGTATGACAAAAGATTTGTCTCGGTTCTGTTAGCTTATGTAGAAGCAACATTTTTAGTGTCCTCCTTTTACTGTGGAATGAATACATCACCCTGCAGCAGGTTGGCAACATCACATCAGCTTCTGGAAGATAAAATTGTCTGAGTTTAGTATTTGACAGTTCAACTCCCTTTTCATTTTGGTTATCTCCAAGTGTACTTGTTTGAACCCTCCAAGCAAAACTATGCCTCTCTTTTCTAGAAGGTTCTTGTGCCATTCAGACAAGTCCCTACAAGTGGTTTTTTGGCAGAGTTTTGGTTGGATTTGAGGTATTTGCATGGCAAGCTTAAAAAAATAATTAAAAAAGAGGGTTAAAAAAAAATAATAATAATTGTAACCATGGTTTGACACAGCTCCAGTCACTGCCTATTGCTCATTAGCTCTAATCTGTGGTAGCAGCTTGTTTCCTCTCTTCTCTTGAGGTTAAATTTGTATCAGTTGGTGAATATGTTAACATTTGAGATCAGAAAGCTTCCAGAAACTTGCTCGGCAGAGTCGCTGCCTTGAAAACCCTTGGAGTCTGGGTCTAGAGGGCAGCTAGTTTAAATGTGGGGAGAGGAACTGAAACTGCTTTGTTTGTGTTCTTTTTTTTTTTTTCCAGCTTTGCTGATCTAGAAATTATTTCCTTTGCCAATTTGGGAAGATAAAAGCTGATGGGGGAACGAGCTCTCTCGTATCGAGGCTTCTCCCTTCCTTGGCTCTGTCCAGGGCTATGTCAGGAAGGTGCTGAGGAAGCACATGGACAAAAGGTCCAAAGTGCAGATGGGCTGCTGATGTGAGACAGCAGCAGCACATGTGGAAGCAAGCAAAGCCTTCCCAGCACTCGTGAGGGGTGAACATAGCTAAAAAAATCTGGAGAGTGGGTGATTGGCAGGGCTGGAGCATAACTCATTATAGAAGCAGCAGAAGGTTGGGCAACATTAGTTTATGCCAATTCAAATTGCTCTGATCCCTAGAGACTTGGCAGTGTGATTCACCACCATAAAATATTCAGGTTCTTGTCATCAGTACCTGGTGCAAAAAACTGGAACTTGATCCTTTCTAAAAGCTCTAAATTTGAGCTTTTATTCTGCATAAACAAGTGTGAATGTACATGGGAAGTGAGTGTAAGCTGGTACAAGGTATAGCTACAGGTTAAACTTTTTTAAACTGTACACAGTTATTTTCAGTTGTCTACAGACTTAAAAGGGCTGTAGAGGAAGTCTGCTGGGAATGATTTCTGTCTGTTTTGGTGGATGGAGAGGAGGGCACAGGACTGAGCATCCAGCAGATTAGCAGTGGCTCAGCATTAAATCAGAGGATTTAACGTCTGGTCATGTATTTTTTTTACAGTAGCTTAAATATATGTCTGAATTGCTCTTAATCTTTGACAAAACCAGGATTTTGTGTTTTAACCAGTGTGTCAAACTTTACCAGGTCTGAAGGTGAATTTCTGGGGAAGCTGGTGCTTTTATTTCAGGTTTGCTCAACTTTTCCTGGTTGCCAGGCTCAGAGCTACAGAACAATCCACATTTACACTTCACCCTTTTCCTTCAGGTATGTTCTAGGGAACTTCCTGCTGAATCTGGCTACTCATGCAGCCCGGAGTCATTATGCTTCCTGCTAGCCAAATGAGCTCTCCCCTGAGAAAAAGACAGAAGCCTTTCTCTTCTGCTAGATCATGGCATTGTCCCATTTCTACCCTATCATCACAGTGTGTGGCACTCTTGGAAACACTGTGTTCCCAGCTTTCCCTCTCCACCTAGTCAATACAGCTTGCTTGCCAATTTATTCTCTTTCAGTGTGGGCTTGGTCACTCTCGTGCAGCTATGCCAAGAATTACTTGGTAATTGCAGTGGGATTTGGAGTGACTGTTTAACAGTGGGGAAAACACATTTGTGTAGTTTCTGCTTCTTAAAGACACATGAGAGAGGATTTACAGGATTGTTAAAACACAGCTCAAATGCTGGGTCTTGACAGATGCCAAAGGCTTTCTGATGGTCTGAAGGTTTCTGTTTTCACATGGTACCAAAGGAAATAAAGTGTGTGAGATGTAGGCTTTGAGCAGGAGAGGCATTTAAAACCTAACCTAAACCTCTTTCTTGGGGGTTATTTTGGTTTTGTGTTGTTTGTTTTCCTAAGGAACCCAAATATGTTCTTTATCCTAAATTCTTGTTGAGGTTTTAACACTCTGCTTGTCTTGTGTATAGTGTCAGTGTTACTCTGTTCTCTTCAGAATCCCCTGAACGTATCCTGGGAGATAAAAACTATAGGAAAAATGTAAGATTCCTGATGTTATTGATGCAGAAGTTTGTGTGTGTGAGGATGGGCCTGTGTTTTGCTCGAAAATGCAGTGCTCTTACTTTAATCCCTTCTCCCCCGTGCTCATATTAAGGTCTTTTCTGCAGAGCTGAAGTGTGAACTAGCACAGAGATTCCATCAGACCCAAGTCGTTTGTATGTACATATATTTCTGCTCAGGATTTCATGGGAAAAGTGAGCTTTGTGTTTTGACATTTGCAAAGACACACAGGGTATGTTTTAAATCCCAGGTAAAATTGATTTTGCAGAACCACAGCATCCGAGGTGTCTGTGTTGGACCATAAGGCCTCAGAGCCCTGTGTGCTGCAGCAGGGAAGGATTCAAATACTGTCTGATTTTTCTTATAAGGCTTTAGCTTCTTGATTGGTATTGATTGCTGAAGGAATTGGCCACTTGAGTAGATGCTGAATCAAATAATCCCCTCAGTTCTTGCTTTGCAAATCCATTGTCATGGAACAAGCTGCTGAGAGGGCTTTGCATACATGCCACAGCATGATCAGAAATTCTCTCACGGTCCAACTGGCAAAAAATTGCACCTTTTTTTGCTCCTTTTAAAGTGCTATTAACAATTTATATTTGTGCATAAATTTTAGGGTAATATTTCGTAGTTACATCTAACAGAATAACAACAGAAGGCCAGGAATAGCTTTTTTAATGGATCTAGAAGGATTTAGAGGCAGTGAGATTTATCCTTCTAAATCACCTCGATTGTGTTGAATTTTTTTTCCCCCCATCTTTCTATCTAAAAACTCTCCACCACTGATTCAACATCAATGGAGCAGCCGTAGCCAACTGTATTTTTTTCAATTTTGTATTCTAATCTGGGTTCTCAGAGATGTTGGTGACAAAACCATCAACTGACCCACGGGCTCGAGCCCTCTGCAGCAGCGTGGGGTGCATCAGGATGCTGGTGCAGCAGGTGCTACCCTAGAAAACAGCCAAGGATTTTGTGTGCAAGATTCAGAGACATGCAGCTCTTCTGCTCTGGGTTACTTAGAATATTCCAAGTATCAACTCCCACTGATATGTGTGAGAGTTTACTGCCAGTGTGTGAAAATAAGGTTGAAGGAAATGGGAGATGCAGGATCAGCCCCATAAGCCTTGTTTCTGCTGATTGTCTTGTACAAACCCAGGGAAGGCAAGCAATTCCTGCCCTGGTGCTACTTGCAAACTTGGAGCCTGTGGAAGGTGGTTGGGTACCTCCTGCACACCACAGGGTCTGACTTCTCTGCTGGTTACCTGTTTCTTGATGCTGGCTTTCCTCTCTCTACTTCTTGTTTACAGGAAAAACTCAGCTGAAGTCTTCTCACTGGAATCCTAGCTTTGTGTTTCACATTAGCTGTAATTATGAAAATACTTGGTTTTGTTGATAACTTCAGATAATTAAGTACTCCATGCTTCTCAGCTTATTCCTATTCTGTTTGGAAGTATTTCAGTTTCATGATTTGGAGGAAATCATTCACCTGGGACATAGGAGCTGTGGAAAAGCCTCTGATCTTGGGAGGGAGGGAGAGTATGTCCTGCCAGTCATGAATTGCACCAAATTGTATCAGGCATCCCCACAGTGCAGCTACACTTTTGTGTTAGGAACAGCAGAATTGTCATTAGTAAGAGTTTCATTCAGGAGATGATCCTTGTGTAACGGGTCCTTCAGAGACAGCCTGTTTGCCCTCTGCTTTGATTTCTGATTAAATTCCTCTGTCTGAATTTCTTGTAACGAGAAATGAGCTCTTGGAGGAATTTTCAGAGGGAAAGTATTGATTAAGAGCTGTTTGTGACCATCTGAGCTTCAGGACGAGCAAATGTGCTGGAGGAGGGAAATAGAGCCAAACATACATGCACACCTAGATTATGGTTCACTGATTTTTCTTCCTCCTCTGGGAGACTGCTATTCACAGCCTCAGCTGTTGATCACTGATAGCAGAAGCCTATTGCAAAGGAAAGAAACAGCAGAACTGGTGAATGGAACAAGATAATTCATTTTTTAAGATGCGAAGAAAATGTAAGAAGTCATTAAAATGGTTATTATAAAATAAGATGAAGCATTAATATCATAAATACTTGGAAATGTGTGTGCAGTGCAGAAAACAACAGTGGTGTGCCTAGCATTGAGTTTTATCATAGCACACAAACAAGTTTCAACTAATAGATGAATGGCTTCCATTTTTGAGGTCTCTGAACTTGCTCTGAACCCGTGGGATCATTAGCAAATCTGAAAATGAGTGAAATTACTTTCCTAGAAAAAGAAACAAGTTAGTACCAACCTCTAATGCTCCCTTCTCCTCCTGCAACACCCACCACGTGTTGGTTCAGGGGGAGGTGATGGAGCACCTGGAGCAGAACTGGTTGTCTTCTGCTGATATTGCAAACCTAGGGTGAATCCGCTGTTTTCTTGTTGGTTTTTTTTGTTTCTTTTTTTCAACACCTCTTCTGTACTGCATATGCAATGCATCAAAATCCTAGTGCCACTGCATGAGGCTTTACCAGCAGAGATGTGCTTGCCAGATGATCTCCCTGTATTGATAATGAATTTTCTCTGTTAGGCATGTAAGCTCCCCTGGGGTTGTGCAAAACTAAATCACCAAAATGATTTATGAAATGGGAACTTGTTTGAAAGCTCACATTAGTGGTGATTTGACAGTTGTTTGGCATTGTTATTTTAAGGAACTTTTATTGTGGAATCAGTTTATAGAAATAAAGGGGGGCAGGTGCTGTCTATGCACAGACAGTGCTCTGGAAGATGCAGACATCCACTACAGGATGGTCCTGTACAAATAGAAGTCAAATAATTAAGCCTGAAGTGTAGATCTGTGATCATTCATGCCCTGATGTACCAGCAGATAGATCTCTCTTCTCTGAGAACATATCCCTTAGAAGCACAGGGGAGAATTTGAAAGGCTTTACCTGTTGGTTCAGAGATGCTTTGCATTAGACTCAGCTGCACTGAGACACAGATCTGGGGATTTGAGCAAGTTTAATTTGCAGCCTTTGCTTATGCCTTCCTTTTGGTTAGGAAGGGGAGACACTCACCCAGCATCTTTTAGATAGAGTTCCAGACTGCGGTGTCAGAATAAAAAAAAATCCAGGTAATTTACTGGAAATCTAATGTGCTTTCTGGGCTAGGCAACATTTAGTAGCAATTGTAGCTTCTTGAAATGTGTGCTCTTGGTGGGAGCTGGGGAAAAAAAAAAAAAAAAAAAAAAAAAAAAAAAAAAAAAAAAAAATCAAGAAGGATGCATTACAAGTAATCAATAGATTGCACAAAACCCCAACGAAACAATACAGGAGATTTCCAACACGTTCTGCAGGAGATGCTTAAACTAGTTTCAGAACTCCGTGGACTTGTGGATCTTGAGGAATGAAGAGCAGAAAGCAAAGCAGACCCTTTTCCCTCTCTCACCTCAGGGGGTTGATGGCAGTGGGGAGGGATATCAGCCCTGGCAGAGCTTGGCCACTCAGCAGCTTGGTGCAGGCAGCCATGGAGCTGTTCCAAGCATCCAAGCACCTGATGTGAGTGTCCTGACTTCCATTCCCTTTCCCTTTGCATCCCCTTCCAGCCTCAGGGATGGGCCAGCAGCTTCTTCCTGGCCTTGGTGCTGGTTTCTGGACCCAGTGCAAAAGCTGGTGGTGGTTGTGTTACATTAATAACGTGAGCTTATTATACCCTTGCAGTGCTGTATAGAGATAAGGATGAATAGGATACTGAAATTGATTGGGAATTGTTGATATATGATGAAATCAATTCAGTGATCCAGTAGCTTGTGTATTACTGCTCCAAATACTGCATCACCTTCCCTGGCTCTCAGTGTAATGGGACATAAGCATGGTCTGAAATGGATTTTGGTTGTTGGTTTGTTCATTGGGGGTTTGGTTTGTTTTGTTGGGGTTTTTTGTTTTGTTGTTATTTTGCTGCCTTTTTTTTTTTTTCTTTTTTTTTTTTTTTTTTACTTGATGCAGATTTGCATTAATGGTGTCTGGAAAGAAATATCTTTTTATATCACAGTTGTCTGCAAACAACCAGGCTAGAAAATGTTTTCCAGTGACAGCAGCTTTTCCTGGCTACTTTGCTATCAACATTTGGCATTATCTTGTTGTTCAACTCAGTGCATTCCTGAATAATCTGCAGAAAAAACCAACCAAACACACAAAAAACAAACCAAACCAGAACAATCCAGCAACTACAGGACTTAGATTTTGGGAGCAGAGAAAGATTCTGTAGGTTTTTCTGAATCTTTAGCATTGGTTTGGGTTGGTTTTGGGTGGTTTTTTTTTTCCTTAAACGAACAGAAATTGTTTGAAGGAATTGATGCCATCATATGGGGAAATGGAAGACTGGTTGAGGAAGTTTTCCTGGTAGTTATTTTAAAGTGGGCTCCGGGTGCAGTCCTCAGCCTTGTGTTTAGCTGTGGATGTGTCTGCACTGAGCTATTATTCCAGCTCATTTAAACAGACACGAGGTAGTTTAAAACAAATTAATTTGGGTTTCAGTAGCAGGGCTGCTGCAGGGCTAAGGTTTCACTGGCTGGGTATCTAGCCAGAGCTGGTGTTTGTGTGTTTCATGTTGATGTATTTATGGCTATGGCTCATCTGCAGCTGCTTTAGAGGGAGGTCAGTTGGGTCCTCACATGCTGCAATCATACCTGGCTGGGCACTGAAGGTTGTGTTCCATCTAAAAAAAAAAAAAAAAAAGATTTATCTTCCCTGGGAGCTGGCATATCCCAGCCAGGCAAGGTGCCACCAACTGGCATCTGTCTCCAGGTTCCCCATATTGACAGGAGTCATTCAAAGCTGATAAAAACCTTAGGTCTAGTCATAACTTGCCCCAGTAAAGGTTCACAATAGCTTCAAGAGACTGTCCCAGTCATTTTTCTGAGCTGAGGCTGTCAGTTTGGTGCCACTTGGGTTTTTCTGCACATGATCTGGTTTGCTGGCTCACTAGCTGGGGAGCAGCTTGGGGTGAACTTGTCATCTCTCTGAAGTTGCTGGGTGCTTTACTATTGACCTCAGTGCTCCTTTCTCTCCTCCCCTCATCATGCCACTGAATTAACGTATATTTCAAATAGAGATCAAATTTATAAACTCTCTCAGGGTGGCCCTAAATGCTTCAGGCTGCTGGGTGTTGGGGGTGACTGATGATGCTGTCACTGGCCTTACTGGAGCTGGGAGGAAGTGGATGGGCTTCAGTCCCTAAAACTGCCTCTCCTTCCTGTTGGTACCTGTTTACTGCAAAAGACAGAAGCCTCCTTTCAACTGTTCTGCTTCATGTTTTAGCCTCTCTCCTGCTGCCAAGAATATTTTTACTCTCCGTCGAGAGAAAATGAATTCATGCCTTCAGGATTTGTACTCTTTGCTCTGTGCTATATGATAGCAACCCAGCGAGATGCACAAGTGGAAACTGCATTAATGATTGATAAAAGCTGAGAGCTGTTTGAATTTTTTTTCCTGTTTAATGACTATCAATAATTTACTGTATGTTTTAAGAAATAACACCCGTATTACAGGCTTGGGTTTAATAGGCTAAATGATACAAGCTTCAAAAAACCCCAGCTTTCTGACATGGAGTGTGTCTTCTTCTTAATTAAGAAGAAGACAGAAAAAGGTGAAATCAGGCATGTCAGATGGTGGTAACAAATGTTTCTGCATGCCCCCTGCTTACCTCTATACCCTTCAGGCTGTTGTGTAGAGCCAGGTGCCCCCTCCAGCCCTGAAGAGAGCAGTGGCTGAGCTGGGGGAGAAGGAAGGTGGTGTCAGGATGGATGTTGCTCTCCAGGATGCTGCCATGTGCCTCACTTCCCTGCTCCTGCTGTCCTGCCTCTGACAACAGCACTGTTTTAAGCAGCCCATCACCTTGGGGAAGACTGAGGAGCATGGCTGTGAGCTGCTTCCTTCTAGATCTACCTTATATATACACCTTAAAGGGGGGATGTTTGGAAAAATTCTTGCCCCTCCCTTGTTTCTTGGGGAGGGAGCAAATTTTTACTGCTGAGTGTCTTCCAGGGTGCACTGGGTTTGGTTCACAAGGGTTTGTGTATGAACTGTGGGGTATGAAATCTTTCTCGTGCTAGGTTTGTACCTTTTTTGGTGGCTAAGAGAAACTTAAATTTTTATTTTTTTTTTATTGTTGGTGGTCGTAGCAGTTAGACTGGTAAGTAATGTCGTGCATAGGTTGTTATGCTTTAATAAGCATGTTGTCTAAAGGTATGCATGGGAATAGTGCTTCTGGAAACTTAGATTTTCACATGGACAAATGTTTTGGGAAGAGCTTTTTTACAGGATCCAGAGAAAACAGACAAGGAAATACAAATGAGTGTAGCATTTAATCTGCAAAAAATAATTATGTAAGCATCTCAAAATAAAGATATAGGAATATAATACATCTGATGTTTGGATAAAGATAGTTCAAATGAATCAGTTACATTTCTTGTTGCAGGAATGTATTTATTGTAAGCAAAGCGCAGAGTGGGAGGTGGTGGTTTCTTCACCACTATCACCAGTACAAGTGGTTGTGGCTGAGTTGCTTACCCTGATCTGTGTACACAAACACACAAGCACTTGCACACACAGATGTATAGAGGGATATAAGACATAATGCTTTTAATTCATATTAAATGAAGTGAGAATTTATTTTCTAGCTTGTTCTCTTGATGTTGCTGTAGCTAAGCTCTATGCTATATGCAAGTTTCATTTCTTAGTGACTCAGCTCAAGCTGTGGGTAATAGAAAACAGACTGGAGAAGGAACCTACTGCACTGGGAGGTGAGGTTCCTGGCTTCAAAACCTGGAGCTTAGAGACCTGCCCTGAGAGTTAAGGGAGGGTGCCCAAAATACCTGCCAAGTGCCACTGCTATTAGTGGCAGAGAGACTGCAGACTGTTGGATTTTAATAAGGTATGTGAGAGAGACTGAAGCATTAACTACAGGTTGTCCAATAATGTATCTGGGAAAAGGTGTTGGTTTTTTTGTTTTCTGTTTCATCATGATGGTTGAGTAGGCATTTTTATCTTAACTTTGCTTGTTTGCTTTAGTAATGATAAATTAAGATTGCATCTTCCTTTGAGAGATATTAATGGAAGAGCTATTTTAGTATGTCTCCTAGTTAAAAAATGAACAGGAAAAAAATATTAGGATATAAACTTATTCCTGTTAGCCCATACTGAGTATGAATGTAATTCACCTGAAGAAAAGTAGCTGTTTGTGGAGCTGAAGAACCTCTCAAACACTTTTTTTTGCCTCTGTAAATCCTGTAAGATAGTGATGTTCCAGCCCCCTTTTCCCCCTTTTAAAAACCTTGCTTTGCCTCATGTTGTGGCCATGCTTTGGGGAGAGGACTGTTACATGTAGCAGGGCTCTGATCTGATTCCTTTCTCCAGTTCTTAGTGTAAGGGAAATGCTAAACATCACAGAGCAGGAAAATCTGCTGGGTTGGCTGTGGGTAATGACAGCTCCCTCTGAGAGCTCCCCAAAGGGCTGATGGAGCCTCCTGGCAGGGGTCAGACAGGGTAAGGTGAGCAGGGGCTTTGCCAGTCATGTGCTGCTGGAAGTGAAGAGAGTTTACTATCCCCAAACTCCTTATTTTCTAAATTTATAAAGTCTCTGGGTTAAATTACAAACCAAATCCTGGCAAGTGTCGTGCTGAATCTTTGTGTTTAACTGTGGGAAGTGGGTTAGATTTGGGTAATATCTGGGAATAAAAAAAAAAAATAACCCAGTAATTTCAATTGTGCAGTTGGAGGACTAAATCTTGGCACTGATCCTCCAGAAGGAAGGATTATTTTTAAGTCAAGATCACATTTCAGAATCCCTGGTCCAGGTTTCAATCATCAGCTCAGGTAGTGTCCAGAATCAGCATGCACAGTGTGAGATGTAATGAAACCCTGGCTGTATCTGGTGGAATCAAGGATTATTTTTATTAAGCTTGATATAGAAAAGCAATTAATCTAAATCTACTGCAGAAGTTGACTCACACACCATCTGAGGGGTTTTGTCTTAACATATGCCTCTTCAGTTATCTAATGTTGATGTCAACAATTGGTTGGGTTTCCATACAGCGTTTCCCAGTTTTCTGTTTGTTTCTTCCCTGTGGTGGCTGTATACCCAAAACATTTTGACATTTTCCTTATACAAATTATCTCTGGCCCCGCCAGAATTTTAATTAAGCCTTTTGGTATCCTAAGTCACTTTTTAAGGTTTTTTCCACTTACAATTTGACTTTTGGGTAACACATTATTTTAATTTTATCTTTTTTCTTGCCTGAGGATTTGAGAACAGAGCCATCTCACTTCCTTTGGGGCAAGTATGGAATCAAAACTACATCCCTAAGTGGTACTTATGTCAAATTGCTGTGTCCCTGAGAACTTAGTTAATAAACTTCAGGTTTTGCACTTCGCCTTCTTTTTTTTTTTTTGCCACCCCTTGATTTTACGTTTGATTGAAAGTGTGCTTCCTCCAAATCCCGTACATCTGCTGTAAATTATTTCTCCTACCAGTAAGAGGATGAAAGTGTAAAATTTTTAAGCACTTGAAATGTAACTGGTCTATCAATTCTCAGCAGCCTTTACGTGACATATGTGGGGGCTTTCTCTTAGCAGGGAGAAAAATGCTGTCGAAAGTGTCGTTTTGATTTAATAATGAAAAAAGAAAAGCAAATGATGCATTTGATTTAGTGAATCAAAACCGAGTGTGTGGCTTTTGAGTGGTGGATTTTTTTTTTTTTTTTTTTTTTTTTTTTTTTTTTTTTTTTTTTTTTCCTTGTGTTTTGCAGCCTAGTCTGTGCTGAGCTGCTCAGGAAGTATTGATTAGTGCATAGCCTCAGGATGTACACATGTCAGGAGCAATTCACTGAGGGTCACTTCTCCTCCCACCCCCACAGCCAGGGCTGTAGTGCCAATTCCCTCTTTTTAAAAAAAAGTACAGCAATTTGAGTGCTCCAGGTGTTGATTTAAGCTGCTCTGCATCAATTAGTCCAAGAGGCTTAAAATCTGTCAGAAACCAGAATTGTGACCAAGGGGTGTAAGACATTGAGAAAATGGAATTAAACAGCATCGGAAAGTTTGCCTTTAGGGAACAAGTTGGGGAGGTAGGGTTTGGAGCAGGTACATTTTTGTGTCAGGATCTATTCTTTCACATTGCCAGGTTATTGCTAGGACTATTTCTGGGTGAATGCAACGAGGCAGAAAAGGTTTTAAATCCCTGATCTTGTTCGTTTTCTCCTTAGTGCACATTTTCTGCGTACTTCTTCTGTGATCTTGATTTATTTTTTCATTGTTTATTTACACTGCCACTGTTACTTCATGAATTCTTTAAATCCCTGCCTATCTAGAGGGGCATCTGGGCAGAAATTATTCTTGCAGCGTTAAGTCTTGCTGACAGAAGGAGAGAAGAAGAGAGCTTTTGTCCCCTAGAGAAATGCAGGAACTGTGGCCATTTAGAATTGGACAGACGTGGTCAGCTTTGTGGGACCTGCTGTGATGGGAGTGCTGCCTTTTATGTTGTTTCCTCTGTTGGGGCCCCTTGTACAAAATCCTTTTCAGGAGACTAGGGTCTGTATGAAGTTGCATGCTGTTAGGAGATGGGATAATTATATTTTTGAGGGATGCAATGTTTTTTTTTTTTTTTTTTTTTTTTTTTTGAGAACTTGCATTCAGATTTTTCCACGGGACAGAAAGGAGTAGAATTTTCTGCACGAATATGAGCCAACAAAACGTGATGGATAACAGACTGGCCGTGTTTCCCTTTGCTCATTCCCCATGGAAAACCCTGATTGCCATTTCCTCAAATATGTTAATGTCTTGCATGCACCCTTTAAAATAATTTTCCACTTGATTTTCCTGCCTTTCATCAGAGGCAGGTACTGGAGGTAGGGAGGGGCTGTCTGTGAGTCTCTTGAAATTCATGTTAGGAGTAGGGCAGAGCGAGAGATAAGGTCTGAGGTGAGGGACTGTGGCTTGATGGGAGGGAATCTGGATTTCTAAACGGTACCTTAAGTCACCAAAGGGCTTTTTGGTTCCCTTTCCCTTCAGTTTGTTACATAGTTTTGGTGGGGTTTTTTTTCTCTTATTGTTACTGAAAGATTCAATGTAACTTGAATAGTTACATTGAACTAGAGGACAACTAAGAGAAGTTGTCCTAAAATGAAATAGAAGTTACCATTATTTGCATGTAGCTCATAGTTCTGATCCTTGCAGGGAAGAGTACATGAGCACTTCAATGTCAGTCTGTTCCTGTATGTTGAGTATGCATGTTGGAATTTGCCTTTTGCCAACTATTTTGGTAGTAAATGTGGCTCATTTGAATTTTTACAGAAGTGGGTGTGAGCTTGGCTGAAGCGTATTTACCTAAGAGAATGAGTGCTCAAGAACACTTCTGAATGGCTCTTTAAACCATTCTAGTGTAGGACTTGATCCTGTTCTGACGTGAATCCCTCTCTTTTTTCTTTGTAGTAGGTGACTTGACCATCATATTCTGTATTTTAATAAGATGATGGCAGGAGGAGTAAATACAGGGCAGCTCAGTTGGTATTTTGGAACTGGAGGGAAGACAGAGTAGCTTTTCCAGGGAGTTGTTTTAATCTGTAGCCTCTTCAAAAAAAACCCATGAAAGCTAATACTTATTTGTTTCTTTTTTCTTTTTTTTTTCCTACCCCTTAGGAAATACTGTTGTGCTGAAGAAGAAAACAACTCCTTGCTCTTTTTTTTTTTTTTTTTCCCTATTTTTTTTTTCCCCATCCCCCCTCCTCTTCTTTCTACTTGCCTGAATTAGAAGCTCCAGGAATGTGCTAATTGGCGGCGGCCTCTTCAGAAAGGTAAGAGGTAATTGTTATCTGCTTTTCAAGGTGTCTTGCCTGCTCAGCTCCTTCTGGAAAAGGAGGGTTATGTTAGAAGCAGCATGTCTCCGGAGAGTTTAGACAAGTCTTCTGGTTTATGTGGGTTGCCCTTCCAACAGGGCAAGGCAAACAAAAGCTTCATGCACTTCTGGCTCCACTTCTGTGTGGAGGAGACAGTCCCTTAGGAAAAGGCAGAAGATGAGATATGTTTTAAATGTGTGGAGAGAAAAAGATTATGTAGTTGTTGTATCTCAGACTGATGAATTAAATATTTATCTGAGTAGAAGCTTGCATGAAAAGACAACGAGTTAGGTCTGGAGAAGCCAAGCTGGAGGATTGTGCCTCAAAAAGTGCTTCTTTTATTATTAACATATATGTAATCGGATAAATATAGGCTTTATGTTGTTGAGTTGGTTGGTTTTTGAAACCTGATTGTCTTCTCTGAGGTGGTTCATGGTTTCGTGGCTGGTTGTACCACTGAGAGATAAGATAGGAACCAGCTGGAATTCTAGCTCCGAATGATGTGTTCTGGGAAAGGCTGGAAACAAATGGCAATTCTTCACCTTTCCAGTCTAAAATGTGGTGGGTGAGAGCTCAAATGCAATGCCTTTGTTGTAGTACTGCTAAGCAATTACATTTTGGAGTTATTTAGTGATGTGATCCACGTGAAATCAATGTCTCTCTTTCCACTTCAAGACATTCAATTTATGTGTCAGGATCTATAAGGTACAAAAAATTAGTGCTGTGATTCATAGGGCATCCTGAGCTGCATGAGTAGATTCAAGTCGGTTGCTAGACAAATTGCATGTATATTTTAGGACCAAAACTCAGTGTTTAGATTTGTATTTGCTTAGGGACTGGCTGCAGTGCTCTGAGATGTCATTTCCCATTCCAGCTTTGTGATAGATGTTAATGCTCCTTGTAGTGGAGGCAGCCTGTTCTGTCTAGACCTCAGCCATGCCAGTTCACGGTTGATGTCTTAACTTAAAGCTGCTCTGGGGAGGGGTTTATGCTGACTTGCTAGGCTCTGAAGTGGGGGAGGCCAAAGCATGGCATCAATTTTTCTGCGAGGTTTGCTCTGTAGTGCTAACCTTGGTGAAGAGCCTGGGAGAGGAGAGTGTGGTGCAGTAAGGTCTTAAATTGCCCCAGTGAGATTTGTCAGGGTTCATTTGTCAGACCCCCTCAGACTGACTAAGCACCCTAACTTATCAAGGGTGAGCTGCAGACAGGTAATGTGCCTTGGGATGTTCTCTTTCTCCTTCCTCCTTTTTGACGGTGCAGAGCTCAGACTTTATTGAGTGGCTGCTGCCAGCTGCCCGGCTACCTTCTGCAATAAGGCTCTAATGACCTAATGGGCAAATGTTTCTTGGAGATCTTCAGCTGAAGCAGAGACAAGGAGAAACATACAGACCAGCTAAAGGGTTCTCAAGGAGTTTGCAATTTCCCCAGGGCTCCTTCTGTGTAATTACCTGTCTGTCGCTTTGTCTCCTATCTTTTAATGCAGGAGGAGTGTCAGACTCCAGGCTCCTAATCTTTGTTACTATGGAAAGGCTGGTTACACTTGCACTTCAGAAATGGCAATCGCTGCTCCCCAGCTGATTCCCTGAATCTAACAGAAAAATGGATGATAGCTTTCCTGCTTGGTGCCAGACTAAATAATGCAGCTGCCTGAGCTGGTGCAGGCAGGCATTGCCTCCACTGATGCTGCAGCCTGCTGAGAGCAGGAGCCTGCAGAAGCTGCCTTGTGGCCTCTGAACCTGTTTTCTCTCAGACAAGAGAGGGCTCTGTAGAATTCCTTTGAAACGCGGAATTTTGGGACGCGCTGAGACGTGGGAGGCTTGGCTGAGCGGCAGGTGGAAAAAAAAAAAAAAAAAAAAAAAAAAAAGCAAGCAGCTCTTAAGATTCGTAGCTCCAGACGAGTTTTTGTGTGTTTTCTGAACGCCTTCAACCCCCGGGTTGGAGGCTGAAGGAAGCACAAGCTTTTCCCAAGCTGTTTTTTGCGGGATCCTGGGCATCAATTGTCCTCATCGCCTCCCTCCCAGCGGGTGTCTTAACGCCCTGATGTGGGGAGGAGACAAATGGTTCTGCTCAATCCATAGGGTCAGTCTGGGCACACCGACTCTCATTTCTGGCTGGGTACATTTGTTTGTGCCTCTGACACGGCACTGGAAATTTGGAGGGGGATTCCCTGCCTGCTGCTCCCCTCCTCCTCCTTGCTCTGCGTGTGGTTCCTGAGCTGCAAGGTCTCCCTCCAAAGCCGTGGTTTGGGAACTGCTCCAGCACAAACACCTTTGCCTCTCTACACTCCTTTCCATCCTTGCAAAGAGAGGGAAACTCTCTCCGGGTTGGACAGGGTTCTTCCCCGGCTGCTGCTGTGACTTTGGGACTGGGAAATGTGTGTTGCTAAACTCCTTTATCATCCCTTTCTCCAACACACTTGAACTGTCTGCAGATATAGAGGATTTAAGCAGCAGAGCCTGAATTATCAAATGCACTCATGCAGACTGTATTCCTCAGGGGGAAAAGCTCTGGGAGGAGAGGCTGGATGTGGCAGTGAAATTGGAGTATCAAAGCAAAAGGAAATTCTTGCCCATCAGTTGGACTGGAGCAGGGCTGGGAAAGGTGGAGAATGGGGCAAGGATTGGACTGGAAATGCTGAAGGGGGATAGAAAAGAGGCAGGACAGGAGCAAGGCTGGCTGGTGGCCCACACTTTGTGTTTTGTTTGCTGCTTTTAATGCTTTCTTCCCTTGTTTCCTCTAGTTAAATTTGGGCAAAAGTAATTTTCAACCTTTTTTTCCCCATTGAAAGAGCAACCATACCTTCATTCAGATTGCTTCAGAAATTGTGTTTCTTACCTGTCTTCATAAGATGATGGTTTCTTATCATCATCTAGAATGATGATTTTGTACCAACTTTTGAAAGAACTTTTCCTCCTTATTTCCCCATTTTCCCTCTGTTTCCACCTGAACCATCTCCAAAGGAAAGGTGATACTGCTGCTAGCTAGCTAACTTTTCAGGTGGGTGACAACTTACTTTATTGTGACAACTTACTTGTCAGTGGGAAGCTTACCCTTTTTGTTTGCATTTCTCTTTTCATGTATAAACCAAGTTCATAGCTCTTGAGCCTTTGTAGAGCGTTTCAACAAGGTGTTTGTTTCAAGTCTCGGATTTATTTCTTTGTTTATTTTCTCCAAATCCTTTGAGATAATTTTGGAATTTTCATTCAGTGACTGTATTCAGTGAAATGAAGCGTCTTTCAAAGCTATCTTGCACCTTTCAAGAGGGTGACAGGTTCTTCAAGTCCTCAGTTTGCAAAGCTTTAACCATCTCAAAGTTTACATCAGGACTTTGCCACTGCTTTAGGCCTTTAAGTATTTAACTAACTTGATGTTAACACTGAGTCTCTGCTCTCTTGTTTTTTAATGGCACCTTTGATATTTTTCTGATTACCATTTCATGAAGGTTACAGGTTTTAATTTTTTATTTGGACATGGAGAAGATTTGAATCTCAAATTTTATTGGAGAAAGACAATTTCCATCCCTGTAGTGCATTTTTCGGGTCATTTGTATGTTTAGAATCTATTTACTATGTGGTGTGTAAAAAAACAAACCAAAACAAAAAACCTCAACATCAATCAGAAAGCTGGATTCTTATTTTGTGCCTCCAAAAAAGGTTGGGTTTAGTTTTTTTGGTTTTAAACCCACAGGAAGTGGTGGGTTCAGAGCTGAAATCAACTTATTCTTAATTCTCTCCTTTCGGATCCAAGGTCTAAGAAATATTCAGGAGAAGAGAGAATGTGACATATCTAGGCACAGGAAGCAAGGTTAAAATGGTGGTGAGAGCTGGGATTTTTGGATTTTCTTACCCTTTCAGTTATTGGGGTCTGAGGGCAGACTTCACAAGTGCCAGGGGGTTGGGAAGGGAATAGGGCTGTGGGGAGAGGTGGTGAAAAGGCTGCAAGGGGATTGCCTGGGGCATCTGCATCTTTATGGAGGGCCTGAAGGGTTTGTCTATGGCCATGGCCATTTGTTGCTGGTTAAAACCCTTCAGTTCTTTAGTGTTAGCAGAGAGAGTTCTTGGCCCCTTCTCTTCCCAGTTTCAGGAGTTGTGGACTGCCTCCCTCGGGTGTCTTCAGTGCAGTGGAGTCTCCTTGTGGTTGCCACGTCTGAGGGGCACAGATCTACTTCAGGGTGTACAAACCCAAATTAAATTATTTAGGGCTAAGGCCCATGTGGAGTGGTGTGTCCCCTTGTGCTGGGATCTCCCCTCCTTCCCTGCTCCTCCATCACCCCAATGAGCTGCTCTTTGCATCCATCATTGCTCTGTTATCCTGGTGGGAGATGTCTGCCCACCATCACCCTTAGCATGCAAGCAATCATCCTGAGGTGCCTTCTTCTGCTCCCCAGAGCTTTGCAGGCCTGCTAGGAGGAGCTCTGGATTCAGTGACATTCCGTGGATTCTGGGAAAGAGTGGGAGTGCAAAATGACAGTCTAAAAGGAAGGAGTTTTTGGAAAGAGCCTGTGGTGCTAAACCAGAATTATTGGCTGAGAGTAACAAAGTGTAACATGAACATTAGTATAGGTGGGAGGATTTTTGTTTTGCTCTTGCTTGTATTACCTGTTAGTCCCTCAAAGAAAGCTGGAAGACCCCAATCACTTTTTGATGATGTTGTTGAAGTCATGGACCTGGTTTGATGCCTGATTTCCTTACAAATGATGTCTGTTACCTTCTGCTAGGGAATGACCCAGCTGGATGCATAGTGCTCCATCCTTCAGCTGTGGAAATCCACAAATGTGTCTGGATTTCTGATGTAGTTCCTTGCCCCTTCAGAAACATAAAAAAGAAAAGAAAAAAACAACAAACCAGCAGTATTTCTCCCTGAAAACAAGTATTTTCAAGTATGAACCATAATAATGAACTGATGTTTCAAAGCCTTGTTTCCCAGGTTTGGGGTTTTTTTGTTTGTTTTTTTTCTTCTGAGTCTGGTATACACATGGCTAAGGTACAGAGAATGTGGTGCTGCCTGGATCATTTGGGGAGGACTGAGTGCTTACTTATAGCTCAGGTGGTGGTGCCAGGACCATTCATCCTTCATCCTTTTGGGGTTTACCCATTGGGAAGACTCCTGTTCAGTTAGCCCAAGTGTTAGAGTAGAGAGCTATGCTAACATTTTGTTATCTGCAAGACAGAACATATTTCCTGCAGGAAGTCTTCTCCTTTAAAGAAATTTCGTCTAGAAAATTCTGTGCAGATTTGAACTGGTTGGGTAGATTTATACTGGGAAGTGCTTTGTAACATGTGGTCTGAAATTGATTTTTTTTTTTTAATCCAGTGCCTGATGGCCTTAAAATCCAAATGAAATGCATCAGTGACTCATGGTCACTTACTGCCCTGCAGGGTGATGTAAGCCAGATCTTCCTTTGGTGCCTTCCCACGTACAGCCTTGTCTGGCTGGGCTGTGAATTTCAGGCTTGTGCTTAGACTCAGGGATTCATTACCTAAACGTGTTTTTCTCTTGATAGAGAGGTCTTGAATTGCTTGTAGCACAATGTTTCCTGTTGCTTTGGCTGTATTTGTGCTACCTGGTACCTGTGGTTTACCCTGACCTAAATGTTAGGGTGGCCCAGGAACTTTTCATTTCCATTTCCCCTCAAATTATTCTCTCCTACTCCTCACTCAGTCTATGAATTTGTTAAAATCTTTGGCCTCATAATCTTTCTATTCTCTCTGTGGGTGTTGTTACCTTGACAAGGAAGATAAAGGAAGGAAAAGGGAAGGTGGGTATGGTCTTTTTGGTTTTAACTTCCCGGGCACCTTTGGGTGTTTGTGAAATTTATAAAGTCCATTGAACAGAGATGAAAATAGGATATATGAAGGGAAGCACTGTTTGCTAGCAAAATGAGCAGCTACGATGTATTTGAATCTTCAGATGCTTGGCAAAAGAATGGTAACTTAAGTTTTTAGCTGCTAGAAATTGAGATTTTGGCGGTGGTTTGTAACTGTGAAATCTGTAGGCATATACTGCAGCAGAATCTGTCTTTATTCATATACAGCACATGGTATTTGACTTGGGAGAAAGTTTTTTGCTCTCTAGGAAAAAAATCAGCTTTTTGATGGAACTGACTGCAGTTTGTGCTTCAGACTAAAAATTATTTTATTCTGGAAAGACAAATGAGTCGTATTAATCATACTGTTGTTTTCCCCCTCTTCCCAGCAACTCAGTCCATTTCCCTGGCTCGTTCTTCTTTCCATGCTGTTTCTTTCCAAGGTTGTAATTACAGTGGGAAGTAGATGATATATTCCAGCAGGGAATTTGAGCCTTGGATGTATTTTAGACTGTGGGACCTATTTTTTTTTTTTTTCCTCACCTCTCTATAAAACAGTTTCTGGTATGCTTGAAGAGTACTGGAGGTATCAAGCCAAATGGCCTAGTAAGACAGTGTTGGGAGAGGGAGAATGGAGAACAGAAGGAAAAGGATGGAAGTATGAAGTGGTGGTTCACCAGAGTCACATTAAGAGAATCCTCAAATCGAGTGCTCGTTCATTTTAACCAGCGGTTAATTAATCAGGGCGAGTAGATAAAATGATAAGCTGCTCTTAATGAAGTGAAGCAGCTTTATTAACAGGGAGCAAAATGCAAAATATTTGGTTGCTGGCACATGTGGTTTTCATGGGGACTGTGGCTTGCCACCAGCTCTGGAGCCTGCTGGCCTTTTTCTTGCTGCACTCCGCAGGTCACGCTCTGTTTCAGCGTGTGGCCAATTCAGAAGGCAGGAGATGGAATCAAATCAGAAGCAGGTATAACACTTTCAAGGCAGAAGAAGTGTTCCTGCACAGATCCTTCTCTGCCAGCAGCCAGCATTTGCCAGCTTTCACGTTTCAGATGTGATTATTTCTCTTCGGAGATAGCAGGTTTGATGCACACACAGCAAGAGAGCAAACAAAAACTCTGGGTGGATTCAGGAGAGTGTGACACGGTTTGAAAGATAGCAATATGATCCTGTCCTGAACTCCTAACATTGCCTGAAGCCAACCAGTAGTTCCACACCAATTTGCAGTTTAGGAACAGAAAAGCACCGGGGAGGTGCTACTGGTGTGTATTTCTAGGTGGGGGTCTAAAGCCAGCGTCTCCCTCCTTCTTAAACTGAAGGAAACTTGTTCAAATGATCTCCTGTATGATCAACCTGGGATGTTGTGGTGTTCCCAAGTGTCTCTCTTGGAAAACTGGAGAAGCCACCAGGCTGTGCCTGGCAATGCAGGGCTCTCATAGGAAGTGCCATGGAAGGGGATATTGAGTGAGTGACAAAAGGAGCACACATGTGCCAAGAGAGAAGCTTTGTGGAACGATGAAATATCTCACTCTGGACTGAGTCACATTAAAGTAAACCTGCACATTTAGGCTTGAAATTAACTTCACTTACAGCCGTGTATCAAGTTCTTTTTTGTTTTTGTTTTTTATTTATTTTTTTTAAGTAAACTCGAATGAGCTGTTTGATAAAAACTCCTTGCCAAGGGAGTGGCCGTGGCGCTAAGGTTACTGCAGTTCTGCCAACTGGAGAAGTTGGTAGATAAGGTGACTTGAGAATAGGATGCTGGCAAGTCGGTTGTCTTCCCCCCACCAGCTTTTCCTTAAAAGCCTGCACTTCCCACCGCTATTCAAGTGTAAATCCCTTGGCAACAAAGGGGAGGCTGGCAGCTCAGCCGGTTCAAGAGTATAAGTGATCTCGCATGCTTCAGTTGAAGGCTTGAATCCCTGAAACAGAGAATGCTGCTACAGAGGGAAGCTCTCAAAAGGCTGGTGAGAATGGCAGGGGGAAAAGCTCTTGAAAGGGCGCTGGCAATTTTTGTCTTTACCATTAAGTGACCTAGAGACGAGCTTGACAAAGGGAAAGCTGCTGTTCAGGTGAGGATGCAGTCACCAGCTCTAGGAGTTGGGTTTTACTTGCTGTCCCCTTTAGGAACACAGCATGGCTGCTCCACTTGCCAGCACTGGATGTGGTGCCAATATTTTGTCTACAGTATGCATCGAGTCCCTCGTAGTTTTCCTGTTTGGATTTTTCTTTCTAACAACTTTGTATTGCGAGTCTCAAAGCTTCAGAAGTGTAATTTCTGGGTATGCAAAATAGAGTATGAAATCTTGGAACTTGTCTGTATGCTGAAAGGATGAAGTTAATCTAGCACCTTCTTAAAACCTTGTAAATATTTGACTGGCTACTTGGCAACACAGCTGAACTGGTTGAGTTAATGCTTAATGTGAGAGCAGTCCTGAAGTGCATGGCTGAGGGTCACAGAGTGATCAGGAGTTCCCCATGAACACATCTATTTCCTTCTCCTCATCCTCCAGGATGATCTACAGGCTAAGGAGCTGGTCAGACCTCCTGTGTCCACTCCAGGCAGGGTCAACTGGGTCTGGTTTGGGCTTTCCCTCCTGATTTGCTCTGCCCTGATGCTTTGGCTGGGGTACCATTGGTGTGGCCATCTCTGACTTTTCAAGTGGGGCTGAACATCTGAGATTCTGCCACCACGTCTGGATTTGGGAAAAGGTTTTTATGCATATATAAAAATGGCACCAGCAGACACTTGTTAGTAACTGTTCACTGGGGAAGAGCAGCCTGGAGATCAATGACACATCTGGACTGAGTGTGTTAGAAATAAAAAAAAAAAATAAATTGTAGGTTCTGATACCTGTCATACCTTGATGATTTAAAAATACCCCCTTCTTGCATTGTATTGCTTCAGTGTTTTGAAAGAAATGCTTTCTAGCATTGCAAACTTAGTACAAAGATGAGATAGGAAAATGATTGCAGTTTTCTGAACAAGTTGAATGAAAATCTCCTCCTTTGCTCTATGTGAACTAATTGGTGCAAGAGTTTTTGCTTCTCTATGTGAAGCTTGCTCACTCACAGCATTGTCCCACTTCAGTCCTCCCATGTGGCAAGAGCCTTAGGTGGCAGTGCAAGTGGGAAAAGATCCTGTCAGAGAATATCAGTGTCGTAATAGAGCCCAAGTATCATTTAAAAATAAGCACTTTTTTCACTAGCCACTAATTGTTTAGGTTGTACCATATAACACTAGTGCCCAGTACTGCTGTTGGCTGAGGACCCAAGCAATCTGTTGGACCTAGAAGTGAACATGGTATAATCCAGGAACTGCATAAAGAAATAGCAGTGCCCCACCTGCTGCCCCATGAGATGAAAATGAGCAAAGCTTTGGTTACTGAAAAGCCAACTTTTCCGTGGCATTAGGAAGCTATAGCCCTTTTTATATATATATATATATTTTTTTTTTTTAACTATTGCCTAAAATAATGCGTTCATGTCCAGCAATAGTTTCTTAGGAACCATACTTAGAGTATCTACCCATATCTACAGCTATGAAGGCTTGAAAAATACAGGCAATTTCCAGAGGAACTGCTCGCCAGTATTGGCATGGGTAAAATCAGAAAGGAAGAAAATAACTTGCAAATGAGAGAATAAAGCATCTAGCTGTCTCCAGAGCAGGTGATTGTTGCATCTGAGTGGTGGAATTGAGAGTGATGTTACCTAGTCATGTGGCACTGCTGGCTTTTGGTGACTGGTCAAAGTTTTTTGGCTCTTGGGGCTTTCTGAGTGTCTCACTTCAGGCCTGGTATAGAACAGTGTATTTATCTGGTCTCAAATTTAAGATGTTTGATACAGTCTTAGACAAATCCCCAAATTCTCGGTTGAAAAGAAATGTAAATAGTTGCGTAGGCTGCTTGCAGAATCCACTTTTGATTATTCTTCTTTTTTCCCTTAGTGTAAGGTATCTGAAGAAGGATATTTCCTCTCAGACATCAGTGGTCCCCATACAATTAGTGCACTGTGATTAAGTGTAGCTACTTTAAACCTTCTGTCAATAACTTGGTAGCAAGTATGTTTTAATTACTTGTGAAGTTACTTTAATTTGAAATAGCGTGACACCTGCCTAACAGCAGACACCCAAGGAAGAAGTCTTTGCTTCTGGTTAGTATTTCAGATGTGAGCTCAAAGCTAAACAAGTGCTTCTGGGATAGTAAGGATGTGCATCTGAATTTGGTGGTTCATCTTGGTTTTGAAACCATTCCTTACAAGGGGTTTGGTTCTGTTTTCTTATGTGTTGAGAAGTTACTTTGTGTTACCCGCTATTGAGAATTTGGTAGTCTCCATCTTCTTGTTACTAAACAAAAGAAATGTTTTTGTGGCAGGTACTTTGTGATTCCCAGAGATAAATTTTAAAAATATAATACTATCTCATTTAACAAATCAAGTCTTGGTAGTGAATGAGAAAAATAATTTCTGAGAGAAAATTCTTGTGCTGAAAAAGTCTGCTCCACCTCACATCCTACGAAGGAGGTTTGCCTGCAAATCAGGGACTCCCTAGGGAAAGGTTTAAGTCATTTGACTCCCGTGCTCCTAATTCAACCAAACCATAGTGGAAGAAACTGGAGATGATAAGGTTTGAGAAAATGGTGTTTTGTCCTGATGCTGTGTGACCTGTAATCAAAGCATCTGAAACAGAATTTCTAGATTACCGCCTTGCAAGATCTACCAGTGGGCAGGAAGCTTTGAGGGCACTGAGCACAGCCCCAGCTGGCAGATGTTAAAGTTCTTTTGTAGCAGCACACGGTGCTGGTGAAGAACATAATTCTGTACAACCTATTATAATTCCAGATGTGGAACTGAGCTGTGGGCAGTGGTTCTTCTGAAGGTCCACAGCTTATCATGAGCTCAGCAAAGTCCAGCGTTTGCCTCCCGAACGTATTCAGCAGATTCCACTGTAAAATGCAAGATTCTGTCAGGCCACTACAAATGTCAAGCCTGTATTTCTAGCTGAACACATGGATGCACTGAGAAGCAAAGTTATTTCCCTGCAGTCCCTTGGCAAGTGGATGCTGGGGCTGGGAACAGGACGGAGATTTCCTCGTGTCCATTCCTCTCTTATAATTACCAAACAGCGCTCGCTGCCGCTTCATTGTATACATGAATCAAGCCAAATGGTGTGCACAATTAGCTTTTTTTTTTTTTCCAGCAAAGCTGAGGGGTGAAGAGGAAAGGAGGAGGGAACTAAAGCAATGAAGGGGGAGGGGAAAGTCATTCAGGGACAACTGTACCTGCTGGGGGCACAATTTAATAACCGCACTGAGTGGAAGGGAGCAGCCTGTGCTGCAGATGCATTGTTATCTGCAGAGTCCCCGATCTGGGAGAGTGCAGCAAAAGGTTTAATGCAAATCCAAGACCTCTGCCATTGTGTGAGACAGATTAGGGCTCATTTGCATTCTTTCTCCTATAATAATTACCTAGCAAGAAGTGCCTGTTACCATTAGCTTCATTCTGTTTGTCTGTGATAACGCCATCAGCAATCTCTTCTCCTCAGATTATGGACACTGTGAGGAAGGGCAGTGGGCCAAAAAAATAATAATTCAAATAGAGATCTCTTGGAAAGACTAGTAGAAAAATGTGAATGCTGAAAAATGGAAGTGCAGATAATTGTAGTTATGACCATTAAATACAGCTGGAGTAATAGTGCAAGCTGAAGAGTAGGACTCAATATTAATCTGTAATATTGAAGAGGTGTATGGTTTCAAATATCAGTTTTAAAAAGCCAACACAGGATTTAAACTCATCTTTACCTATGGTACTTTGGTGGGTTTGTCCTGTTTTTGGAATTAGCTCAGGTGGGTTTAAAATTAGAACAATCAGAGATCCGTGTTATCAAGATAAAAGCATTAACAGTCTAAAAATGATGTGATGCATGAGGAACACAGGTAAAATTCAGCAAGCATAGTGCAATTTTGGGTTTTGAAACTCAAGCATGGCAGTTTCCCTTATTTACAAATAAGGGGAGATATTTGGTTGTTTCTGTAGCTTTTTGTTTGTGTGTTTTAAGATGGGAAGGGTTAAACAGGAGGCAAGACATGCAGCTAACCAGGGAAGAGTGAGGATGCAAAGATCAGCTACACCCTTTACACACCAGTTGCATATAGAAAGCACACAAAATTCTTGTTACCAGCAGTGGCTGTTCTTGCCATTTTATCTCCTTCTCTGTGGTTTCTGCCCTCTGCATCCTGCTGAAGCAACTTGGGGTCACTCCACAAGAATCTGAGGTGCCCCATCGAGCTGTGATTCCAGTTCTGGTAGCCAGGCTCCTGCCTTGAGCCTGCATGGCAGATGCCAGCTGGTAGGGATAGAGCTGATGACCCATTTTAGGGCCTTGATGTGTGTGTGTGACATGGTAGAAGGTCCTCTTTGGATTTCTTTTGGAAAACTGGGTTTGGAAGAGGAAAACATGGCTGATATTCCATGTGCACATCAACATCAGGGGTGGAGCAGCGTGTGCCTGGGCAGCCTCTGTTTTGGTGCAAATTGCTCCTGCTGGTATTTTCACACTGAGGTGATTCCATCTTTCACCTTGGTGGGGTGGAGAATCAGGGAAGCCAAACACAAGTTTTAATCTGCAAGCAGCCATCTTAAATGTATTTAAATAAATGTAAGTTTAATTCCAATTTGGGACAGGCAAATACATAATCCTGTGGTTAAGGGTGATTTTCGGTTTTTAAAGTGATTTTTTTTTCTTTTTTCTTTTTTCTTTTTTTTTTTCTTTTTCTTTTTCTTTTTTCTTTTTTTTTTTTTTTTTTTTTTTTTGTGAGGGCATGCTGTGATCCTCACTTTGTCATCAGTGTGGAATCAGCAGCACGTCAGGGGTGCTGTCTGAAAAGTCAGAGCTGTTGGGCAGCTGCTCATCTACCAGGAGGAAGCTTTGGTTACTGTGGCTGGTGCCATTTCTGGCTGTGAAGAATTTGGGACGTTCCTCTGTTGCCTGTAAAAGTTGACAGAACTCTGAAGGGTTTAGAGCCCCTCACGTGTGTGAGCATACTTGGTATGCAACCAAGTTTTAGGGCATTTCTCCCTTCTTGCTGGATTTACATTTTACAAATAAAGGTTCCTCCCCATGCCCCTACCCCTTCTGCATAATAATAGGAGGACTTTGTCCATGAGAAAACAAGGGATGTTTTTTCCTCTTTTCTGAACAGTTGAAATACAAAGCTAGGAAGGTTCTTTACATTATGCACATTTACCCTGCCTATCTTTTTTGGCAGTGGGCTGTGAGTAATAAATATGTGGAGTAATACAGAAAAACACTCAAGGATGAGCAAGGTTGGCATTTTGTATTTACTTGGACCTTTCCCAGCTAGGGGTGGATTGCAAATAGAGGCACAGGTCTGCAAACAAGTAACCAGGCTGGCCTTTTGTGGAATCTATTTGCATGCTTGGTTTTGGGTTTGTTTATTTATTTATTTATTTATTTGGGGATTTTCTTTAGCTGGGATTGAAAGAAGAGAAGTTTGGCAACACTTAAAAATGTCAAGATACACGGATAGGGCTAAGTGGTGCCTCCAAAGATGTGGGTAGATGTTTAGTGTTAGCCAGTTGTGTCAGTAAGTGATTACAGGGAATGAAAAGGAATGAAAAGATGAGCACAACTGAAGTCTGATTTTTTTAAAATTTTTTTTTTGGTTTTGCCCATAATGATAAAGATTTACAAACATGCTAGGTGCATGAACATAACAATTATCTAATAAAAATTTGAAATAATTCAGTTTTTCAAGGGAACAGAAACTTGTAATTTGAAATACAAACTGAATGATACCAGTATGTTTTACTTAAAAGCAGCAGCTTAAACCTTTGGTTCATCTTCAGACCTTTTTCTAGGAGGAGGAAATACAATTTGGTGCATGGCTAGTTCTAAATAAATCATTTACAAGTTGTGCCATCATTACATGGGAATAAAACTGCAGCTGAGGTAATTGAAAAAGTCTAATGTTTGTCATGGGGAGAGAAGGACAGAGAGGTTTTGAAGTGCTTTGGTGGAAAATAAGCATTATGCCCATCTAAATGTAAGCTAAAACAGAGCTGTGTGAATAATTGGAGACAATAATAATAAAAAAAAATCTGACTGCTCAAGAGATGCTGAAGTTATGATATGTGAAGCTCTGTTTATGTGTACATACATAGACTCACAGTTTGAAACGTAGAAAATGATGTAAAGAGAGCACAGCTTCTTATGGGGCTTGTGTAATTCCTGCAAATTTTCTCCATATGGCCCTGCTTTAATAATTAATTTTGTATTGTCACTACAAGGATTTTCAATCTTTTGATGCTATAGTGATGCATTCCAAGTCACTTTTATTCTAAGCAGGTGTTAGCTTCTTTTTTCTTTCTTTAGACAGATAGATTGGCACCCACCATAGATACTGGCATGTTGGTGATACCTCCATAATCAGGGAGAAGTGCATCAGAAACTAGTTTGTAAATCCTTTTCCTTACTTGCAGTTGCACTGGGGATTTGGAGCCCTTTGTTAAGCACCCCCATAAAGGCACATGAAGAGATGTGGGCTTTTCGGAGGAAATGTCACCATGTTCATCTTGCTCTCCTCTCAAGAGAAGGGAAAAGCTGAAAGCTTTGCTCTGTGGGAGCTCCTTGGTACCCTGACTGCCCTTGCACATCCTCCACACCTGGGAGGCAGTGGCCACTGACACCCTGGAGCAAGGAGATGTTCACTTGTTCAGGCAGCCTGTGCTGAGTTGGTCTGAGTTGTTTTTCAGTGCTGCTGCATTTGAAGGTAGATTGGAGTTTACCTTATTTTTTGGTGAAATGCATGGCACGTCGTTTGCCTCTCAACAGAAGTTCAGATACTTCTGTGGGGGAAGGTGGATGGTGTTGGGCAGATAAGCCACTCTAGGAAATGGACATCCCAGCTAGGGTACCATACTGTACCTGAGGCCAGCATATTTCCAAAAGAATAATTAGAAAAAAAATAAAAATAAAAATAGGGGAGTTTCTTCATGCCACACACTGCATTAACCAACAAAAGACCCCCAGGATTTCCGTGTGCTAAAGTGTCCATCACACATAAGAGACCCAAAGCAACAGTTGGTTATTCTTTGGTATCTTTAGGCTGCCTGTGGCTGATCATCAGGCAATCCTTCCTGTTTACTAGAAGTGACTTCTCCAGATCCCCAGTAGCAATCCCTGCGCAGCTCTGGGCTGGGCTTTCATGCCACCCCATGGCTCCTGCTTCTCTCTTCAGCATGAGACTACAGCTGAAAAACTGGCTTTACCTACCAAAGATTTCGCAAGCTTTGCACAATATGGCTTGCTGATATTTTTCTTAAATACTGAAACAAAAGGTGCACACACAGGGCTTAGATATCCACCAAAGCAGGCTTAAACACACGCTTATAAAGCAACCTAAACTTATATAAGCATAACCATACACCCACACAGCTTACAAGACTAGACATATTTTCAGCTGCCTTATTATAAAAATTGCAATTTAAATAACATAAATTATGGGAGCTAAAGGAATTTATGAAGCAGAATTCCAGAGTTGGTTTAACTCTCCTGTTTCTGAGTTTCTATCTTAGTACTCGCAGTGATAACTCTTTGGGGCAACGTGTGTGTAAAAGTATTTTATGAAAAGGGCTGAAACTTGAAAGCGTTGCAGGAATCTATGTTTTAGCATTTATTGGAAAGCTAATTGCAAAATATTTTGTACACCTAATCTGTGAGAACAGCAACAGAATCTGGATACCCAAAGCAAAGCAACACAGTGTCGTCGGCGCAAGGTAATCAGCTTTCTCAAGTTAAAACCCCCAAAAATCTGTTTTCTGGGTGGAGCACTGTGCAGATATGCCCAAGACTGCAAACATTAATCTCTTTATGTGGTTTTGTGAACCTGAGTTTGTTTCTTAATTTGTGTACAGCTCTGTTAGGCAAAAACATGGTGTTGCCGCAGAGAGCGTGCACGTGGGCGTACATGTTCTTGGCTCAGGCTCCTTGAGCAGGGCTGACACACAGGAGCCTGGGACCTGGGGGATGCTTGTATGGGATTGAGTGATACAGAGAAGCTCTCTCCCTCTTTGAACTAATTGCAAGAGCAGATTTGATTTGATTTGATTTTTAATTTGTCTCACCGAGGGTTTTGCGTTCAGTCCCTGTGGCTGGAGTGTGGCTTCGGCCAAAGATCTCGATCTGAAAACTGAAATTTGGGTGGGTTACACTTCCAGCTGGAAAAAAAAAAAAAAAGTATGCTGTCTTCCTGTGTTCCAGCAGTGCAAAGTTAGCTGGGTATTTGAGTAGAAAGGAGTTCACCATTATAAAAGCAGGCAATCTGAGGAGAATGAGGAAGCTGAGCACAAGCCTGTGAGCACAGCTTGTGTACATATTTGTTGAAAGCTAATTGGCACCACAGTTGCCTTTCAAAGTTGTTCTTTCACCTATCAGCAGAGCACAACTCTGGTACTTAATGTACTGTAGATTACGTAAACACTACCCTGAAATATTTGTACAGGCAATTAACTCTTGTTTTTACACTACTTGGAGTTACAAATGGAATCCTGCTGTAGAGCTTGGAATATTTATATTATGAAATATATTCCATAATTAGATTAAATAATACTTTTGTCAAACTGGGGAGCGTTAAGATCAGAAAAACAGAGCCTTATCCTGTGAGGACTTTCTTGGACACTGAATTTTAAATTATTATCAAGTAACACAGATGCTGTGTTTGTGCAACATCGTTGGGGAAAAATGGCTTTTACAAGAATTTTATCTGGGGCAAATGTGTCTGCACTTTTTTATTCTATTTGAAGACTGTAAATGAATCTTATCAGTAGCACTAGCCTGCATTTTCAGTGGCAAAATATGCTTCCTAATGGAGTAACTTGAGGCATGGATACAGCCTGGCACCACTGTTACCAGACTGACATCCTTATCTAATGTGATGCCCACAACCTTAAGGATACTTCCATGGATGCATATTTATTTTTCTCCCTCTTAGTCTTTCCAGTCTTAACTTACAAACAGTTTTTACTTGATGAAATTAAGTCACAGCTCTATAATTTGAACTGAATAATCTATTAAATGTACCCAGTTGGTAACAACAGTCTTAAACCAGTCCTCCATCCTCTCGAGTTTATTCACGAGCACTTGACTTAATACAACTGTGAACTTGAATAAAATGTTAATAGATTTTATTGCAGTTTGCAGCCACGATAATAAAACAACATTTATAACCTCAGTGGCTGTAGCACTCTGGTGGTCATCAGACTGCCTTGTGCCTGTGCTTAATGGAAGTGTAGATAATGTTTCCTGAAGGAGGGGCGAGGGACTGGTTAAATGCATTTGGCAGTATTTTACATATAATCAAAGAGGCTAAAAGAGAGAGGACATAAAACTAATCAAATCAACAGATTTCCTACTTTTTGTGTATCCAGACATCACAGCTATGTGAGATTGTAGGTGATTAAAAAACAGTTTCCTCAAGAAAGGTGAAAGTGTAATATATTGTAGAGCAGTGCAAAAGTGTTAGTGCTAATATCAAAATACACTGGATGTATATTGATGCCTTTTTTTTTTTTTTTTTTTGCATATCAAAACAGCCAGGCTTGACTGGCATTTTCATTAAAAGGCAGCAGCCCACTTGCAGGTTGTTGGGTTTTGGGTTTTTTTGTTTTTTTTCTTTTTGAATTGTTCTCTAAATGGTCTAAATCAATAGCTTCTGTAGTCAGGTATCCATCTGCTTTTTCTTCTATTTCTTTTCCCTTATCCTAATAAACTCTCAAAGACAGAATTCTAGAATCATTTAGGTTGGAAAGGACCTTTGAGATCAAGTCCAACTGCTAACCCAACATTCCCAAGTCCACCACAAAACAGTGTCTCTAAGCACCACATCTACATGGATGGAGAATTCTTTAATTGTAAATGCAAGACATTTCAGGAGATTTGCCCAAGACTGATGTTTTCTCAGGCTTTTATAGATTTTTGTAATAGCTTTTACTTCCCCATCTCCCTAGCAAAATGTGCTTGACACAGGGAATCAGTTTGGCCTCATTCTATATCCTTTGATTTACTTGAGAGTTCTTGCAGCTTTATGCAATTCTTCCATGCACGGACAGTGGCTGTTTGGAGGGAAGGAGCAGGTATGTGAAATGTTTTTTGAAACGCCTCATGGCCCATACCACTCTTCTTATGTGACAGATGCTGATGGTAAATATGGATGAAAACAGAAGACTGTTGCAATTATTGATGATTTTCAATAGCATCAAGAAGTTTCACTCGGATTCCTTCAAAGTCCCCTGTGGCTATAGGAAATTAAAGATGTTTGAAGCATTACCTTCTTGCCAGATGAAAAGAGACAGCAGCAGATTTAATACCTTTATCCAGTTGCTGTCTTCTTTTGGGGGCTGTTTATTTATTAAACCAAATGCTCAAAAAATAATTAGGAATAAACCACCTTAAACAGTTTTGGTTTGATGTTTCTCTGCTGTATGAGTATAAAACTAATATTTAGTGTCAGAATGAACAGGCAGAGGGTTTCTGTTCCATTGGTAGGACAAGTTTTGTAGGTCGAGGGGTTTAGATCAACTGGTATAGGGGGGGAAAAAATAAACTTTTGTGGACACTTCTTCAGCTTTAATGTTTTGGTGGAGCAACTGAGTGTCATTCATTTCAGATTGACAGTCTAACCCGCCTCGGATTTCTTAATCCAAGGTCAGGAGTCATCAGTACTTAATGAGTGTTGCAATGTGTAAGAAGGCCAGGGAGTTTGTAATCTGATCTTCGTGACTAACTAGGAAGGAGGTGTAACTTGGAAAGAGGCTGAAGACTATTGTAGAAGCCTGTTTTTGAATAAATGAACGTGATTGCATCATGGTGGGAAAGATGACTTTTTTTTTTTTTTTTAACATGCATTTTAATCTGATCTATTATTTAATCCTGGCTGCTTCTGAAAATGTCGGCTGGTGCTGTAGTGCTCCTTCCTTTCTGCAATGTGCTCAGTCTTTCCAGGATAGTTGGCATTGCCTATCCTAACTTCAGGCTTTTTTCTTCATCTCTTTACTGGTCTGGGCTAGGGGTTTGGCAAACTACCATTTTTCAAACCCATAAGATGAATTATACAAAATAAAGTGAATCCAGTGAAACTTTGATTCTTTATAGTGGTTCTGATCTATCTGTAGTTCATCCAGATGAGCTTTCCTTCACCAGATTATTCTGACTTCCAGGTCTGAGCATCTTGTTATTGGTTTTTGTACCAGCTGTAGGTAGGAACTAGTGCAATTTGGGTGCAGTGTTAGTTCATACACCGAGGCAAGTGCCAGTAGCAAATTTTAATCTTGCAGATTCCTCACTGCCTGGCTCCCTCTGTCACTGGTGTCACTCATTCTCTTAGTTTGCTTTACTTATCTCAAACCATTTAGGCAAGCAGGGAAGTCTATATAGTACCAGCTGGATAAAGAAAAAAAAAAAACAAACCTGAACAGAAACAAAAAACCCAACCAAAACAACAAAGAAAGTGATTCTAGGTGTTGGTGTTTGACCAGTTCTTGTAACAAAGTGGTTGCAATGGTCCTTAGCAGTCTCTGTAGTGAGACCTTGTGTGCTTGATGCCCATTTCCTGTGCTATCACTGTGCTAAGGGACTTAGCTGTAATAATTAGCAGGCTGGATCTTTAATTATTCTTCTAGCTCTTCACAGAGTATAACTTCCAGTAAGCCATACAAGTTGGCTGAGGGGATGCTTTTGAATCTGTGGAGGCATGGTTGTTTTTCTTACTGATAATTTTGTAATCCAGACCTAGAAGTGAACGGTTAAAAGTTTTGCTTGTTTATTTATCTTTTTTTCCCTTCATTTTTCCTATGGAGACAAAATAGCTAAAGCACAATTATCTCTGTGTCTGACTTCAACTGTGGTGGATTTCCAAACCAGGTAAACTGTAGGGTTCTGTCTCCCCCCCCTCCCTTTTCTCCACCCCCACATCCAGAGAAAGAAGTAACCTAGTATCTGAAGAATGCAAGTTATGCAGATGTTCAAAAGGCCAAATAAAACAAATAGATGGGCTGCAGCTGCTTGAGCTGCATAAAGAAGAGAACATTGGCTGCTGGGAGGAGAATGTTGTATTTCAGCATGCCTCTAGCTTTTGCCTGTTTGAGGAGAATAGCACAGTGAGTTAGTTTAACCATTTTTTATCTTAATTTGATAGTAAATCGTGATTCCTTTCATAACGGTTGGGATTTCAAAAAAGCCCCAGCTTTTGTCTTAATGAAGGAACAGGAGAATCTGAAGCAGTTGTGTCCTTTCATAGCAAGGAAAGAGGATTTCTGCAGAAGTACAAGTGGTGGGTTTTGTTCCTGATCTTACAGTGAGAGGTGACAGACATTCAAGGAAGTATTGGGGAGAAAAAAACCAAAGCAAAACAAAACAAGAAACCCACACAACTGGGAAAAGCTGGTATGTTGAATATTCCTTCAATTAGCCTTAAATTAAAAATGGGAGACCAGACACCCTGCAGTACTTTCAAGATGAACTTTTAATCAGGAGTTTTGGGACTGGGGGAGCCAAAGAAGTTTCACTGTCCAATACACCCTTCCAAACCGGATGGCATCTGGAGATTAAAAAGGTGATAAAAATCCCACAAGACTCAACGGGACCAAAAAACTCCTCAGATTTGAGTATATCATTGACATGCACATTAGTGAGATTGTTCAGCTGTTGTTCTGCTGTTTTTAAGGCATTCCTAAGCAACACAATGGAGTGCCACAGAGAGATGCCCAAGCAAATGCTACCCTCCTCTGGTATATTCACATAGCACAACCTTTTGCAGAAATATGAGCATTGTCCTGGGAATACTGGGGGCATGGCATAACAGCATAACACAGTATACCTGAGGTCCTTGGGAGCAGAACTTTCTTGGCTTCTGCCAGCATTTGGTATGGTTATTTTAGGATCCATTTCCACGATGGATCCCATGTGCAGCTCCTGGACCTGGATAGTTTACTCGTTGTTCATGGGTTTTATAGAACAAGGAGCAAAAGGTGGTGCCTCTGTCCCAAGCCCTTGGAACCTGGTCATACTGAAATGTTGCTTTCAAGTGTGGAATTGCATAGAGTTTGCCACCTCCCACCCCCCCATCCAGTCAGAGAACCTGCTTAGGGTTTTTCATTTCCTTAATGCTGCAAAATTGAGTCTGAAAATATTTCAACTTCTGGAAAAAAATTTTTTTAAAAGGACAAGATCGTGATCCCAAGCATTCATTTGAGTTAATATTTTAGTCTTTAATTTTACATACCACTGTGGCAAGTATATCCAAGAAGATATGGTCAGTTTCTGTGTATTTGGGAATTTGCTTCTAGGACTAAGCTAGATCCCTATGGAGGGAACCAACAGGACACTGAATCAGCTAAGAGCTTTGATTTGGATGTGCTTAGACCTTTTCCTGTAGTGAACTCCTCTAAGAAGACCCAAAAGGTTTTGTCTCTGAAAATGAGCTTTTTTTTTTAGTAAGTACTGGAATAATTAACTTTTTAAATAGAAAAAAATGCAAAGTAGGTAGATAAGAAAAATGGAAACAAAGTTTGCATGCAGCTTGCTGCTTCTGCTATATTTCTGTCAGTGGGTCTTAACCCAAGTGGAATTTTATCCTACTCTGTGAATTTTTGAGTTCCATGAAACTCAGGGCAGTTCTGTCTGGCCCTAAGAAACTCCTTCCATTTCCTCTGAGGCTCATCTGGTTTTGTCCTCTGTTCTTCCTTACAGTCTGTTCTTGAGCTGCAGGCACCAAGCTGCTTGCTATGATTCTTACCTGCTTCAAACACATTATTTAAACCTTCTGGTTTTTAAGTATGCTGAAAAGCTCACCATGCAAACAACCAGCCTTCTTGCACAGGGGCCCACTAATCCAGTTTCTTCTGAAAGAAACATTATGTGTAACACAGAAATTGAAATACTGTCTTGCATGTCTGTAACTTCTTTTCTTCCTCAATTTCTTGAGGAAAGATTCTATATGATGTGTTTTGTGTATCTGTGCACACACATGTGCTTGTACCAATAAATACAGTCTTGTGTATGTTCTACTTGAGCTTGGGCTTCATAGAACAGGAATTCCTCTGGTTTTATCTACCTCAGCATGATTATTTCAACAGGCCACTGATACCTGCTTGCAGATACAGGAATCCTCTCACTCGAGTATAATTAATGTTTAACAAGAAATTAGCAATGGGACATAACAGAACACTTTTGCCCACTTAAAATGGTGTTGAGTCATGCCATTAAGGCTTTTAACTTGCTTATTTGCATTGCAAACTTGTTATGAAGTCTATCATTTCCTCTTGTGGCAGCATCTCTTGGGGAAATTGAACTCTCTTCTTCACTTGATGACATTTACACAGTATGTTCCTGATGTCTGAGAAGTGGTGGGCAGGATCTTTGAGCTCTAGTAGCATATCAATAAGATGGAAAAAAATGTGAAGACATTTGTCACGTGATCACATCCACCTTTCTGGTTTGATTTTTATGCTTTTTCTCTAGGAAGAGCTACAGCTGAACAGGCTGGGGGCAAAGCAAACTCTTGTGATGGGCTTGGTCACATTTTTCCTGAAATGTGCTCTGAATCTCCTTACTGAATGGTATTGGAGGCAACGCTTGTGTGATGAGATCATTTAACCTGAAGAAAAGGGTGTGGGTTTGGGTTGGTTTTAACATTTCTTGTGTAGCTGATAACTGTCATTATTTAACTGTAACTCAGTATCTTAAGTAGCAAAGTTTCTGCTGCCTTCAGCTTAGGATCTGGGAAGATTTAGTAATATGTTTAGGAGAAGAGGGTAAAATAGATGTCTGATTCTGGTGTGTCGTGATTTTCTGAGGATTTTTGCTCCTTTAGTCACACAGGTGTCTGGATTTGTTTGTCCCTGTGATTCAGCAAGGCAGATGCCACTCAGATTCTGTGTCTGTTAATCATGTGCAGCACTTTGTGTGTCTTCTCCTCCTTCAAATGCTTGAATGTGCCTGTGCCCTCAGTAGTGTCTGCTGTTTGATGCCCCAATGAGTACAGATCCTTAAAGCCATGGAGTTCTGGTCTCTGTGTGCCATTTCCCTCAAAGAGCTGGGACCTGAGTACTTTGTTGTTTCCTCCAGTGCTTTAGATGACAAGCAGGTGACAAGATGCCCCTGTAGTCCATTCATTGCTGGTGCTGTTGGCTTAATATCCATCTGAGGGTGGCCCCCTCATGGTAATCACTCTATTCATGCAAAGCAACAGGCAGTCCATGCACCAAAACTTCCTCGTTTGGGTTGATAGTTGTGGAAGAAGAAATAAGCACTCAGCAGAGAAATTTTGTCCCAAGTCATCCCAAAACCAGGAGTGTAAAGGACAGAAAGCAGCTCTTGACTCCTCCTCCAGTGCTCTGCTTTTGTCTGAGGCATCTGCCAACCCAACCAAGGGGCTTTCTTCAGGGTGGACATCTTCTGGAGAACTAACTAATAGTTGCAAGTTTAACTGACAGCTAGATTTTGTGTGTGTGTGTGCTTCATTATGGTTGTCTTTTCTATATTCATGTGACTCTTTCCATATTTAGTGCTTGAGATTCCATGGAAATTTTGCTAGTCAAGTGCTACACTTGTGAGAAGGTGAAATGAGGACAAAACACAGGGGACAGATCAGAATCTTTAATCTGCATGTAATTTATAAAATGTATTAATCTGGTTTCATTCCTTTACTGAACCATTTTGAACTCCATGTCTCTGCTGTTTTGCCTTTTTTGCACTGGTCTGAAGCCAATTTTTTTTTAATTTTTCATTTTTTTCAAAGATTCATTTAGCGTAGCAAAAAGGTTTATCCCTTGTACCTTTTTGTCTGGGATCTTGAGGGTTTGTCCCCAAAAGTGTTGTGTGGGAGTGTACATAGTGGTGTTAGACTTCCACAAATCAATTCCATTGCAGAGCCTTCTCTTTAATAATGATCAGTTTGCAGCACAAATCTCATTGATTTTTCACAGCTCTGTGGAAAAAAAAAAATACCAAAAAACAAACCAACCAAACCCAACAAAAACACAAACCCCACAGCTGATGAATAGCACCGAGAGAGACTCAGAAGACACTGATCTTGTCTGAGAGCAGCTGTGGCTGTTCCTCTCCTTTCTTGCTGGCCTTTTCCATCAAGCCTGGCTTTTAGACAGAAGAAGTCTGGAAATTTGGTGGTGCCCATGAAAGATTTTGAGCTCTTGAGATAATAAAGAAAGAGCAGCACTCGTGGTGATGGAGAGAATAACTTTGCTGGTGCCTCATCATCAGACCTGCCCGAGAGCCCTTCTGTGGGTGGAGGGGCTGGCAAGTTCCAGCTCACAGCCTGACCCTGATGCTTACTTACCTTGTGGAAACTCAGAATAATTGACGCATCACAGACCACCTTCTCTCTTTTCTTTATTTCCTCCTTTTTCCCCTCGTTTCCTTCTTTTTTTTTCCCGTGTTTCCTCCTTTTTTTCCCATTTCCTCCTATTTTTCCCATTTTCTCCTTTTTTCCCCTGTTTCCTCCTCCTTCCTGCCCTACTACAGATTTTTATAGCACTTTCCAGGGACAGAGGTGGGGTAATGTACTATGTGTTTCTAGAAAAGACAAACTACACAGTATTGAAAAGCAAAACTCCTCCCCATAACTGTGTGTTAATTCACATTCAAGCTGTTTGCTGTATTTTTACATTATGATCATGACAGATGACTATCCCTGTACTGACCCCTTCTCATCTGCTTTTGTGCAAGGTGTACTTGGACAGCTGGATTGTAAATCTGGAAAGCCTTCCCCTTTGCCTGCCATTTTCTTTGGTGCCACTGCTCCTGAGTTGCTGCAGCAGTAGTGGGGCTGCTGGGTGCCTTCTGGCAGCAGCCTCTGCTGCTTTGGGCCATTTTTTTTCACATGTAATATCCATTACCCACATGTGTCCACCTTTTATATCCTCTGAGTTTTTCATTCACTATATTTTCAGAGCCTGCCTATCTTTTTGAAGTACTGGTAACTCTAGTTTCACACAGTGTGTCCCTGACAGTGAGCCGTGAAATGTTGTATATTGGACAAGGAAATGCCATAACAGTGGGAGCAGAGGAAGATGAACAGGAATGAAACCTCCCTGCATGTCCACAGCTGCCACATGGCTCTCCTGCAACGTGAAGGGGGGGTCTGCCAGAAAAGGCAGATGTGGGGAGATGCAGGAGGGGGTTCTTCCCCTCTTTATTTAAGCAGCTCGGAATAAGCCCCCGTCACTGAAAGTCTCCATGTGCAGCCGGGTCCTAGGCAGCTCCCCTTCCCCGAGCTGCTCTGGTACAGGAATGGGGCTGGCCTGTGGTAAAGGATTCCACGTGTGTGCCCTCTGTATGTGCATGTGGTAGGGGATATATTTGGAAGTGAACTCGATTTAGAAATGAAGAGATCAGAGCACGGTGTCTGGTTTGGCAGGGAAAATGCGAAGATGCGGTATCAACATCTGTGCTTTTTGTAAGCTGCAATTAACTGCTGCAAAAAAGAAAAACAACCCCTCAGAATGTCTCAGTTTGTTTAAACAGAGAGGGTACATGTTAATCCTTGTTATTCTCCACATCTCTTTAATTGCTTTCTCCCACTAAATATAAAGGTTTGGAAATACACCGGGAGGTACAACTTTTGGAGACGTGAACACAGATACGTTTGCGATGGCTCTTTCTTTTCTAATCCATTCATGCATCTCAAAGGATTATAAAAATCTGAGTCAATAATCCACTTCAGCCTTGTCAAAACCACAACCAGTTCCCTGGTAACTATTAGTTGCCTGCATTTCAAATGGCAGGGAGGTTTGAACACCATATGTGTTTGCACATGGTGAGCTCTGAGGTGGGAGGATGGCTTTTGGAAAGAAGTTCAGACTTGGGAAGGACTTTGCCACCTACAAAATTAGGAGAGGAGATGATGCGTGTTAAGAATCAGATTTCTGGCCCCATTAAGTTGCTGTAGGAATGGGCCACTGCCTTCTGTCCATCAGTGATTTCACTGACAAATTTAATATCTAAAAGAAGAAGCAGTGAGGGCCTTTGAGGAGCTGATGGGAAAGGTGTGAAAGATTGCTTTGTAAATGAGCAGAGGTAAATGTTCCAGTTGTGTCCATGCTACAGTTCTCTGTAGGAAAGAGATTCAGAACTTTCTCAACATTTATTGTGTGTGCTTTATTCCTTTCACAGGTTTTGTATTTCACATGACTGTTGGGGAACACTATAGTTTTAACACTGCAATTGTAAGAAAATGAGGACGTTAAGAGATATGCTGTGACATGAAACGTTACTGCAAAAAACCTTGAAGTTTAAATTGTTCTTTTCACTCTATTGTAATATTTAACAATACTGTTACGTGATTTGTAATTATACAATGGTATTAAATAGACATTATTTCCATTAAGGAAATATCATAATAAAATGTTCATGAATATTATTATTTCTCATCAGCTATGTGTATATTCAGATACCACACATTATAATTCTAAATGTAATTTTAATGCCATCACTAAGTGTGTATCCTTTTACTGGCTGGCATTTTTTTAAGTAGCCATTATTACAGCATTTGTGATAAGAGGAACAGCAAAAACTTAAAATTTTAATTGTTCTGTTATCACAAATTCCTCTTTTCTGGTTCAGGTCACTGACACAGTGTTTAATACTGTGATTGGAAATTAGGATGTGAATTGATGCTTGATGATAAAATCTCAGTATTTTATAACTTTCCAAATTGCTTCCAGTTAGAAATTGAAATTTTAGCTAGTCCAGAAGGAAGTGAAGCCAATCTCTTGGGCATTTTTGATACGAACATTCCTACATTTCCCACTGTGCTTTGTATCCCAGCAGCTTCAAGATTCTGTTGTCATTCTAGGAGCAGTATTAGTGCCCAGGAAGAACAGGTAATGGTTTCCTTGTGGTTTTTTGCAGATGAATACTGCAGGTGAAAAAAACATGCTGTCATTTTTTACAATGAAGTGTGGGGAGAGCTAGGGCCTGACATCCCAGTTCCCTGCATCCAGACTGTTCATTGACTTAGCTTTAACATTTAGAAAGAAATCACTGAACCCTGAACATGGCAGTTCTATTGATCCATGTACCAAAGCTGTTCTTCCTCTGCTTCAGCTCAGCACTTCTACATGACTCTGCAACCCACAAATCAGCATGAAGTGGTATAACCACTTGAGGAAATGCACAAATCCCCCTCATCAGGTAAATCAGCATCTTTTTAATGCAGCACATGGCTGTAGCTTAGGAAGTAAAGTGCCCCTTGTTGTTTTATGTCTCCAGGTTAAAGTTCAAAAAAATGCAGGGAATTTTTGCAGAATAAATTGCAAGGCCAAAATCTGATTTGAAATCTATAAGCAGTCTGCTCTCACTTGATGAGAATTTAGTAATTATTCTTTCAGCCATAAACTTAGTTTCTATATCCTCTAGGAATGTTTTCTGGAAAAAGTTGGTATCTAAGATGTTATCTATTATTCAGGCTTTAAAGTAAGATTATAATCTACCCTTAGCTGGGCTGTGCAGTCAGCTAAATGTCATGTGTTTTGTAAATACATATTGTCTGAAGTGTTTGTGGCTTGTCTTTTCTGTAAACATTAATGAAAACCTGTACTTAATTCTTCTGCATTTTGTCTGTTTGAGCACATTTCCTTGTGGTGTAAAACAAACGGTAGCTGCCAAAATCTGTTCTTTTTGGTTAATTTTGCATATTCAAAATTCTATTGAAGTGCTTTCTGCATCAAGTGGAGGCAAAGAAGTTGTTTTTCATAAAAAGTGTGCTGCTTTAATCTGTATTTTAATCAAGTTCAGAATTAGTGCTGTGCTTTTCAGTATTCTTCGTATTCACGTACAGGAGGGGGGGGGAGGTCAGGGAAATTTTATTCCCTATCAGGGTGAAACTGTTTTTAGCAGCTATATTAACTATGGAACCATGAATTGCTGTTGTAAATAGTGCTTTGTCCCTATTCCACTAAGGATGCAATCATGCTTATGCTTAACTTCATGCACTGTTACCAGAGCCTTTGCAGTTGTTCTGAGTTGCACCTTTCCTGGTGCATCAAGTTGGTGCTGGCTATACAGGAAATTCTTTGTAGGATTCTCTCTTTACTTCAAATACTTCTTTTCCCACTCCTCTAAAAACATCATCCTTCCAGCCCTACTTAGAAAGAAGTCTCCCCAAGGTAATTGATTTGATTTGCCTCTATTGTATTTCAAACTGGGACAGGTTCTGTAATGCCTTCAAAAGTAGTAGAGGATTCTCTGTTATGACTCAGGACTGTTCATGGGAAACACTATCATTACTGTAGGACCAGAATGTGTTTTGCTCCCCTGTCATGGCCTAAATCTATGTCCCAGGACATGCTCTCCTGGTTGAGCAGGCTGCATGTGTCATTCCTAGGATGAGAATCCTTTCCAGTCACCTAGCAAGAGAAAGTTTTTTTGAGCTCTGGGAGAGGAAATCAGTGGTCCACAATAATTAATTTGTCTGTCCTGTGGTATAGAGTCTCTGTTGCAGGAAGGACGATAAGGAGTGGATGTGAAAGCTTAATCAGTTCTTCTGAGAGGTCGAGTCTTGACTCTGGCACTGAAGCTTCTCAAAAGCAGCAGCTATATAACCAGTGAAATGGGGTTTTCAGAAAACAGACCTCAAGCTGTGGTGTATGTGCTGCAACACATTCTGTCTGCAGAGTGCAGTTTTCAGTCCAGGAAGGAGGATGATGGAGAAATGAGCATCACTTGCACCTCACCAAATACTCAGTGATCTCTTTCTGTCCACTTTATTTAAAAAGCAGATGCTTTGGCTCTGCAGAGACATCATTCTCTCTCCTACCTTCTCTCCCATTTGAGGATGTTACTAAGTTTGGCCAAAAAAGGAGTATTCAAAAGTGAATATGATTAGGCTGGTTTTCCCTTTTGTGACAAAAATCCAAGGTGCCATAATCATCTGAAATGCTTCTCCCTGCCTGTGGAACTGATTTGCCTGTCCTTCTATCACCTGTGGGGAGCAGAGAATTTGGGAGTGGTAATTTGGGAGTTGATGCTCTAATAGAAAATTTATGGAAAGCTAAACGGGACTTGCCCACAAAAGTCATGTTGGTGGTGTCACCCTTGTTCATTCTTCAATGAATAATTGAAGCTGGAACCTTTGGAACCAGGACAAGGTTAGCAGCAGCTGCGCCTTGAAATTGGTGAAAATTCATCTTGATTGAACAAGTTAAAGTTACATTCCTCAAATTCAATAAACCCACATGCTGTCAGCTGAATCTGGAGGGGTCTGCGGAGCTGGTGGGGATGACTCTCAGCATGGTACCTGAGGGATTAGCTGGTACCTGAGGGACTTATCCTTCTGCTTCTGAGACCTGGTTGGGTTTTCTCTCTTCGAAAAAGATAGGTCTTGAAATGCTGACAGCTGTGCTTTGAAAGCAAAAGATTTTGATATTAGCAGGGTTCTAAGCAGAGGGAATGCTGCCGTGGAGTCTGCGTTATACTGGACAGCAGAGCCTGTGTGCACAGCATAGGGCTTGGGACTTTTCCTGTCCCAAATCAGACAAACACGGGTGACAGCAGGTAATGGGTAATGGACCTTCCTTGGCCTCTGTATTTTCCTTTCCTGGTGGTTCCCAGTGCTGGTCCTTACAGAGTGGCAGCCATAAAATGAGATAATGGGTTAATCACTGGCAAATTAGCTTTGCGTCTTTGTGGAGAACAAATACAGTATTTATGTAAAAGTTGTTAGGAGTTCTTCTCTTTTTAATTAGCAGAAATAGATGCAAAATGAATGATGATTAGGCAGCTGATGAATTCAGTAGTACAATTATGCCTAAAGCTATGCCCCAGTACTTAATGCTTGATGCTCTGAGCAATCAAAGAAGCCTATTTATATAATTTATTTGTTAAAATAAGTCAGAATTAAAACAAGACTCTGTATATTACAAGTATATCAACTTCAATGCCTGAGAAAACCTTTCTAACAATCAGAAGTGGAAATATTTTTATAACACTCAGTTTAATTTAAAATAAAAGCAAACCATAATTGTTCCGGTAGGAACTGTCAACTTTTAGGTTTACATGGAAGACTGTTCTTTAAAAATAACTAATTAAATCCCGAGCATTCAGTCAAAAAGAGTAAGGAATTGTCAAAGTTAACCTCTTGTCTTCTTTTGGGCAGCCTGAGTGGACAAAATTACAGAGCCCTGGGTGCCTGTTCTGGAGCCTTTTTAACAAAGTGCAACCCCTGAGGAGCAGCTGCCTCGGATGCAGCCAGCTGGGGAGGCCAAACTGATTCCTCTGTAAACACAGGGAGATGGTAAACCTTGGTGTCAAAGGCGCTGTGGCACTCATCAGATCATGGTTTATCTCAGGCTGTCGTTTGGATGATGGCTCTCCCAAAAAAAAAGCAGTTTTCTGACTTTGCAGAGGTACAATCTGAGCCCCTGCTGGCGGCTCCAGCTCCGCTCGGAGCAGCTCCAAGGTTTGCTGTTTTGCTCTACCAACCCTGGCCTTTTCATGAACGAGCCTGTTATTTTCTTCTCACCAACCAGGCATTACGAACATAAAATTTACTAGCCCTGACAGAGTGGAAACTGGCCCTTTGCCCATTTGCAGAGGAGTATCAGACAGCAGCAGAGTCCCTCTGGGGCAAAGCGCGGGCGCTTCCTCTCCCATGTTTGCCTGGCGCGGGAGCAAGGTTACAATCCCCCCTTTGTCTTCACAGGAAGAGGCAATCCTGCAAAAAAAATGGACTTGTAACCTACCCCAGAGCTGGGCAAAGGCATCTGGTGATCATTTCTGGTGCTCATTTCTACTCTGGCTCAGTGGTGCTCCTGGGAGGGGAGGTGGGCAGGGGCCGGTGGGTACGGTCACCTCTGGGCTGTTTCCATCACAGGGTTTCCTCAGTGAGGCAGCTGGGAGGGTGCCTGTGGGAACTGGAACTCTGGAGAAAGTCCAGTAGCTGCATGACATGGGTGAAGTTGTGTACAAAATCCACATTTGGCTTCTTTACTCCTTGCTGCATAGAGGAAAGAAGCTTCTACTCCAGGTGGACTTGTTGATTAGTTAAAGTTTTGGTGTTTTTATTTTTTTTTTAGCATCTCTTGATGTCGTCATAGGAACTTATGGTAAAATGTAGTCAGTATCCATGGGAAGAAAAAAAGGGATTTACTTGCATGTGCAGGGTAGGGGACCTCTTGCAGACTTGTAGTTCCCGGTAATATTTTTGCAGCAGATACTCTCTATTCTGGCTGATGCACAAGCACTTCTTACTAAAAGCTTTTCCAGCAGCCCCTCAGGGACCATCACCTGGATGCCAAGTTGTTCTTTTGGTAAGGGTCAGAGGGAGAAGTCTGAAACTCTGAAAGCCAGGCATGGCAAATCTCCTCCATGCAACCTCCAAGGTTGCAGGCAATTGGGGATGGGGTTTGGGAGTTCAGAAGACCAGTTTCAGATGCTGCCCCCTGAGAGATCCAGAAGAAGGGGATAAACAGTAAATGGAGATAAATTAGAGAAGGTGGAAAGATTGCTGTTAACCCCTTTAGAGCAGAGAATTGTTTCATGAAGCAAAGCAAACCTGAAGAGTATGGAGGCTTGGGGGGGATATACAGATAGTACCTCAAATGGTTATTCCTGCTTTTGGAGGTTCTGTAGCAAAGAGGGAAAGAACTACAAGCTATTTTAACATACAGAAAAAAATTCTAGAGAATTTGGCTTAAACTTTGGAGCAAAGGTTGGAGACTGGGATTTGGATGACTCAGCAGAGGACTGAAGAGAGTTTGTGGAGAAAGGTATGAGACAAGTAGACCATTTCTTTTTAATGTCTTAATTACAAGCATGGCATCTCTTCTGCTTTTTTTTCTTGTGAATTAAAATTTTGTTGTATTTATTATATCTGTATCTAACACATCTATCTCTATATTACTTGTGCTTAGAATAGGAATTTTTTGGTACTGTCAGTTGAATTGTATAGGAGCATCTTTTGCTGCCTTCCAATTCTCTTGAGAGTAAACCATCCCTAGCACATCCTGATGAGGCAGTTCCAAATGCTCACATCCCTGGTCTGAGCTGGTTCTTTAATGAAGGGCTGTAATGGTCCCTCCATACTTGCTCAGTCAAAAAGCATATCTGAAGACACAGCGTTTGATATAAAAGCTTTTGGCAGCTGCCTTGAAATATGTGTATTTATCTCCACTTTCCTAGCTGAAGATTTGTATGAAATGTGACAAGAAAGAAACCAGTTTTCCTGTTCTGGATGCAGTGGGTAGTGTTAGTTGGATCTGCAAGCTGGAAGGGTGGTGGCATTGGCTACTGGCTTGCATGGGTAAGAGAATATTGATTTCTGGCAAATACATCATGGTGTAAAGCAAACATTCATAAAAGCCAGGGAGAGACCCTAATAATATTCAGCAGTGGAAATAAAAACTGCAATTGATTTACCATGCTGCCATGAAGCAGCTCTCCTCCCCTCTCTGTTTTCTTCCCCCCTGCTGCTGTCCCTCTGTCCAGGCACCCACCAGGGAGCCCAGGGCACTGCTGGCTCTAATTGCCTGGAATTTGGCAGCCTGGAGAGGATGCCACTCTCCTTGGCCTGCCTCAACATTTATAACTTGCAGCTGTGCTCTCTGGGCCTGAACTCAGAGTACTAAACCCTTCTGGTCCACTAGAGCCAAGTTCCTCCTCTCCTCATTCCCAAATGCCCCCTCCTGCCCCATCCCCTTACCCCCAGCCTACGTGCACCTTCTGCACCTCCATCCCTCTCAGGGCTCCCCACAAGACTGTCTCTTCTGCAGGGGCCAAGGCTTCCTTCCATCCAACTGCTGTGCAACTGGAAAAAAATGAAATCAGGATAATTTTTTTTTTTTGGTTCTTGTTGTCCTGCATGAAAAAATAATCCATTGCTTGCTGCATTTGTATTTCAATTCAATTCAATTCCATGACTGCTTCCCAAGGAACAAGGCAAACACTGCTGTGTTGTGCCAGTAGGATGTTGTTTCAGTTTGCTGTTTGGATACCACCTAGGAGATTTTCTTCTCCACTTGCAAAAGGTCAAGAGCAATGTTGCATGATTTTGCAGTTGTTGGATGCTTTTTTTCAGGTCTTTTAAATATTTAAGTTAGGCCCAATGAGAGGGAAGGGGAACAATTTTTTCAGGCTGTCAATGCAAACACAAAAGTGAATAAATCTGGATATGGCTTTGTAAGCTCAGAGGATCAGAGTTTGGAACACTCACACTTGAGATTGGCAGACAATAAGTATTTCCCTTTTTTTGGCTTATAATAATCTTGCTTCCATGGGTCTCCAGGTTTTCCCTTATACATTTCCTTTAATGGCACGGGATTTTTTTAAGTCTAAGCAACAATTTCAACATTTCTGTTCTTTTTTCCCTTTCCATCAGCTAGCCACCTTTTTGTGGTCTGTCCTCTAGTGTGCTTCATCTCATGGGACATTCCTGTCAGTTCTGGTTTGTCCATCTGCCCCGCAGACTAGAGGTGGGAAAACCAGGATCTTTTTGTGGGATAAATAGCCCCCTTTTCTGTCAAAGCCATATTAAACTTGAGTCCTTCTTACTAGATCCTGATGGTGCTCTGTTGTGGTGTTACCAGTCATGTAGTAATGCATCTTAAAAATCTTTTTTGCTCAGTTTTTATGCAGACTGCCCTGTTGCAACCTCAGTTACTGTTCTCCCTCTTGTCTCACAGCTTGGAATTATTCACCTTTTTGACTACATCTCATTTATTTTGATTGAAAGTATTAAAAGAGACAGGTTTGGAATTTCTTTTCATTTTAAAAGATATACTATGACCTAAAAATGGCCAAAGTGTGTACACAGTAGCTAAAATACTGTCTGGCTTCCAACTCATGCTGTTAAACTCTGTGCAGTGTTGCTGTTTGCAGGGAAATAATATTGTGGTATGATGCCATATATTAAGTAAACTACTGCTCAAGTATTTATCTGTTGAAATACAAATCCATAAAGAATTTAATGATGACCTTTGTGTAGGAAATTAAGTATAGTTATTAGATTTCAAGAAGACCTTTTGAATCAACTAACATGTACTAACTCATATGCTTACTTCCCAAAGGCTACTGAGTTGATGTTCTTTCCAGTAAGCTTGCTGGAAGTGGGAAGAATGCATTTACAAGTGGCTTCTGCCACATCATTAAATTCTTTTTTATTTTTAAGTGTTGTCTAAAATAAATCCACACTGAATGGCAGTTCAGAGTACAGTTCTGGAGGTGGCTGTTGCATGAGATGATTCTGAGGCTGGGGAGAAAGACAGAAAAAGCTTTATATGCTCATTTAAAATACTGGCCTCTCTCTCTTGCAGCGACTAGGACTTGAAAAGATGACAAATTACTTTTTGTTTTCCTTGAGTAAAGTCTGGCAAGTCAGTTAAATCAGTTTTTCTTAGTTTCTGAAAAATCCTTAGCTGCACAACCTGTCACTACATGAAAATACAGCTTGTCTGCACAGAAAGAGGTAGGTCTGCCTCTTTGGAGGGAAGAGTGGTTTTTTGTCACTCCTTCTATCCCATAACTTATGTTGTTAATGAAAAAGCCTTTTGAATGTGTGAGATCTGTTTGTCTTCAACTGTCTTGTTTTGCCAAGAGTGTCTGGCAAGTGACCCAAAACAAAGGGGTTGTTGGAAATGCTAAATGCTTCCTGGCTGAAAGGTAAAGGCTTCTCAGGGAAGAGGTTAGCCTGAGCACTGGGGACAACATTTGTGCCACTTGGCTTCTGTTAGTTTGTTGTGTGTGCTGTCCTACTTTGGAAAACAGAATTTCCACTGGGGTTTGGAGCTGATTTTTCTCTTGTCCCTCCTGCGAAACAGCATTACCTGAACAAAGACACCTCCTGGGAGGTCACAGTGATAGGACCTAGCCCCTGGTGTCCTCTTGGTCGTTTGGTTGAGGAATCTATCTTATGTTTCTTGTCTCTTCTTGATCAAGATAATTTGGAATGGATTTAGGTTAGTGAGTACTTTGTCTGGTTAACTTGACTTTGGAAAATGAGATGATGCAGCAGGACAGTCTTGAGCTTTTGATGTGTGGGAAAGCAGTCCCTGCTTCTGATTTTTGGGATGTCTGCACAGATGCAGCTGGGCTGACATTGTGTGGACTGATCCAACTTGAGAAATAAAATGTACCATGGAGACACAGCTGTCCTGGCCCTGGATGAGCTCGAGCCAGTGGTTACTGTCACTGTTCACCACAGATATTCTCTTCAAATCTAAACAAAATGCTTTACCTGCTGGCCAGTGTGACATATCCTTGGAAGGAAAAGAAGATGGAATTTTATTGTGCATGGTGGAGTGGCACAAATGTTAGAAGTTTTGGAGAAGCTTCTCCTGCCATATTGATAACCTGTATTCAGTAGCCCTAAGAGAGTCTATTTGAATATTCAGTTTTCCACTCATCACTGGCAGGTAGAGATGGCACCAAGCTGCCATCCAAATGTTGAAAAAGCCAGTTCTAAGAAGAAAAGGGCAAGGAGTGTCTGTCTGCATCTTCAAGGGAGCTGAATCCTTGTTTGCTATTGAGGTCTTTGTCACTTGCTTTGAAAATTAAAATGTGGAAAACAACACTGATGTAAACTACCCCATTGGTTGTATGACAATTTTTAAGGTTGTGGGTGGGTGACCTGAGGAGATACCTGGACTGTTTATAAAGGTGATCAAAGAAAGTTGTTGCCACAAGCCTGTTAAACTTTGAACAGAATTTGTAAAAAATTCTGTGGCTTGAAAAAGATCAAAACATTTTTGTCTGAGTTCAGGAAGAAGTGAGAACTTTGTAAGTGTACTGGATCTTTCTGAATTCCACCTGAAACCTGGGAAAAACTGAATATATGTTGTCCATCATGTTGTGGGGAGTTCACATCCTGGGACTGGAACAGTGCATCTCTTCAGTGCTTGCTTTAACTTGAGCATTTGGAGGCGAATGGTATGAATCTGGGTGGTTTATTAGTGTTTTCCCACTGCAGACTGAGTTAGTGATTGCAGTGTGATTCTTCATCACCATCACAAACAGCCAAAGAGACGTGAAGGAAATGTCAGTGACAGATGTGCCTCCCTGAAAACTTGGAGAATAACAGATTCTTTAGGAAAGAAAACCAAGAACCCCAGGTGCTGCTGAGCTCAGGCTCTTCCATCCCAGGAGGTGGGGAAGGCACACACTAAATGGTGGCCCAGAGCCCTCTCAGTGCAGTTCATTTCTAACCAGAAGCTGTAGAGCCCCAACCTGTGCTACCAACCCACACACGGTGTTGCTGAAGATTGTTTGTGAGGAGCAATCTAAGTGATGGCAGTGTCTCCTGGCAGCCATTGGAAACTGCTGTTATTAAAACCCCTAAGTTTCTCATTAAAACAACTCCATTGTACGTATTGTTTAAATATAGATTACTAATGAAATGCCTTTTTATTGCATTCCCAGTGAATACTTTCAGCGTAAAGTTAATTTGCAGTGTTATGTAAATTCTGTTTAACTTCAATCAAGTTTTTAATTATGTTTTTACCACAGTAATTCCCATTTGATTTGTCATCTCCTGTTAGGTATTTAACATTGTGCAGGGTGGTTTTTTCTTTTTCCTTTTTTTTTTCTTTTTTTTTTTTTCCCTGCCTCCTGTTTGAGTCTTTGATGTCACCTGGAAGAGAGACTAAAGCTGTGTGAGTTTGATTTCCTTTCATGCAAGTATGATTTAATGAAGAAGAATTACACAGAACCAATATTGGAAATGCTTTATTGTTAAGGTATCGATTAGGAAAAATAAAATGAAGCAGACAGAACTGCTACTGAGAAGGCATCCAGGTATTTTATTTGCATTTTCCCTTTGCCTTTCTTGCAGTTGCACCAGTTCAGTGAACCTTTGCTGCTGACAGCCCCAGGGTTTCATTTCAAATGTCAGTTGCTATTTAACACCTGATGACCACTCAGTCTGTGGCCACCTTGCATAGATACCAATTGTCCTCACAAATGTTTGCTTGCCCACTGAGCAGATAAAATAGACCCTTTTTTCCTTTTTTTTTTTTTTTTGGCAAACTGTCAGCACATTAATCACTTGTGAGATAGGACTTGTCGGGCAGCATCTTGGCTCTAGATAATTTTTTTTTCAAATTTTTTTTTTTCTTTTGGAGACATGAAGTGAAAATAGTTGGAGTCTGGTCGTCAGAGATCATGGCAAAAGCCTTCTCAAAAAAGGTGTCTGATATTTTGTAAACTTCTTCATAGACACATGTGAAAAGATGGGGATTGGTTTTGTGTAACAGTGTATATTTTTAAAAAACTAAAACACACAGACTTTGCTGAAATTAGGACTTCATACAACTCAGTATTGATTTTTGCTCAAAAATTTTTCACGCCCAAGTAGAAACTGTGTAAAGGATTTGTGGCCCATTCTGAATTCAGGCCTACTTGAATACTTAAAATTAGCAGCAAAATTTGAAATTTTTTCTTTGGAAGCATGTTGTAAAATAAAAATTAATTGTTCCTTTAAATTACTTTAAAGGCATTGACATACTTGCAAATTTATTTCTGGAAGGTTGGGTTTGTAAAAAACTTGACAATAACCTAACTGGCCTGCTATTTTAAGCAGACAAGATTCTTAGCTGTTGTATTTTATTTAAAAATGCAGTTTTGAGTTATTTGCAATGTACTCTGCATAGTGTGCTTTTCATCCTCAGTTCGTGCCAGTATTCCTGTTCTGATAATACCAAGTTTCCTATAGGTATGAAAGGAGAAGAAATAATCTACTCTCCCTCCTCAAAAATCACATTTTATATGTAACTATTACAAAGCATTTGATTGAGATGGGAATTGTGATAGTTTCTCAGGGGAGTTGTTTGAATTTCCACTGTTTAAAAAGCAATTCAACTTGATGAGCTGTGGATTCAAGCAGTGGAACCCATTAGGATGATTTTATATCACCAGTTGCACCCTATTTAATCTTTCTGTTGGGAGGCAATTAAATTGAACTCATTAATTTGCCCAGATGTTGTGGGTTTCCATCAAAATAGCCTTTCTCCACCCTCACCTGCCCTTTCTGCCCAGGTGCCTGAGTGGGGCAAGGTGGAGGTGGGATAGAAATTCCAAGCAGGAATCTTGGACTCTGAGCTTTGTATTTAGGCAGGCACAAAGATGACTACTTTTTTTTTCTTTTTCTTTAATTACCTGAATTAGAATGGTTTATTCTTTAATGGCATACATATATACAGTGGTCCCTTTTAAGCTGCAAATAGGGGAAGTTTATTTTTCTTTAGTTTTTTGGTTTGTTTAAAAGCAAATGTCACCAAACCCTTGAGGTGCTGGATTTTCCTGGGCACTGGGTGGTTTTGGTGCTTTACTGGTGTGTTGGCATAGAGATGATTGCTTTCAGTAGGTGATTTTTCTGCATTTTTTTGATGGCCAGCTTTAATTTCCTTCAAAGCAATTACATTTTCTCAAGAGAATTTAAAGCTGCTAAAAAGGGCTGAACATCTGTATTTTCTTTAACATCTGCAAAAGCTCACAGGAGAAGAGGAGTGCTCACTCCACCCAGAATGATATTAGTTGGGAGAAGGTGCTTTCTGTTGCCTGCAACACCCCAGAAGGTACAGGAGTGCCTGGTGTGCTCTTCAGGGGGATTGCCCAGGTGTCTCCTTGCTGATGCAGTGTGAACAATTCTGTTCACTGTGTGAAGCAGAGTCCATCTAGCAGGCAACAGACCCAGAAAAGACTAAATATGTTCCACTAAATATGACTTAGGCTAACAAGGCAGAGAAATTCTCCTCTGTTTTAGCTCTCTTGTTGGTTAAATTGGTGTGTATTTTGCTTCATTTGCCTCATATCTAATACTCTGGTTGCATAGTTAAGTAATTTTTTTTTTTTTTTTTTTTTTTTTTTTTTTCAGTNGAAATAAAATGTGCCATGGAGACACAGCTGTCCTGGCCCTGGATGAGCTCGAGCCAGTGGTTACTGTCACTGTTCACCACAGATATTCTCTTCAAATCTAAACAAAATGCTTTACCTGCTGGCCAGTGTGACATATCCTTGGAAGGAAAAGAAGATGGAATTTTATTGTGCATGGTGGAGTGGCACAAATGTTAGAAGTTTTGGAGAAGCTTCTCCTGCCATATTGATAACCTGTATTCAGTAGCCCTAAGAGAGTCTATTTGAATATTCAGTTTTCCACTCATCACAGTCTCTGCAACACCCCTTTTCCAGACGTATGAATTTCAAGTCATGGTTTATCTTAAAATAGCATGACCAGTTTGATAGCCACTGTCCAAAGAAAAACCATAAAGCTTGCCACAACTTGGCCAAAACTCATCTGTTGGTATATTGTGGGTGTTCAAGTTTTGTATAAGCAGCCTTAAAAAAAATAATGCAATGGGTCTTCTCTTTTTATTTGTTGAATTACAAGCTTTTTGAAATCCAGATCCTTTCATGCTCACTTGTTTGCCCAGTGCATAGCCCAATGGACTCGCGGGCTTGGCTGGGCCTGGAGTTCTAACTGCAACACCATTTTTCAGATTTAGAGTTACATCCTTTTGCCCCTAAATCCAGCATCACCATTAGGTTGTGCATTTTCCTCGGGATGTTTTAGAAACATCTCCCTTCTTGTGGGCCTGTGGTGAAAGTGTAGTCTTCCCAACCTGGGTGGGTGCTGCATGGAAGCTGCATTCTCTTGAGTATAAATCCACTGCATTAGAAAAGGAGAAGCCCTGAGCACTGCTTGCTTTCTGGTGTCTGAATCATCTCCTCAGAACTGATGGGGCAATTGCTTTCTCCTGAGCTCATTGACCTTGTGCCTCCTTCTCTGCCAGGTGGAGAAATCTGGCCTTGGCACAGTAAACTTGACCCTGTGGGAGGATCTCCTCCTCCAGGAGAGGGTTTCTGGTGTGGTTTATCACACTACTAACTGTGTATCTTACCAGCCTGAACTCTGGGAGACATGGGGCTCTCTCCCTCTCTCTTCTCAACCAACTTAGTTTGTGATAATTTCTGCAGCTGGACATAACAGCAGAATGGGGTGCCAGATGCAGGAGGTGGGAAGATCATCTTAATTTGTTCAATGCCATGGCAAACCTATCAGATAAACAGGTGGATGTGTCAGATATTTTTTGGATAGGGTGATTTGCATGAATTATTTTAAATCTGGAAGTTGTGTGTAACCTCTAGCAGAGGAGCAACACAGAGCTTGCCAGTTTAGGTCACTAGCACAGTTGCTGAAATAATGTCACTCTTACCTTTTCCCAGGGCCTGCTAGAGTAAATGCAGCGAGGTTCTCCTTATAGTATTTTAGTTGAGGTTGCATTTTATCATAGTTAGCACTGGCTAGCAAGTGCAATCAGCTTTGTAAGTTAGCCACCTCCTTTGTGTTCCCAAAACCCCCATGCATGGGGATGGTGTTGGTATTAATGTGTGTAGGCAAGAGAATGTTTTCCTTCTTGTCCTCTCATTTATTTTTTTTTTAACAAATACACATAGAAAAAAAATCTAGAACCTGTGCTTTTTTGGATGTAAAAAGTAAAACTGATGAAATTTACAAGTGTTCAACAAATGTTATCTACCAAATTTTCAACAAAATCAAGGGAATTAATTCTATGTGTATATTTCAGTGCAGCTCAGCAGCCAAACCCAGGATGAAACACCATTTGCTTGGGTTTTTTCTTAGAGACATAAAACCCCAAACAAACTCAGTTTGATGAGAAAATATATATGAGAAAGTTGTATACATAATTGTATTATGTCAGAAATTCAGCCAGTCAGATTTTCCATATTTTTTGTAAGATTTTTGTAAGAGATTTTGATTAATTTTATCCTCATTTATTTCTCTTTCAGAGTCACTGTTGGTTGGGGTGGGCTTCCTAAAAAGTGCTTTAAGTAGGGAAAGGTAGAGATGGCACCAAGCTGCCATCCAAATGTTGAAAAGCCAGTTCTAAGAAGAAAAGGGCAAGGAGTGTCTGTCTGCATCTTCAAGGGAGCTGAATCCTTGTTTGCTATTGAGGTCTTCGTCACTTGGTTTGAAAATTAAAATGTGGAAAACAACATTGATGTAAACTACCCCATTGGTTGTATGACAATTTTTAAGGTTGTGGGTGGGTGACCTGAGGAGATACCTGGACTGTTTATAAAGGTGATCAAAGAAAGTTGTTGCCACAAGCCTGTTAAACTTTCAACAGAATTTGTAAAAAATTCTGTGGCTTGAAAAAGACCAAAACATCTTTGTCTGAGCTCAGGAAGAAGTGAGAACTTTGTAAGTGTACTGGATCTTTCTGAATTCCACCTGAAACCTGGGAAAAACTGAATATATGTTGTCCATCATGTTGTGGGGAGTTCACATCCTGGGACTGGAACAGTGCATCTCTTCAGTGCTTGCTTTAACTTGAGCATTTGGAGATGGATGGTATGAATCTGGGTGGTTTATTAGTGTTTTCCCACTGCAGACTGAGTTAGTGATTGCAGTGTGATTCTTCATCACCATCACAAACAGCCCTCGTCCCCAAAGAGAGGTGAAGGAAATGTCAGTGACAGATGTGCCTCCCTGAAAACTTGGAGAATAACAGATTCTTTAGGAAAGAAAACCAAGAACCCCAGGTGCTGCTGAGCTCAGGCTCTTCCATCCCAGGAGGTGGGGAAGNTCACATTTTATATGTAACTATTACAAAGCATTTGATTGAGATGGGAATTGTGATAGTTTCTCAGGGGAGTTGTTTGAATTTCCACTGTTTAAAAAGCAATTCAACTTGATGAGCTGTGGATTCAAGCAGTGGAACCCATTAGGATGATTTTATATCACCAGTTGCACCCTATTTAATCTTTCTGTTGGGAGGCAATTAAATTGAACTCATTAATTTGCCCAGATGTTGTGGGTTTCCATCAAAATAGCCTTTCTCCACCCTCACCTGCCCTTTCTGCCCAGGTGCCTGAGTGGGGCAAGGTGGAGGTGGGATAGAAATTCCAAGCAGGAATCTTGGACTCTGAGCTTTGTATTTAGGCAGGCACAAAGATGACTACTTTTTTTTTCTTTTTCTTTAATTACCTGAATTAGAATGGTTTATTCTTTAATGGCATACATATATACAGTGGTTCCTTTTAAGCTGCAAATAGGGGAAGTTTATTTTTCTTTATTTTTTTGCTTTGTTTAAAAGCAAATGTCACCAAACCCTTGAGGTGCTGGATTTTCCTGGGCACTGGGTGGTTTTGGTGCTTTACTGGTGTGTTGGCATAGAGATGATTGCTTTCAGTAGGTGATTTTTCTGCATTTTTTTGATGGCCAGCTTTAATTTCCTTCAAAGCAATTACATTTTCTCAAGAGAATTTAAAGCTGCTAAAAAGGGCTGAACATCTGTATTTTCTTTTACATCTGCAAAGGCTCACAGGAGAAGAGGAGCGCTCACTCCACCCAGAATGATATTAGTTGGGAGAAGGTGCTTTCTGTTGCCTGCAACACCCCAGAAGGTGCAGGAGTGCCTGGTGTGCTCTTCAGGGGGATTGCCCAGGTGTCTCCTTGCTGATGGCTGCAGTGTGAACTCTTCTGTTCTCTGTGTGAAGCAGAGTCCATCTAGCAGGCAACAGACCCAGAAAAGACTAAATATGTCTTAGGCTAACAAGGCAGAGAAATTCTCCTCTATTTTAGCTTTCTTGTTGGTTAAATTGATGTGTATTTTGCTTTATTTGCCTCATATCTAATACTCTGGTTGCATAGTTAAGTAATTTTTTTTTTTTTTTCGTGACTTGGTTTGTCCAAAATTGTGTTCTGGATTAGAATTTGAAACTGAAGTCTAGGTCCAAGTTCATGTGATAGCATCCAGAACCTATAAAATATGGATGCTTCCAAGTCTTCTAAAATGATTTGGTCTGAATTTTGCTGTCACTGTTGCAGTAATTCTCTTACAGAGACACACACACGTAATCACTTAGAGAGGAAAGGTGGCTTAGCTGGTATTTTTAGTTTTTAATTTTTTATTGATCTCAGGGGTGCTAATGAGGAAGTAACTGAAGGGATAAGGTGCTGGACCCACCCCATTATGCTGGGGTTACAACACAAGTAGAGTGCAAGTCTCAAAAAAAAAAAATGGGGTTTTCTTCCCTGAAATCAAGGCAAGGTTTGTAAAAATTAGGAGACATGACAGCACCACGGCATTCTTCTGCTGGACTGGTAAATCATTTGGTAGATTTCTAAATAGTGTTCATGTGCTTGAAATTGTTCTAGAGCATGTAAAACAGAAAAGAAGTACCCAAAATGCATGCAGTGCCTCCCCAGAAAGGAGTTTCTCCAGTAAAACAATGTTAGAGACATCATGTAAACAGGGAATCCTCTGCTGAGATTTTCACAATATTAATTGTTGCTGTACACGAGATGTAAATGCTTTTTCTTTCCTACTTGCTTTCCTCTGAAAAGACCCGTATAAGAATGGAAAGAGAAAAAATTGGCACCGTTTTTATAATAATTTATAATTATATATTGTATTATAAATTACAAATAATTTTTAAAAATAAAAATCGGCACCCAGAAATAAGAGATTCTTGCATTCTTGCCGTATGACCCAAGGTTTCTTGAATCCTTTGCCAAGTTAAGGAAACCCTAACTAGCTGTGTGGCTCTTTTTCCTATTTGTTTAAGTCTAGGTGGAGCTGGAAGTGCCTGAATTTTTCAGCTCTTGTGTAAAGTGGAGAGGTGAGGCCAAGCAGAAGGGAATGCTGTCGGCAGGCAGTGACACTGACAGCAGAGCTATTTAGACAGCTGCACGTGTCATCTCGTGTACTTGGGTCTCAGTCATGCTGCTATTTCTGTCTCATAAATCATAGCATCTCCTTTTTCTGAGCGTGTGGGCTCCTTTGCTTATCTAGGGGTGCTTCTTTATTTGAGGGAGGGTTTAAAAAGGATGCTAAACCTTCAAACCCACCAGGGAGCTGTTTGCTCTACTGCAGGGCCACCAAGCCCGTGGCTGGTGAGGAATCCCACAGCTTGGCCCTTCAGAGAGGTGTTGAAATGGTTTTGTAGGGCTTGGCTAGACTCAGGCAGCACAGCTTCCCAGTGTAAGGTGTTTGTCTGCAGCAAGTCAAAGTGTTGGTATTTTTCATTAAAAGATGTCTAGAGGAAAGTCTTCTTGCCTGCTGGCTGTTGGGGTTTCAGTGGGCACACATTCTAGCTCGTGTCTGCAAATAGGCTGAGAATGTACCCCCAAAAACTGGAAAAGAGTGAAAGGAATAGTTCTCAGATAAATATCAAACTCCAGGATATGCAAACGTGGCTTACAATAAAACTCATGGTAAACTTTGACATTTGGTATTGTAATTCAAGGCAACTATAAGAGGTATTACACTGAATTAAGGAGTTTAAAGGAGAGTAAACAGAGGGCAGTGCTTGGGTTTTGGGGTTGTTTTTTGTTTGTTTGTTTAATATTTGCCTAGGTTAAGACATTTTTTCCTTGTATTTTAACTATATTCACTGACACTGAGCTGAATATTCATAATTTTTCCAGAAGTTCATGTTTTCAGTATGGGAGGCATACGCCATATTTTCTAAAACAGTAACATGAAAGCATAAATACAACTTAGGTGTTGCTAACTCACATTTTAATGAGGTTTATTACCTCTTCAGCTGCCAACACACTGTTCTTTCTATGGCATATCCATTTCAAGACTTCTTGAATTCTTCAAACTGTTGCTCGTGTTGTTTTGTGTGTTAGACACAGCTCTGACTGTACCTGCATGTGCATATGGAGAAATGAGTCTTTCTGCAGTAAGAATTCATGTGGAATGCCCAGAAATATGGCTACAGGTATTCTTTTTATGCTGGTTATAAATATATGTAACAGATTATGAATTTTGGTATGTCTTTACTGTTTAAAGAATAATGCATATATTTATCCCTTCCCAAAGTAACAGCTTACAATTTTAAGAAGGTATGAAGCTCCTAAAAGGACATAAGCCAAATGTCCTCAATGTTTTGATTTGATATTCCTTCTCATGGATTTTCTGAAAACCTTAATTTGTTCAAACTCAAGGAAATTACAGCTCAGTTTGTCTCTTCCTGCCCATCAGCCCTGTGTCCTGCCTTATTTATGTCCCAGCTTTTTGCATCAGAATAACTTTTTGCGGTTTAATTATTTTCTCAAGAAAAGACAAGAAATGGGGGAAAAATATGGATGGGAAAGAGCATGCCAGTGAATACCAGAAGAAACCTAAGGGGGAAGAGTTTGCTGTGGCCATCACAGGATGCTGGGCCCTGAGCTCCAACTTTCTCTAGCACCTTGCATGAATTGTTGCCCCAGCAGTGGCTCCTACATCTTCAGTCACACTGCCTCCAGGCTTCCCAGTTAACTGATGCTGAAGGCATCTCTTTTGCTGTCCAGAAATATTTGATCATGGTTTAATTTAATGAAGGAACTAAATGGTATTTCTTGAGGATATAGTCAACTGACTGGCAGCAGGTGCTTTGAGCCATGACTTCCTTTCAAGTCAGTATTGGGAATTTCTCACACAGTTGCAGTATCAGTGAACTGAACCAAAAGTGTGGAGTGTGTTCTATTTGAGAAGTGAACTGCAGGGGAAAGGTGGGTTTGGAGTAATTTAAAATGAGTGAAACCATCTAGGCTGATTTGCATGGATGTCATCACCTTTATTTCTGGAACAGCAGTGCCAGCAGAAGGCTACAAATGCAAACCTCCCTTGTACAGCCCTGTGCTGCTCAGAGGTGGGAGGGAAGGGATGGAGGCAGCGGTGTGGGAAGATGCTCCTGAAAATGAGACTGACAAGTTGGCTTTTAGTGCATCTTCTGCAGGGTTCTCTGTGTGTGTGCCTTGGCTGGGGAGGCACCAGCATCCTCAAGGACAGGGCTTGGTTGCCAGGCTCCCTGTGCTCATTCCACCACATGTTTGATGGGACTGAGCAGGACTCCAATTGCTGTGTCCTCCTTCAGCTGCAAACAAGCTGCTGGCTGTCTCAGTTACAGGAAGGACAAGTGGAAACCTCCACAGTCAAACAGTGTAAGGGGTTGAATGGATTAAAACCATTCCAATGGGTTTTGTTTAAGCAATTTGCCAGAGAGCCCTTTCTATGGAAATGATAGTTTTCACATTTTTGTCTCCAAAACCCCTGAGGTTTTTTTTTTCCTCCAGGGTCTGGGCTTCTGTCTTGCTCCTTTCTGCTCACACAGGCAGTAAGAGCTAGCCTGAGCTCTAATCAGCTGTGATTCATAGTGCCTTTACCCCACAATGCCTAATATTGAAGAGATTTGAATCCTCTACGTCTTCCTCTGTCAGTTTGTTTCCACAACTCACTTCCTCCCATTAATTTCCAGGGCCGTAGGGATCTTTGGTTTTTATGCTGCTTCTGCTGGCCCTGCACGCACAGGCAAGGACACAGCTGGTCACATCTCTGCCTGCCAGCCTGCAGGAGCAAATTCTTTCTGCACAAGCACACATCCTCCTCCCTGCTCCTGTCTGGATTACAGCTTCATTAAGGTCTCATACATATGTGAAATTTTAACTCAAATGGGCTGTAATAAATTTCATCTGAATAAGCAGTGCCTTTAACGTGTCATAAATTTTGCCTTTTTCTCTCTTCACTAATGTGCTCTTCCTCCCCTTAACATTTTGGGTCTCTCCTGGTAAACTCCTCAACATTTAAATAGAACCAGAGCAGGCTGAAGGTGGAGAATTGGGTCATGCAGAGCTATCAAGAGAACCCTGACTTCCATAACTGGCTGAACAGGGAGCTCCCAGCTACTCCCATTTCTGCAAGGGTGACTGCCATCCCTGCAAGGAGAGAAAAAAAAAACAACCCAATGCTTTCATTTCAGAAGCACTTTGCCCACTGGAATTAACCTTTCTGGTGCCAGGTGGGGAAATGTGGTTGCTTCAGGTTGGGCAAACTGAGGCAGGAGGCTCCTGTGTCCCATTCTCCTCCTTGGTTGTGGCTGGGTGCTGACCCACAGGCTTTGCTCTCTTTGCTGCTTGGGCTCAGATGCAGCTAAATGATGGGATAAAGCAAATTTGGCCCTTTTTGCTGCTGTACTGCTGGGGCTGAGATCCCCTTAGCATAAAATTTGAGTTTTTATTACATGGTAGCTGTAGCTGGAAAACATTAGATTGCATATTGAGCATCTTAAGTTACTCATTGAACATCTTAAGTTACTCCTGGGCTTAGATTTTTGCTTTTTTTGCTTCCCCCCCTTTGATTTGTCTGTTGAATCTCTTTGGGGTTTGTGGAAATTCAGCTTTATTTCTTTAAAATGAAAACTTTCACGGCTCGTTCTTCCTTTTGAAATAATGTGACTTTAAAAGCACCTATGATCATGACAAGATCATAATGCTTAATTTGGCGAGCTAAAGGAAAGCTCTAAAGGTCACTTAGGGAGCAATTTTATCTGGGATTTTCTCCTTCTAGTTTGAAACCACATGATGTTAATAACTATTTACATAATCCCTAAAAACTGGTAGGCAAATTGTGAGTGTGGAAACATGAAAGGCAGTGTAAACAGGCGAGCTGATCTATGCTGAGGTGTGTGTTTTGACTGGAAAGCTGTGTATCAGAAGAGGGGGGAAAGGCAGAATTCTGCTGTGTTTCTTTTGCCTTAAGGACTTTGTGAATTGAGAGTCCTCTTCATTTTCTAGAGCCTTAAGTTTTTTTGAGTCAGTCTGTAAAAACTCTTGAAATTGCAGTCTTTTGGCTGTTAGCCAGGTACTTCAGTAAACAAGCTGGATTCATCACCCAAAACATTTATTTTTTTTTTAATTAATGCTGGATTGGGAAATCATGATTCACCTTCATGTCTTCTAAGTTCAGTCACGTAAGGTATATTTAATCTTGTATTGTATTTAATCTGGCACTTGCAAAGCTGAAGAAAAACCATGTTTTCTTGACATACAGGTAGAGCAAACTTAGTTAACAGTAAAGATTCCTGCTGGCAGCTTCAAGCAGAAAATAAACCAGAGTGTGTCCTTCAAGAGAGGCCCTAAAAATAAGCAACCAACAAGGAAGCATCATCCATTTTCTTTATACAGATGCATGGACAAGCAGGTCTTGAACTGTCTGAATGCTGAGAAGGGAAATTTGCTGCCCTAGCTGGGTCCTGACCAGCATAAGGTCTGGCTGGAACATCTGAAAGGGACTGAGCAATAGCAGTGGATCAGGAAATAATAGTGGGGTGAATTTCCTAGCCTGGATGTTGGCCTTATGGTGCTGTTAACCACCTGATGGAGTCAGATGTTTGTTTAAACTCAACTGGTAAGATGATTTTCCATTTCTGAAGTTCCTAGCAATTCTAAATCCAGAAAAGAAAAGATGCCAAGAGTAATTCAAGCATATCAGAAGAGTTCTAAAGAACAAATCACATCAGTTTATGATTGTCTTGGAAGTTTGGATGGTTGATTTCTATAGGTCATTTGTGGTTGTAAACACAGAAATAGCTGTCACATGTGCTTGATTTTAACTTGGAGACCTTAAAAGTAATAGAAAGTTACTACAGAAACCTTTGTCCCACCCACCATGGAAGTATGGAAGTATTATTTGGAAGTAACATATGTAGCTTAGTAACAAAAGACAGGAAAATGTATCATTCTGCCTCCTGATTGTGTTATTTACTGTATATACATCATGGCATTTGTATGTTGCTGTCCTCTTTTTCACATGTTATGCCTTTCATTTGTAAGTTAGTCTTCTGGCATCAGCCACCATGATAATTTTCTGGGTGTTACGGAAAAATAATAATATTTTTGAGAATTAATCAAATCGTGGGGATTTTCCTTCCTTCCACTTAGGGATTTGTAGCGAAAGCTTTGATTTTATTTGGTCTTCAAGTTCTTATGGGTTTGTTTAAAAAAACACCAGAACACCAAAAAAACTCCCCACCCCCCCAAAAAAAAAACCAAAAAACAAATCAACCCAGCACAGGTATTTACCAGGTATGGTTTGTATGGTGACCTGAGAACAAAGTTGGCTTCTTGTGCACTTCACAGTAACACCCGATGGCTTTTGACAAACACCTTGACCTCTCTTGGCCAAATTGGCCACCAGCATCCATGAGGCTGAGTCCTCCCAGGCCTGTGGAAGTGCATCAGGTTATTCCAGGCATTGACTGTCCCCTGGAAGCAATATGTATATTCCCCTCCATCTGTAAAAGGGGGATGGTAATACTTTTCTGCCTCGCCTCTCTGTGGGAGCTGGGAGGATTAGTTGTGTCCCCTCAGCAGTGTGTGGGTAGGATGCATGATTGCCCAGAACAAGATGTGCCATTCGGGTGGAGGGGCAGGAAGCTGGGGGGGTCTCCTGACACCTCCATAGCTTGGGGGGCTGGCCTGACCTCTGCAGACAAAAACCAGGTTTCAGCACAGTTGGCTCCTTTTTCTGGGCTCCTCAGGTTTGTGATGTCAGGACCTCTGTTTTCTAAGAGTGGATCAGGTAGGGAAATAGAGGTGACAGCTACCACCAGAGCTGTGCACCTCTCTGTCCCTTGCAATCTTGTGTGTAGTAGATATTTGTTTGTACACCATTTGTTTAGTGTAAGTTAATTTGTATTTGTTTTAGGCAGGGTGAACCTTTCACTGCGTTTTAAGGAATATTTTTAGAGTGCAGATGAGGAAAAAGCTTTCCTAAATCTTTTGTAAATGAATGCTTTCAAGGAAGAAACAAAGCAATGGTCACCTGGGGGTGACCATCCTCACCAGAAGGCTGTTTTTTTCAGCAGTGTGAGGATTAATGCTTTGGCCACCTGCATCTCCCATGACAAATCTTCACACCTTTGCTGGCATCACCTTCTGCACATGGGACACATTTCTTACAAGGTGTCCCTTGCCCTCCTCAGTCTGCTCAAATCCTGCCTGACAACTCGGTGCTCCTGCAGTGTTGGCAAGAAGTCATCATGTTAATAGCCATATTTATTTTCCTTTTCCAGGGCTTCCAGGTACTTATTTTGCTGAGACTGTGAGCTCTTAGGTGAACAGCTTCTTGGGTCTTCTCTGCCATGGGCTGCAGCTGCCTTCTCAGTGTCACAGAAGTGTCACCTCCTGCTGGCACTGTGACAGCTCTATCTTGGGATGCTTGGGACTCCAGGTTTAGCTTTACCCTAAATGTTAATCAGTGAACAAGATTAAAGGTGTAAGTGAAAGGCAGTACAAGTTCTGTCTTCACCTGTTCTCTGTGTACACCTTTGAGCACTTAAGTTGCAGTGAGTGTTGGAATTAGGAAGTGGTAAGAAAGAGGATTTACTTGTGTTTCCTCTAGGATCTCTTAAGACTAACGTGATCAAAATATCACCACTTTCTGAGGGTCACTGTCAGTAAAGTGATTATTTTGGTGTCTTGCCTCAGGGAAAATTAGAAGGAAAGGTGGAAAAAAAAGAGACGTGATGCAATGGGTTGAGGTTGTACCCCCCATTGGTTTGATCTGGGTGTTAAGCAGTTTTAGTCTGTGTCAGAAAATTGTGGATGGTTTTCTCTGTGGAGCATTAACAAGGAATTATGGTGCGAATAAAGGGCAACTATTTTAAGTAGAAATTAATAAGGCAATAAAACCCAATAAATTTAAGTTATCTATTAAAAATGCACGTGACAGGAACTCCATGTTTAGATTTGGGTGCTGATTTTTTTAGTCTGCATCTCTTAAAACACTTCCTTTTCAATAGCAAGGTGCTGCAGCCTTTCTGACACATCCCAAAGGCATTTGAATCAGTGCAGCAAAGGTACTCTGTGGTGTAACTGGTTTACTCTGTGGTGTAACTGGTTCTGAGATGGCTATAGAATCAACACTGTATGTAAGCAGAGTGAAATAAACAGTTTATCGTGGCACAGCTTCAGTTAAAAGCAGAAGAGTGGAAGTATTCATTAACGTTACCCACTTCAATAAAAGATTTGAGATACATTTTTGTCCTTACTCTTGCTCTGTTCTGCCAGTCTCTCTCATAAGGCACATTATCAGTTAGTGCTGGCAGGACAAAGCCCTAAGGATATTAGAACAGCCTGATTTTTATCTTGCCTGTGTCCTGTTTGATGGGAGCTACTGCTTGTGGCTAAAATGCTCTTTAAGGCTTCGACTTGATTCATGTTGCTTACGTTTTGCTCTAGGATTAACATCATCTGCCCAGATCTCCCACAGACTGACCTGGGATTATAGTTACAGGAGAATAGTTTATTGGAGATCAAGGTGACAAACATTCATCTCCACTAATACGGAATAGACTCATGTTTCATCTACCTCAAAGCTGTGAATTGTGGTGTTTATCTCTTTGTATATATATAAATATATTTATTTATATATATAAAGTGCCTATCACCATATTGATAAACATTCTCTGGAACCACTCTGACAGCAGAGGTAAGAACAGGAGTGTGAGGTTTAGGCTATTTGTCCTGCCATTTGCTTGGTGTACGTTAATTTGTATTTGTTTTAGGCAGGGTGAACCTTCCACTGCATTTTAAAGAATATTTTTAGCGTGCAGATGAGGGAAAAGCTTTCCTAAATCTTTTGTAAATTAATACTTTTGAGGAAGAAACAAAGCAAACATCTCATTTCCCCTCCATAATAGAGTAAGTTTTGGGATGCTCATTTCTACAGATTTTAAGCACCCAAGTGTTTTAAATGCCTAAATGACCCAACAAAATAAAAAGAAGTTCTTTAATTAATAAGCTATTTGGAAATAAGTGATAAAAGCATGTGATCTCTACAGCTTTCTTCCTTTTGATGTGCAATTATGGAAAAGGACTTGGACATGATGGGCAGGGAAAGCAGAAATCAGACTGTAACACTTAGAAAATAGGGTAAGAAATAACTTGGTTATGGGTGTGTTAAGTTACACTTACCTGGCAACGTGGATACATACATTGGGTATATTATTTTTACTTAGGGAATTCTAAGGAAAAAATCACATTTGGGCTTCAAAGCCCCAAGTCAAGATCAAGCTCAAGTCTTGAGGGTTTCTTAGCTGCATCTGGGAAATAAATAACAATTGGGCCATAACCCTTTGTGCTTCAAATCCCACATATTTTTCAGGGAACAATCAGTTGTTTGTGCTCCTGACTTGCTATTGCATGCTAGTTTTACAAGAACAGGAAACTATTTCTCTTGTGTTTCTAAAAATCTTACTGTTAAAAAAAGGGTTGCTTGGAACAGGAGTAGTCTTTATTTCTGTAGAGAATAAGAGTGGACATCTTGTGTATCAGAAGGGAAATGAGTTATAGCTGTAACCATTGTCATTCGGGTCCTTCCTTGTGCAATGTGTTCACTCCTGCCAACCAGGGACATGAGTCCTGAGCAGGTAGATGTGCAACATCTTTGAGGTTGGTCAGAAGGCTAATCTAAAAAAATGTGAGTTTCTGATCTGTCTCATTTGCAAGGGTGATTTCAGGCTACATTTATTTTAAGAATACGTTTTTCTTTTTCACGGAAAAGGGCCAAGGTGGTTCCCAGTCTGGTTTTGAGACACAGGAAGGAGCTGTTGTAACACTGATCTTGATTGTGAGAAGCTCCTCTTGCTCAGTGTGCTAAAGATACTGTGACCCTTGGGAAATTGCCCTCATTATGGAGCAAGCCTCAGTTTTATTCCTGGTTTCACTCAGCCCTTCCTATTCTGCTGCTGATAGCTCAGGATTCTCCTGTCTCAGCCTCACGTTGTTATGACTTCTGGAGACCTCCTGGAAATTGGTTAGTTATTGCAAAGCACTTTGTAAATAACAGACAGTACTGTAAAAATAAATATAGTATTGTTGAAGTGTCATTAATCCTTCCAATAAGACTATGAAGAATTAATTTACAAACTGAGAACTCAGATCTGGGCCTTTCTGTCAGTAAGAATCAAAAGACAGTTCTGTGTGGTCATATTTCATCTGCAGTTTATGAAAGAAATAATTTTTCGTGATGCAAAATTACCTAGTATGCAAACTCTTTTGATTGAGTACTTGAAAACAAACATGGCTTTGTAGGAACTTGTTATTTTCCCCAAAGAATGTGTGTGCCCTCTCTTGCACTCAGCATTGTGCTGCTTCATGTGGTTTTGTCTTTGGTACACAACCCCCTGTGCTTCAGCTCTGCACTTGATTAAATGGCATTATGAACTCTCTAATTATAATACCTTCACTTTATTACACTCGAAAGGATTGCCTCTGGTGGATGGCAGCATGAACAATGTGTAATGGGAATGTGCTATTTTAGTCTCCTTGTTTGTGTTATTAATATATGCGTTGTGATCTTGCCTTCTGGTCACCATCATGGAGTAAAATATGATTGCAGCACTACACATAATGAAGTGATGATGCCTCTTACAAATGCTTCACTGTCCAACTAAAAATCCATCCTTTTATTGCATTGGCAAAATCTATGTTGAAAGGGGGGAGTCTCACATGAACGTGGCAACCCAAATACAAAGTAGAGATGATTTTCTGTCTTGGATGGGTGCTTTAAGACATGCACCTTGTCAAGCAAGGCTTTGCTAGGAAAGAAAAGTAGGTAACAAAATGTGTGTGGATTTTCTAGTCTGGATTCTGGAAGCATGGTGCCAAGGAATTTTTGGTGTGGTGTTGGAAGCCTGTCTTTGTTTTCCTTCTCTTTCAGATTAACCAACTTCTTGAACAATAGCAAAGCTGCTGCAGGGTCACTTGTATTTGTGTACAGTTTCTCCAACAAGAAATTGTGGAGGTCCTCAGTGGGGTCCCACTTCACTGGTGATAGTGTTCAAGTACATTAAGCTGTTCACATGGTGCTATCTTGTAATTTTAATACTCTGAGAGCAACAAGGAGAGTTCATGTCCCTATTGACTAAAGCTCTCTCGGTACAGAAAATCCTGGGAATTTGAAGAAGGACCAGAATGGGAATCTGCAGAGACCAGTCTTGGATGAAGGGTGTAGTTCAGATCTTACCAGGGATAAGAGAAAACCAAGAAAAAGTCAAAGTTGTGGTGACAGCCTTGCTGAGAAGGAAACGGTGTATTGGAACTGAGATTCAATATGATGTAGGGAAAAGAAGGGGAAAAAAAAACCACCACAACCAAACCAAAAAGCAAGATAAGAAATGGAAATAGAGGAGTATCCTTCCCTCCTTCCCAGAGGCAGCAGTCAGCTGGGATGGACTGTGTGTCCCAGGTGTGCTGGGGCTCAGCCTGTGGTTTGGAACAGGCACTGAGGGTTTGCTGTCCCCATCCATGCACTGTAGGACCAGGGAAAGGCTTCGGATTGTCTTCAGGTTGAAACAGTGTCATTGTGAGGCTGTAAGAGCAGCATCAGTAATGATTTCTGAGTGCTGCAGGCTTTTATTATTTTAGAAATACGTGGGGGTTTTGAAACCAAGAATGCTGTAAGCTTATTTTAAAAAAAAACAACAAAAAACAACAAACCACAACACAACAAAAAGCAAAACCCAAATTTTTTTAGCATCTTATTTAGCCTGATCGTAGGGGCACCAACTTGCAGGATATTTTGTGTCCTGAGAATCAGATGTGTGGGCTGCTGCTTTGCATGTTTGCACCAGTGATTTTTGTAGCAGTCTGGCAGAGTCTCTGGGTTGAAACCAAGTTTTGGTGGCTGGCAGGCCTGGCAGGCAGCATGTCTAAGCATGGCTGGGTATAGAGCCCTTGTGCATGCTGAAAAGAGGGGAGGTTAGCCATGTGAAACTGTGGAAACCATCCTTAGCCTTTGAGTTTAAAGAAATTCAATTTGTTTTTAAAATAGATTCGATACCTAGTTTTTCCTGCTTCAACACAGCCTGATGGATACAGGATCTTGTAGAAGGCTCAGGGGGTTTAGTTTTGGAGCAAAGGAAGATCATTGGCAGATTTAGCATCATGTGCATGTACACCAAGTTATTCTTAGCATGAATGGAGCTCAGCTGAAAGACTTCTGGTTTGTGTGCTGTTCTGCTGTGTTTTAAACTGATGCTGTGCATAACTGGCATTAGTGAAGGGGGAAAAGTAGTGCTCTTCACTTACATTATGCAAAGGAAAATTGGTGACCAAATGAATAACAACAACTCATTTTTCAGGCAGGGACTGGGAGCCAGTTTCATGGCAGAACTCTATGGGGAAGAAGCAGCCAGCTCAGTTTTTATATTGCTCTGGTTAATATTTCCCTCCTTCTTCTATCCTTTATGTTGACATTAACATTAATTAGTGACTTGCAGCAACCAAAAAGTATTGATGAAAGCCCGTGAACCCAATGTGCTTTTGTAAAATTAGTTTCCTGCTTAAGCAGATATTTTTCTAGTAATTGACACAAAGCAGCCTCAGACAGGGTGGAAGAGGCTGGTTGTATGATTACTTCATGCTCTGTGGTTATTTCATTTTTAAAGTAAAAAGAAGGCTGTGAATGTGGGGCCAGATGCTCCACCCGGGTCCTCAGCTGAAGATTTGGCCTGAATAATTTATTAAGGTGCTATCCTTTACAATCTCTTCAACCAGAGGTCTTGCCATAAAGGCACTGGAATTAGAAAACCTTCCTCTTGTTTTCCTTTGCTTTTGTTACATTACTGGAACATTACAGGAAATCCCAATACTGGTGCAGAATAACAGATCCTACGTGCAGATGGTACTTTGTGTCAAATGCAACATGGGGAAAAGACCCACCCATTTGTAACTCTGTTCTCTTAAATGCTTACTAATCACAGATGGTAAAGTGACTCATCTGATGTTTTAAGGACACATTGAAGTGTTGGGGTTTTTTTGTAGTGTTGTTTGGTTGGCTTTTTGGTTCACTTGGTTTTTAAAAAAGTAATAAATAGGGTTTTGTTTTTTGTTTTTTTTTAATCCCAGATAAACTAGAGATAAGAAAATTGCATCAAATAAGAACTGATTCCAAAATACCACTTTCCCTTGGAAGGGAAAATTAGTTACCTGGTGCCAACCTTGTAGCTTTAATGAGATCTCCCCAAAAGCTCACTCCTTTAAAACCAGACTTTCAAACAGCTACTGTTCCCTGCTCTCTTACAGGACAACTAATCCTCCTGATTTTCCCTCTGCTTTGTTTTCTGATTTCCCTGTTCGTGTAGGAATGTCTCAATATTATAAAAGGTCAAGGTGGTTTCTGTCTAAGTAATGGATTTCTCCAGGCTTTAAAAATGATGCCTGTTTATGGTCCTGCCATCTGCAGGAGCAGCAGCCTATCATAAAGTTACTGTATTGATCTGTCACTAGTGCTGTCTTGTCTGCTAAATGAAAAATGGCATAAACTCATAACCTGGGCCAGCAGTTTTCTTATTGTAAGCCAGACAAAAATGCTATTGATCTCCTTTGCTGAAGTGTTCTTTTCACAGCTTGCCAGCATCAACACACTGTTGTCCTTACTCAGGGCTAATTAGCTAGTAATTTAATGCAACTGAGACAGCAGCCTCAGTTGGGTTTAGCAGCAAGGGAATCACTACAGAATTATGGGACTTCTTTAAAAGGGTGGTCGTGATTGCCCTGCTTATCTCAACTTTTACATTCCCACTTCAGCTTGATTTCCTCTGCACTCAAGAGCTCCAGAACCTGGGGCAGGCTGTTGCTTTAGCATCAGGAGGAAGCAAAACCCAAATGGAGGTTTGGTATCTGTAGTCTTGTATGGTCATGCACAAGCACTTCAGCTCTGTGATGGCTTCTTAAGTGAAATCAAATAGTTCATTGAATTAATTGTGGGAACCCTGTGGTTCATGAGCTTCAGACCAGACAGATTCAGTCACGTCTGAGAGACAGTCAATGAGGCCTTTTTTTGGTTGGTTCATTTTATTATGTTGTTTCTCCAGCCAAACAAAGAATCCACTGCTCAGTTGTTTTTGACCGAAGCTTATATGGTGGATCCTCCTCCCTAAGAAGCATTTCTTCCTAAGGAATACATTTTTCTTAATCTTCCCACCTCTATGGCTGCAAGGAAACTCAGGTTGGAAGCATGGGAAGGATGTCATCGGCTCGCATGTGTTTAGAACTTGTAGGAGTCTTCCACAGGGTTTTTTGATCTTCTTTTAATTCAAATATTTGTATAATTAGGTGTAAGAATGGAGACTGCTTGCTTCCAGTCCCTAGCTGCAAATAAGAAGCAATTGGTACAACTGTCAGATGGGAGGAGGTTTTCATCTTGAAGGCAGCTTCTTCTGTGTGCTTTGGTCAGCCAGGCTGGGCCACATCTGAGTTTATATTTCAGAATCATGCATGATTCAAGTTGTACCTTTGTTTTCTGCTCCACATTGCTGAGCACAACGTGAGGCAGGGTGTACAAACCAGATAATCCTCTAGGGAAGTTACTCTTTTACATTTCATACATGAATTTTTCTGGAGTTTGGGTCGTATGTTGATGTTGTATATGAAAAAGGAGTTTAGTCTATGAGGACACTTGAAATTTTCTTGAAATAAGGGGACTTTTAATCTCTGTAAGAATCCTCAAAGTGCAGCTAACTGTTCTGATGTCCTAATGACTCACCAGATGCTTCTGTGAACTGAAACACATCTGTCAGATTGTGGAACTGATATGCCCCTATATGTGATTTCAAGTGACTGCCTGTAAATGGACATATTGTGATAAATATCATATAGATAGCAAGGATGTCCCTTTTTCAATAGTCCTCTAATAACATTTCACAACATTCACAGTATTCATTGTCACTCTCTGGGGGTTGCTATAGTCATGTGGAATGTCCATCTCTTCCTTCATATCTTTGTGAACCTCTTTGGGGTTTTCTGCATCTTCTCGGCTCCTTTTTAACACATGCAGGCTATTGAGTGGTAATTTTGAATAAAACAGCAGAACTAAAGATTTTTCTAAGCCTTTCTGAAGATTCCCAGTGGCCAATTCAGCTGATTTTAGACTGCACTCCATCTGTCTAGGAAAGAAAGACAAAAACATTAGTAGTCCACACATGAGCAGCTTATTAGTTCATTTGGTGTGTGCAGTACAGTGATTCAAGACTCATCTAAAATATTCATCCACAATTACTGGCACAGCACAGTTCAAAGTGCTTCAAATCTGTGGGCTTGACGGAGAAATTTAAGGAAAATAGCTGCAAATTGATTCTGTATGTAATTAATGAAACATTTCTTTCTTATGTAAATATTAAACGCTTGGGTATTTTTGTCCCCTTTTTCCCTTTCCTTTTACTGAGCTTCCCCCTTCCTGACCTCCATTATATGTTTGTTTGTTTTGTAGGATGGTGGGTGGGCTGGCATGGGGGCATATTCTCTTGGGAGGAAGAATTAATAGCAGAGTTCTGTGACTCATTCACTGAGCAAACAGCTGTGTTCTCTCCAATTCACCCTTCTTCAGATGTCCATCCCACCCCCGGAGAGGAGCTGCCAGAAGGACACATTTGCCTCTGCCTAAGTTGTTCTTAAGGAAAATGCACTTTCCTTGACTGAACCACATGTAAAGGGAGGGTGCAGATGTTACCTCCCTGGCCAGCCTTGCTCTGGGGACACTTCCCTTCCTTGGAGCAACACAATGGAGCATCTCCAGCCACATCTCCAAGTGTCTGAGTGAGTTTTCAAGGGCTCACCTCATGGACGGTGGTGGCTTGGCCTCAGCAGTGCCTGTTCAGAACTGGGGCTGGATGCTGGTGGCTTTATTATGGCTTTAAAGCTTTTGGAGTGTTGGAGAGAAAGGGCTTCCAAGGACAGGAGAGAGGCGAGCGAATGTTTATGCAGAAGTGGAGTTGGTGAGGCAGGGTTGGGGTTTTGTTTAGGGTCTCTCCCTCCCTTTTTTTAGTGAAATGAAGCCATGTTTTACAAATGCTATCAGTGGAAGAGATTAAGAACAGCCTGCAGGAAAACTCAGAAGATCCTGAGGCAAACTTCAGCTTGTTTGGGAGTGTCCTTCCAGCTCAGATGTCTGCCAATTGTGCAACATTGCCTGCTCTTGGCTGCCTCTCTGAGCTGCTGATGACCTCCAGTTTCAGCACGGGTAGCCTGGCATGAGGGTAGATGCTGGACCCTGCCCTGCAGCCCTCCAGGGGACCAGAAATCCAGGATCCAGGGCTGCCAGTTTGGGAGTTTGCTCCACAGCTCGTGTGACACACCGAGGAGCGTTCATCTGCTGCGGCCAAATGACTTAGAGGGAAGATGGTTTGGGGGAAGACTGCTTCTAGCTATCCAACCCCAAGATGTGACTCTTCCTCTGAGGCATCAGTGCAATTACTCCTTTTGGTGGTTTTATTTTTCTGACATTAATTTGCAATTAAAAGGCTTGGAGCTCTACACTCGTGTTGGGGTCTCCGTGTCACAACTTTCCTGCTGCAGACAGCACGGGCCATGAAGGTGACAGCCCTGTGCCACACCAGCTGCAGACACAGATTTGCAGGCACACACATGGTGTTTCATATTGCAGAAGAAGGTGTATGTAGTGTCCAGCAAGCTACTGTGAAGTTAGTTTAAAAAAAAAAATTAAAAAATTTGGCAGTGGAGAGATTTGAACTTGTGTGACAAGTCCAGCTTCATGCTGGAAGAGATGTGTTCATCCGTAAGTTTTGGTACACCTGCTTGGTACAGTGGCCAAAAGCAATGATAATATTTGTAATTAGTAATTAATGAGTTGACTGGCAGCAGTATAGGATGGTGGTTTTTTTCTTTTTTTTTTTTTTTTTTTGCCTTCCACACACATGAACTCCTTTCCCTTAATGTAGGTCTTGAGCACATCACTTCAGCTGCCTCCTGTTCAAATACCTGTTTAGTGATGAACAGAAATTTGTTTATTGATCAAGTTTAAAGGGTTGTTAGGCAGGGGTGGCAAAAAGACTTACCCCTGGTTTCACATTGCTAGAAGGAGAGGGGTTGTGAATGTTTTCTTTACATAGTTTAGCAAAAGCTCTTGGATACTGGCTTTGATATTTAAAATGAATGCACTGAATTATTAACTTGCTTTGTTTTAAGCAGATGAACCAAAGGGGTTTTTGCTTTCTGCTGCTGAGGTCAGAGCCCTCTTTTGTTATTTGAGGCAAGCAAAGGAAAATTTGGGGGGTTTCAGTTAAGTTACACAAAAAGGCTTGAGTGAATGCAGGATCCAGCTGAAAACTAGAGGCCAGGAGTTGGGGAGTGGTGGTGGTATGCACTTTCCACAGTTTAAAAAATGTTTTAAAAGTCCTTTTTATCTAAAAAAAAAATTGAGAGTTTTTTCTTATAAAACCAGTATCTGTATTTAAGGCTTTGTGGATTTTTTTTTTTTTAAAGTTTTCTTTAAAAACCATCTTCCCTTCCACTATCACAAGTGCAGTGTTATTTTAGATTTCTTTCACCCCCATATTTTTCCCTTAATGTAGGTTTTAGGTTTTTTTTTCCCTCAGCAGCAAAAAACAATGCACTACATCTTTTGCTATGCTACTGTGCTTTTTAGTAATGCCATAAAGATTAAAAAAAAAAAATAATGTAATAAATCCACTGCCAAATGTAAGACATTTGTTAGTCTCAGAGATGATGGCTTAATTTTTAGTATTCCTTGGTGTTTTATATCTTGACATTTCTTATGACCTACAATTAAAATTACTTCAGTGAAGTCTCAACTTCTATCCAGATTGCTGAGTGTGGTGGAGTGTCTCCAGGGAGAGCATTGAGCAGCTCGCTAAATCAATTTGTTCTTTGCTCCAAACAGATTAAATATGTTTTACCACTTTAAATTAAAAAATAAATAACCCCACATGACATAACTGCTACACATAAAATTAAAAAGGCACTCTGCACACTTTGAAGGGTAGTAATTTTGATGCCAATGCTGTGCTGATAGGATTCCACCAGAGAGAAATGAATGGTTAAAAACAAGCATGTCTGATCCTGTCTCCCTGTTCTCCCAGACTCCTGTGAGAATTAAGTTGATGGCACACTACTTGGGTGGGTGCTAACTGCTAGTATGTGGCAATAATCATCTTTAGCAGAGCCTGAGAGACTGCATCACCTCCCTGGAATTTTTTTGTTTGGTTTGTTTTGTTTTTTTTAAATTGTCCATACATGCTGCTTTCTTTTCAGGTCAGCCTTCTCCCACCTATTCCTTCAGCAGGAATCACTGCAGAACCTTCTTGTAACTCACCTGAACCCTTAGTTTATGCTTCCAAATGTAATTTTTGTAGATTAGCTGATTTTGTATCCAGCACACAGGGGCAGCAAAGGGAAGTCAGTAGCTTCTGGTAGGCTGCAAATCTTTCTGAGGAAAGTCAGATGCACTGGTTATGCCAGAAGCAGCCTTTTGTTCCTTCAAGCCACTTCCATGGCTGTTCTTGAGTGGATTATTGTTTAGGGCTCTGTAAGTACAATAGGACATAAGGGAAAGGAAAAGGGGAAAAAATTCTAAACCAAACCAAAACATACTAAAAAAGTTTCTACGGAAAGAGATGGCGAATGGTTTCTAATAATGGGATTTTACAAGATATGTCCAAGCTCCAGAAAAATGATTCAGCTTGAGCCAAGATGAAAAACTCTTGTTATCCTCTGCCTGTGAGTTGGCATCTCTGTCCTTTGCCAGGAGCAGAGGATGCTGCTTGTATGCTGCTGTCAGCTGAGGACCAGGGAGGAGCAGCTACTGCCACGGTCACTTGTGAAATGATAACGAATTCCCAACTGCAATTGCATGGAATTCATCTGCCCTGGGTTGATTTTTTGCTGTGGGTGTGAGGCTGAGTTCCCTTTGGGCTGGTTCCCTTTGCACAGAGTGGGGACACGAAATCTTTCTTATTTCAGCTCATCCCAAAGCCACCTGCATAGATCATTTCTTCGCAGAAGACACCAAAGTGCCTGTCCTCCTGCTTCTCTTTCCCTCCTACAACTTCCACCCTTTCCTCCCTCCTGGTTCTGGATCTCCTGATCCACCCTTTGACTTGTATCCAGCCCCTTAAATCTGGAGTGCAGGGCTGGGAGGGAGGTGAAGTCCTTCCCTGTCAACTTGAGGGTTTCCAGGATTGTGGTGTGAGAGCAGAGACATGGACAGCAGCAGTGTTGGCCTGGGAGCTTTAGGTGCAGTGGGTTCATCTTGCCTGCATCTTAGAAAAGAGAGCTGGATTGGAAAAGTGATGAGTAATCTTCCAGTAATGAGATTTTTGAGGAGCAAAGGATAAACTGAAGGTTGTGATACAGCTTACCACTGCTGTCAGGCTTTTATAAGTAGGGTATGGCACAGCTCTCATGTTCCCTTCCATCCCAAAGTGAGGAAATTCCAACTTCATGGCTTCCTACGTCTGAGAAAAAAAGTGTACTCCAGTTATTTACTTATTTTTTAAAAGTATTGTGAAATACAAGTTTGAGACTTCATTTCTGTTTATAGCAAAACGAGAGGGTAACTTTTTGTTAAAAGTCAGGAAAATTAATTCAGGAGATTGTGACTGAATAAACAAAACTTCTGTTTTTACTCCAGTGAAAAATAGAGAAAGGGGGAGAAAACAAGCAAAAATGATAATCCTTGTTACTTTGAATCTCTCTTATTTAGCTCTACCCTGGTAGCATAACAGAGTCAGCCTGAAAAAAAAAAACCACCCGGGGGGGTGTTACTCCCAGGAGTAACAAGGTGATAAAGCAACCACAGATGATGGCACTTCTCAGTGGCTGCAGCTTTCAGCATGCTGAGCTTCACCCTCCCAGCCCCCTCTGAGAACCTGCTTCTCTTTTGGGAACAGACTGTATGGGGAAGAAATAGCGCAGGAATGCTGGCCAGGGGTTTCCTTGGGACTTTTTGGGGTGCTGGGATGCACGAGGGGCTGATGGCAGGGCTTGCTGGGACAGGCAGGCAGTGGGCAGGGGGGAAGATGATTTTTGTGGTGGCAGGTGAGGACCATGGGGTGTTTCTGTGCCCCTTCAGGCTTTCTGCTGCTTGTTTGGAAAGTGTGTTCCTCTTTCTCTTCTATCAGATGAATGCTGGCATTTTGCAAATCTGTCACTGATGCCTTTTGGTGTTACAGGTTTGTGTGCTTTTTGAGTCTTTTTTTTTTCTTTTTTAAAGAGTATTATTTAGGAGCAAGTCTGGGTGTGGGGAAAGCTGAAAGTTGTCAGTTTGAAGCTGCAGTTCTCGCTCCCCTTCCTCTGCTTCCTTCCTCCCATATCTTCCCAAATTTACTTTCCCTCCTTACCCCAGCTTTACCCAGGAAAGGACCACACCAACCTGCTTCAACCTCAGTTTCTCTCTCTATTTTTCCCTCCAAACACCCCACCTGCCTTGCATTGCTTACTCCAGCATCATTTGATGCTCCTCTGTCACCTAAAACTAGCAGACTGACCCTTTCTCAGCAGAGGACAGCATCTGATGCTCATCAGGCATACACTCAGTGTTGATTTGGAGTTGTTTCAGAAATTCAAAAAAGGCCAAAACTTCTGAGTTGCTAGAGGACTGTGATGCCTAACAAGGGCTGCATATAATATTTAAACACTTCATAGAATTTTGTGCATCTTCCTGCATAGCAGAAATGCTCTCACTGACCTGTAAGCTTATTTAGGAAGTGCAGCACTTTGTGTTCTTCACTTATGACCCAGTTACAGCCCTGGATAAATGAAAGTTGGGATTGCTGACATGCTGTGGTTTTACAGGAATTTTGACTTTGAACAATATCCAGCAGTTCAAGGACAATAATGCTGAAACTTGGAAATAACTTGCGAGGAGAAAAACACCCTGAAGTTCACCTGCCTTATGTATTTGTGTAAGAAGATTGTACAACACACTTACTTATCTTTGCAGTATTTCTGCCTTCCAATAATTTCTCTGTCTGTTTTGCATTTGCCATCTCTGAATTTTTGTTGCATTATGTAGATGCCAAGTAGTATTTTGAGTACTGAAGGGTTTGGTCTTGGTTACCCTTAGTATTTTATTTATTTATGGTTATTTAAGTCCACCGAGGTGTAAACAGTGAGATACTGTAGGGTTTCTCAGAGGATAAGGCTGAAGTTGACATATGGGGCTCCAAGAAGATCTGCAATACTCCAGGAAGGTGTTTAATAGTTATGTCTCTGCACCCAGTGGGATTTGGGCATTATGAAAAAGCAGGAGAAGTTGTTTGTGCTTGACCCTTGGTTTGGTTCTGCTCTGGCAGGCGGGTCAGACTCCATGATCTTCAGAGGTCCCTCCCAACCACTGACATTCTGTGATTCTGTCACCCAAATCCATCCAGATGAGAGGATTGAGTTTTAGGAGGCCTAAAGGTGAACTCTGTGTTGTTACCCTGTTGGATTTCTCCCAGTTCCTCCCCTTTTAATGTTTCTTATGTACTTTAAGACTTGCTGTGATGCATCTTTTGCTCTCAATGTTTCCCTTGTGTATAGTGACATTTTCTTTTGATTAATCTTGGCAAAATCACTAAGAAGCAGAGGGCCACGTTAAAAGAAAAACCATTGAAAGAGTCTGGAATGTTGGGCCAAAATGACTGGGTTTGGTGGCAGGGGGTTAGGATGCCCAGGGCTCTCCCCAGTGACTGGAGTTAGGGCACCCCTGGGGGTCTGCAGCCACCCCGGGCCAGAGTGAGGATATCCCTGGGGAACTGGGATTAGTGGATGAGAAGACTCCAAGCTGGGAGAGGGGAAATCAAGTGAAACAGCAAGGAGTGGTGGAAGGAGAAATGAGAAGGGAGGAGGAGCAGACAGAAACCCTTCTGCTTGCAGTCCCCAATCCACAGCCTCCTGTTCCTTTGCCAAAGGCGTTGGGATGGACTGAGTGTCAGGCATTGTGGATGGAAGGGGAGTTAGGCTTGGGAAGCAGGAGGAAAAGAGGTGTTGATGCAAGTGTTGAGTCTTGGGAAGGAGGAGGAAAGGAATTTCCCTCAGTGTGTGCTGAACTGCTTAGTCTCTTTTTTTTCCCCCAGTTCCTGAAACGGTGAATAAAAGTGCATTAATTGGCAATAAATAAAGCAAAATTCCCTGAGCTGGGTTTGTATTGCCCATGACATAGAGAAAACAATTTGGGGGATTCTTATACTATTTTGCTAGTTTTTGAGTCTTTGGGGTTCATGTTAATCCCCTCTACAGCTTTGCTTTTGAACTTGGAAGCCTAGAGGTACATCCTTTAAAACAAACAAGCCCAAATCTAAAAGATAGATTTTTTTTTTTTTTTTCTGTGTTGATGAGATCATGGAGAGCTGGCTTTAGGAAAAATTCCTGATATTGCCAGAGACACAATAAAATCACCAGAGCTGACAGCCCTCTTGGGCTGCCTCTTAACTTCTCTTCTTCCTCTTAACTTCTGCAGCCTTCCCTGCTTGTTTTTTATCATCTCCTTCACTCTGCTTATTTTCATGGTGTGATCTCCTTGGAGCAAGGGTTTTGGCTGTTATGCACTTGTAATGCACCACATAGGCACTGCTACAGAAATCACCTAACACAAAGTGCCTGGGATTTCCAACAAGGAGCAGTTGGTGGCCCAAAAAAAGCATTTGGCCAAAGCACTGGCGTTTTTGTGCTCCCTCTGCTGGATCTGGCAGAGCAGGAATTGGCTGTCTCTTCCCCAGTTCACACCCAGCATCTCCCTGTTTAGGCACTGGTGGGGATTTTGGGAAGGACACTCTGCTTTCCAGCTGCCTCCCCATGGGAGGTGAACCTGGTACAGGTGTAAAAAGGATTGTGTGGAGTTGTACCACCCCGAGACCGTGGTTTCATGCTGGGAAAGGGGGAGCTGATGCTGGGTTTAAGGTGTTTCTGGTTGTCTCTTTTTTTTTTTTTCCCCCCACCCATCTGTTCTTGTTTTCAGCCATCACCTGTTACCCCCAAACTGTGCCCGTGAAGACTGTTTTGGAGATCTTCCTAGAAAGAGGATGGGATAATGGATCAGGCTTTAATAAAAAGCTAATATTACTTCTAAGAAACTGTGAAGCAGAGCTGGGGTTGGTGTTGAGGGCACGGGAAGAGGCTGGGGTGGTGGTAGGGAGGATGATGAGGCAGGCAGCATGATGAAACAGGGGAGCAGATGCTGGTGGGGACAGTGCCAGTCTCCTTAGAATAAGCTTGAAGTTGATTTGCCAAGAGAGTGGGTGGTCTGTAATGGGAATTCACCAAAATGTTAATGGGACAGTCCTTTTCAGAGGTGCTCTGTAAAACAAAGTAGGAATTGTGGTACCATTTTTAGACAGGCAAAATGAAAGCGCTGAGGATGGGGGGGAGTTGAAACCTTGACTTAGTGTGTTGCAGCAAGGCAGTTAAAGCAGGTTTAAAACTCCTGCCCTGTGCTGTGTTGGCACAGCTCTTCAATGAGACAACATGCTGAAGGAAATGAGTTCAGCTGACCAGGCAGCTGCACAAAGCCAGGGGTTGTCAGCAAGTGTCCAGGAGAGAAAAGTGAGAGGTAAAGTTTAAGCTGCAGGGAAAATGCTGCAGCCCAGTTTGCCAAAGTCCCATCCTGTTGTACCTGGACTGGTACCCAGCTCCTGGGGCAGACAGAACCAAAGTTTATCCTTTGTAGAAATGAAGTTAGAAGTTGGATAAGTAACTAATTCCAACATCATTTAAGCCCCGAGTCTGGTTTGGCTGAAGAAGTCATGGGAACACATAGTGAATCCCAATCAATTAACATCTTTCCCTGGACTGTAGAAGCAGAGCAAAAGCACTGGGAAAAACTTCTGGATGAGAATAAATGTGTTCTGGGGGATAGCATTCACAGCTCAAATGGGGCCTTAAAAGGCCCATCATTCACCCAGGGTGCCTGTCAAGATGTAACTTCTCTAGAACTGCTGTTATTTGTGGGACAAGCAAACCAGCAGAGCTCCTGCCTGAAGCAGATGGTCCCTCAGTGGCACTGAGTGAGTCAGGGATAGGATTGCTGTTTCTAACATATATTTATCAGACGTGTATTTGTTCTTTGTTTATACTGTATTATCAGTGAACAGAACAACGTGGTTGCAGAACAAATATTGAATGCAAAAAACAAGTTATTTAGAATAACTTGAGGTTTTTCTTTGGCATGCTTAAAGTCACCTCTGACTTATGCATCTTGGGAGTTATTATGGAAGTGTCTGTTCCAGCAGCTGGGAGGAACCTGGGCTGGCCATGAATTGTGTGCCTTATTTTTTTTTCTGTAATACTTTTTGACATTTGATGGAAAGAAAATTTCCCATGCAATTTAGTCAAACGAGAAGCAAAAAGCAGTCATCTTGTTCCTTTCCTCAATACTTGCTGAGAACAAGTGTCGTGTGAGGTTGTAAGGAGACCTTGTCTGCCTGCTGAAACAGCATGTAACAGAATACACACAGCCCAGAAACATTCCCTGGTCTCCCTTTGCAGGCTTTATAATTAAAAAGCCTTTCCTAGAAGTTGCAGTGCTTTGCCAACAGAGTCCATAATCTTGCTTTGGTTTGCTACAGACAGGACAGTGGGTTTGAGGTATTTTTGTATATTTGCTTAAGCAGAGTTTGGGGCTTGGTTTCCTTTTTTTCATGGCACTTCTCACAAGAGTTAGCAAGTACCTTTTGTAAAAAGAATAAAGGAGACTTCAGCGTGACTTTTAATGGAAGAGCAATTGCTATTTGTCTTGGGAAATTCTGATGTAAACCTCAAAAGAGTTCTTAATATCTTTTCCTTATCTCATCATGACAGGCAAGAAAACCTGTAAGACTTAAACTGCTGGAGTGAGTTCTAAAAGCCTGGGGGGTGGCAGAGCTGGGCTGAAGCCCCAGCCCAGCATCACATCTGTCCTCCAGACTGGTCTTGGGACATCCAAATGATCTTCATTCATTTCAGGTCTGCTCAGTGAGCTTCTTCAAATGCTGCCATGTTATGCAGGAGAAGGGAAGTGTGATATATTTGTATTTTTATTGCAGGAAAATGGATCTTGTTGTGTGAGGGTGTCGAGGAAACAGTCGCCTGCTACTGAGAGGAAGAAAGGCCAGTGGGAAATATTCAGGTAGGAAAGCTTTATGGACCACCACTTGTGGCCCTCCAGTCTTTTTCCAAACACTGCATTTTATTTTATGCTTTAATGGCTGATCTGCTCACTATCAAAGTTTATTTGTTGTTTTAAGAAGCAGTCCTGTTTGGTCAATTGATTGCAACAACAAAACACTGCAAGCAAAGCCCTCAGCATAAACATTCCTGGGGCTATCCCTGGTACAGTATTGATCCTGATACAGAGTACAAACAAATTACTCTTTGCATGAACCATTCAAGCTATAAAACAGAGCCATAATATGTTCCACTTGCTGTCAATAAATGTGTATTTATAATAAACAAAGTAGAAACCTCTGAATAAAAATGAGCAGTAGTTCCAATGGTGTGTTCAATAGCTCATGTCCAGCTGTTGAATGAAAGAGTGGGCACTCAAGGGTCTCTGTTGCCTCCCACCCTTAAAAGAAATCTTTGCCAACTTGTTTCTCCTTTTGTTTTGGGTTTTCTCAGATGTTTTAAGCATTTTATAAAGCAATAGGTTATCTCATCTTTGCCATATTACCAGCATAGTTCAGAGGTTCTGAAGAACTTGGTCTGTGTGTTAATTTTCTTGTGGAGCAGCTGCCTTTCCTTACACTATTATGTGGGCTGTCTCCACTTTTGCTCCTCTGGCATTTCCTTATGTAAGAAAAAAGCATTAAAGAAACACTTGTGTATTTGTAGTTGTTTGGAAGGCAGCTGAAATTAGGGGAGGGAAGGAGTCAGTACCCGTGTGTCTGTCACCACTGAGGATGCATGGAAGGTACCTGAACCCCATTTCTAAAAGGGAAAAGTTAAGGTTCATCACAACATAGCTTTTATTTTATTTTAATCTGCTGTGCTGTGTGGATATAATCCTCCTCCCTCTCATCCATGTTTTCAGTGCTGCCCTTTGATGAGCCACAGACAGTTGACCCGAAGGCATTTCTTGATGAACATTTCTGTCTGCTCACAGCCTTGAAAAACTCAACCTTTTCAAGAGCTGTATGGGAGAAAAATGTGTAAAACTAATATTAATAGGCTGAAAGAGATGGGAGAAGGAAGACTAAAGTGAAAAACTTGCTTCCAGCAGAAATGCCATCCCTCTTTTACCTCTGATACTTCGAAGCATTTCTGACATGGCTACTAAAGCAAATTAGTGGTGTGTGCCTGGCATTTGCTGAGCTTTTTGTACCCCAGGACTTTCTCCAGTTTCCTGTGGTGGTGCTTTCTCCTTTTTTGTTTTAAAGCAAAACACAAATTTCTACTGATGCTCAACTATTACATTATTATTGATCCATACTCCCTACATCTCAAACAATTACTCCCAAGTAATCCACGTGATTTGTTTGTCAAAATGAAAGCTTATTACTCCAGCTCACATTTTGAGTTGTTTTTCATAATGTTTAGGAAAGCTCATGTGCATAAATCATTTCACTAATAGGTCTAACTGAAATGACTCTGGAAGACCATGAGGAGGAGAGGTCTTAGCTATGCTGTAATTTCTTGCAGTTGTATTGATTGTGACTCTTAATAGATTTAGAGGACATGGCAAATAGTTTTTCTTGATTCTTTAAAGAGTATATTGTGTTTTAAGTTCACTAAACATGGGTCTAAGATATTGGTCTCTTACTATAAAAATAGCATGTGCAGGCATAGAAATGTAGCAAATAATAAAAATTAAGAAAATGCCCACCAAGACCCACTCCGTTTTGAAACTGTACTTCTGAAAATTTCATGGGGATTTCCCTAAGCTTGAATCCTCATGTAAAAAAAATAAAATAAAAATCACTTTTCTGTTCAGTGTCTCAGGAAAGAAGTTCTTTGCTGTGCCTTCAGGTCATATGGCCTCACTGCTGTAGAGCTGGAATGTTTGCCATGGTATTTCCGGAGGCTTCCTAAACACAGAAAGAAGCAGGGGGGTTTGGAGAGCTGGGGTTTTTTGTTTGTTTGTTTGCTTGTTTTAAATTAGTATTTTTCCCCTTCCACATTTTTTCTTTTTTTTTTTTTTTCAGCCTGATTATATTACATTTTAAGTGTGGTTTTAGGTTGCTGCTTTGTTTTGGTTTTTTTTAATTCAGAATGGGTTTTGTTTGATCAGTCCAATAAATATTGAGCATTTTATAATATCATAAAATTTTTAAAGAAAAAAGGTAAGACAACTGGCAATTTTTTAGCTGCTGAGTTTGTCTAGAACTATTTCTTTCTTGGTGTCATACCTGGCAACCTACATATTGAGCCTAACTCTGCTATTTAGATGGTCTTAATGGTTTACTTTGGGCCTGTGTCCCTGTGAGTGGCCCTCAGTAATCTGACTTGAGAGCTGTCATCTTGCAAACCAGGGCAATGCAAACAAAAGATGAGCACTCAAACAAGGTTACAGCAAAGAGCCATTTCCTCAGCCCTGCTTCTCCTGGAATCCCCAAGTCAAATCAGATAAGCACAGAATTAGTTCTGGCTCCTAGGATGTGAGAGTTAAGATGATGCAAACCTCTTCCTTCTACCTCTAGGAATTGCAGATGCTCTTTTGGAGATTTTGCAAGCACCAGCTCAAAATGAGAGTTGTGTTAGTCTGTCCTCTCATGGGTTGGTCATGTCTTAGTGGGGACTTGGGCTGCAAGAGCCCCTGCTGTCCCTCTGACAACCCTGGGATGGCAGAGATGCATCTTCTCCTCCTTTTCTTTCCTTCTCCTTCCAGCAGAGCTGAGCTGCCTGTTGCACAAGGGCAGAGAACTGACCCATGTTTAAAAGAACCCTGCAAAACTGGGAAGGGAAGGGGCATGAATGGACTCTGCTGAGCTTAAGCAGCTCTGTTGGCTACACAAGACCTTAAAGCTGTCCTAACACTACCAGGGAGAAGTGAGGAAAGGGCAGGGCAAGGTGAGCTGGCAACAAGTGGTTTGAGGCAGGAACTGCTTATCCCAGCTTTGCCACTGTGAAAAATCCCCCCAGCAAGGTGGCCGTGGCTTCCATCAGGGCACAACGAAGTGGGGGAGTTTTATAACCTTATCAGTATGGGTTTGTTGCTGAGTCAGATTATAAATCACATCAGAAGTTACACAAAGGTGACACAGCCTGTCTTAGAGCTTTACTTTAAAGCATGGAACAGTTGGCTTTTTCCTAAATTGAGGCCCTGAGCTGTCATGCCAAGAGCAGTAGATCTGGAGTTGAGCAAGAGCTTGGCTTCTGTGCATGCTCAGGGCTCCCTTCTCCTTCATCCTCTCCCATACCAAACTTTTTGAAGCCCATCTTTAATGTGACTAATTTTTTAATTATGTTCTCCTGGTGTGGATGTGTAGCATCATTTGCTTTATCAAAGTAAGACACACAGCAGAAGCAGAAAAGGCTGGAGGTTTGAGGAAGGGAAATTGTTCCCCAAACCAGCTTTATTGACAGAAATAGATGTAAGAAAATGTGAGCACCTTTCCATCTAAAAGAAGACAGGAAAAACCAGTTGAGGCTCTTGTTGTGACCATGTTGGAAGAGCTCCCATGCCATAGGGGTAGGCAGATGGGGTACAGCAATTGCTGCTTTGGCCACTGAAGTCTGAGCCACTACTTCTCTTTCCATTTCTGCAATTTCAACTCAAGTCTGAAGGCAGCCAGATGAACTGGGAATGCTCCCACTTTTCTGGGTACTCTTCCCTTGACGTGTCAGGATTAGACTGGGGATTCTGGAATGGAGAGCCCTTTTTTTCCCCCCTGCTTACCTCTGTGGTTGTTGGTAGAAAACTCCTGGGTCCTGTGACATAAAACACATCCTATGGTAACTGGACAAAGTGTTTTAGACTGGTCTAGTCCAGAATGGTGGTACCCACTGATTTGTAGCTAGAACTAAGAAGTAATCTTGAGCTGTACGTGGGGAAAATAACAGTGGTTCAATGATGGACTTAGATTGTAAACACTAGAGAGGCTGTATTTATCTTTTGTAAAAACCACGATGCAAAAGCAAACTGTGTTTTAAGCTGAGCATTGTCTGCTTGTATATGGGCTTCTCTCCAAGTGAGCATGAAGAAATGTGAAATATGCCCAAGAAATCTTGTGCAGTGTAACTGAGTAAAATGCTGGTAACTTCTTTCTTGAATTGTCTCCAGTGCTGTGCTTTTCATTAAAAGGCTCTAGTGCCTTCAGTTTTAGGTGGAAAAGGGACACAAACCCACTTCTCTTTAGGTAGCTGAAATAGTGTACTCAAGCTTTCATTTTTTAGGAGATATTCCATTGTTTTCTCTTGTTCTTTAGTTTATTTAGTTCTTTACACTGGATTGTACCTTCCGTGCCTTTGTGAGAATGTGCAAAAAAAAATTTTTTTACACTAAATTTTGCAATGGTAATATGTATATCTGAATATTGATTTTCATGCCATATGGCTACGGCCCCATCTAAGACTTCCCAAGCCATTTGAAAGACATTTTATTTAGGCAGGCCAATGGTTTAAACTTTTTCTCAAAAGCTCCTTGTTCTTAATTGTCTTTGACAGGGGTTGGGAAAGATGTCACTTCTGCACAGTGAAAACCAACCAAAAGCAATTGGATTTTTAATGAAAGATTCTCTATCTGGATGAATTGATACTGGCAGTGTGGTTTTATTTTGCCTACACAAAAAGCAGTGTGCACATGCTGAGTGTGTAGAGAGGCCTTTCAGGCTGAGGTACTTCTTTTGGCAGATGGCTTCTGAATTATTTTCTTCTGGTTATTTTTAAAAAGTAAATATTGCTTTGAAAGGAAACCACATAGAATCAGTGTTCAAGTATTCTGTTTATCATGTAAATGCACGGGGGACTGCTGTATCCTATACCAAACCTGTTTTATGGTGATCTGTATTTGTAACTAACTGGCAAATACTTCTCTATCTTCTCTTTTCTCCTTAATCTTTTTTATCAGTGGTTTATTCCAGCTATTAGAAACATGTTGTTCTGGGATATTGTAGATCAGCTGCTTTAGAAGCCAAGACTTTGTATCTTTTCACTGAGAAGATATGAAAGGAAAGGGGTTGAGTGGTTAATTTGACTGTATAGCTTGTGTATATTATATATGATAGACATATTTTGGATATATCAGGTATATGTGTGTAAGTTGATATTCTTTTTCAGAATTGAGGCTATTAGTAGTTAACAATTAGGTGTTATATATGTATCCTTAAATAGCTGATAAATTTTAAATCAGGTTAAATTAACCAGCAATAATAATACTGGTGTGGATTTGAAAATAGTTTTCATATTGAAAAATATTTTCCATACAACAATTGTTTCAGTACAACTGTGGGTTTTTTCACACACTTTATTAGGCCTTGATATTTCTGATAGCACAGCTTTCTTTTTCAGGCCTTCAAGTGGGAAAAGAGAGGGAAATTTATTTCCTCCTCAAGACAAAAGAACAATGCAAGTGTAATCTCAGCTCTCTGTATTTCTCTTGTCTGTGGCTAAGTCCATCTCTTAACCTGGTGCGATTAATCTGGTTTGATTTATTCATGTTTTTGTAAGTTTATGAAAGGACAATGAAAAGGGAGGAAAAAAAATTCCTTTGAAGCATATAACAGTGATTCAAGCACTGCCTTGAATCATGAAGCTATGTGTGGCTGAGATCTATCTGCATTACCAGAGTGTGACATGCCAGCAGGTGTAGAGCCCCAGCTGACCATCAGGGCCAAGTATTCCAAGTAGTTGAGCTCTCCTGAGAATGTCTGGCCTGCACCACAGATCAAACTAAGGCTTTTCAGAGAAGGGATTTTGAGCTAACAGACTGTGGCAAAACCTTCACGTAGAGACACGCTAATCTAAAATTTCAAAAGTGAAAATAACCCTGATACAGCTGCAGGATGTGAGCATTTGGAGGAGTGTGTCTGCGACTCTGCTCCTACCTGTCCCCTACAGCTCAAAGCTCAAACAACTGGAAACTAAAAATACTGCTTTAGAAATAGAGTGGGAGGAAGAAAACAAGCATGAGCACCACCTTTCAAAGATACAAAATGTTTGCCACAGCCATGGGCTGGTTGAATAAGGTGTTTCCTTTTGTTACTTGTGAATGAGGTTCTTGTACTCGTTCAATGGATTTCCCTCTGGCTCCTGTGCTCTCTTACTGGGTGGGCAGGAGCTCACTAACTTCTGTGGGCTGGTTTCTGTTTAATGTAGTTTAGCAAGGACAGTTTTATTACTATCCTTTCAAATGTAAACATTCCCAGCCTCTCCAAGTGCTCTTCTTACAACATGCTGGCTTTTTTTCCCATGATGATTTTCATCGCTACCCTTTGATTTCTGCCTCATTTTGCTCTGAGTCTGCATTAAGGTTCTGGAAATTTCTCTTGCAAACTAGCACCAACCCCAAGGATCACTGCTCCTTTAGTATTACCTACTGCATCAGAGGATTGCTGGTTTCTCAGGTCCCTATTTGGTAACAGATATTTCCTTCCCTGAGCACATTCCTCTTTTGGATTGTTCAAATGTTCTCCAAATGGAGCAGTTTCTTCTCTGGTTGCTGAGACAGGAAGGGGTCAGTGCAGAAAGTCCATTTAACATCTGTCCATCAAAGTGGTTTTTTTTGGTTTTTTTTGTCATTATTGCCTTGCACCTGAGAGAAGCTGAGGTGGAGTGCTCTTCAGCAGTTTGTAGAATCTTGCAGGACTTTTCCGTGCTCTTCCCCCAGATCTTTGGCATTTCTGGTACCTGTGTCCTAGCTGGTGCCCAACACCTGCTAGGAACCTTTTTTTTTTCTCTTTTTCTTTTCCTTTTTCTCTTCTCTCTCTTCTCTCTCCTTCTCTCTCTTCTCTCTCTTCTCTCTCTTCTCTCTCTTCTCTCTCTTCTCTCTCTTCTCTTCTTTTTCCTCATGCTGCCTCTGAAGTTCTCACCTGGAGACCCCTTTTCCCACCATCACCTTGCTGTCCTCAGCTCCTGTTGGTTTGCAGTCAGAGCATTTTGGAAGTGCATATAGAGGGGAAAAAAATAGTTCTTGCAGGAGAGAGGTGTACCCTGAGAGAAGGTGGACCTACACCACGTCCTGTGGGCAGACAGGAGCTCATCTTCAGCTGCCACCTTCTCTGTGGAGCCAAACCAGAAGCCCCATACATATCCATCCTTAGCACTGTGCTGAGCTGGAGCTAATAAGCTCAGTCTCTTGGCAGGATGTGTTAGATCAGGCTTACTGCTGGGCTAATTGTGCTTACACAGCTTCCAGTTTGGAGCTGGCTCATTTACAGCTGGCTTGGCTGGTGGCCAAGGAGGTTTGCCTCTGCCTGCAGTGTGCCATGGAGACATCCACACATCTACCACTTGAACGTGTCTGTCAAAAGCAGGAAATTATATTCAGAGGGAGGGGACAAATCTTTGGCCTGGCTGCAAGTGTAAACAAGGACAATATTAATGAATGAGGAAGTAGGCAGCAGTTTTAAGAAGAAATCTGGACTGGTTGTTCCAAATGGAGGCTCACTACTGCAAGTTGCTTTCGGCCCCTGTTTTTGGCACCATCTTGTTCCTCAGTTACCACTGGTTTTGTTGTTGTTGTTTTTTTAACAACATTTCTTGGGAGCATTTCCCAGACTTAAAAAAAACTTCGTAGTAGGAGAGAGCAGCCTGGTGTTTTAGCTGGGAAACAGAAATTAACCTGAACAAAAGTTTAAAAGTAGGCAGTATTTCAGAGGGGAGAAACTTGCCTTTATGACTAGCCCATCCTCTGGTTTTGTCTTGCCTTACTTCATATCTTAGTGAATTAATTTGTACAGTCATTATTATGCTGGATTGTTAGGTTTCTGCCCATCTTAGTGCTCTATAGTTACCTAAAGGTACAACATACTCCATAGTAGGAATTCGAGAGGAAGAAGAAACCCAAACTCAAGTTTCTTTCTCTAGCTTTGGGAAACTAGAGCTCAGAATGATGTGAAAGCCACATCCTCAGCTGGCATATTTGGGTTTCATCAGTTCCCAACAGTTGTGTTATTTACTTCAGGAAGAATGTCCCCTCAAATATTAAGCAATCTCCTCTCTGCAGAGGAATGTGGTGGTAGTCACATGAGTGCCTGTGTAGAGAATTGTAGAGCAAACCTGACTACTCTCTCCTTTTATTGTGAAATAATAAAATGATTCATCAGCCACATCACTACGTGCTCTCTTAATCTCAGCCCATTTTTTCTGAAATTATTTTCTTGGTCACAAACATCCATGCATTGCTGCATTAATTTGCTTGACAGTTAAGAGGCCACTTCTCTGTCTGAGCAAGCCTCAAAGAGACAGTACCAACCTTTTAGTTTAAAAATTGCTGTTATTAAAACAACCAGGGGATTGTATCTTTGCACAGGCAGAGCTGAATAATGATTTAGCTCCCAAAAGTAATTTGAAATTTCAGCAGCACTAAGTAATATTTTAGTGGCAGTATAATCCTGCACATCACATATTAAGCCTGCAGACTGTGCTGCCAGTGGAAGAACCCTGCAGTCTGTAAATGACACTGTCACACCATGGTATTATATTCAGGTCATTAGGGGGCATTTTACAGGATTGAAGTTATCTGGCAGAATGTCAAGGGTGAATAGTATAATCTCTGTTTCTTTGCCTCTCCAAAATACATAGATTTGGGTTGTTTTTTTTTTTAAAAAAAAAAACAACAAAAAACCCCCACAATTATTCCCAACTTACCAGTGTTCTCTGTCTCAATCCAGTGTATCACCTGGGTACCACTTGCACTGTCAACAAATATTGAGAGTGTAACCAAAGGAAAAGGGAGTAATAGATACAGATTGCTGGAAAGGCTGATGGGGTAGGTGGAGAAAACAGTGTGCTGAAGGTTGTGGGTTTGTTTGGGTTTGGTTTTTTTTTTTCTGTATGAATTGGAGCAATTGACAGACAAGCACAAACTCAAGTATTTGGCTTTTGTGGCAGGTGTCATCAGGTGTCCAGGATGACAGAAAATGCTGAGCCCCAAGATGAGTGTTTTCCAGAGCAGATCCCTGACACTCACCTTCTGAAGAGGCAGGGGCACTCTTGCAATTGAAGAGAGATGGACACTATTTTCCCCATTGTGCCTTAGCAATTCCTTCTGAATTCATCTGTGTGGCCCATCAGAACGATTTTGATACCTCTTTTCAAATGCACTCATCATTGAGACAGCTCTGCTTGAATTTAGAAAGAGATATTAGGCTGTGAAAAGCATGTGCTCTCAGCAGCTTATTGCTGCCTCTGGCAGAAGTTAGTGCCATTCAGATCTGCTAGCTAGATAAGTTCACATGATTATTCCATGAACCATCAGAGACAAACTCAGCTGGGTCATTGTAAACATGTAAATAGTAGATTTTGAATCATTCTGCAAGAAACAGGTAATCCTCACAGACGTAGCCTTGCTGGCTGGTAGGCAGTAAATTTCTCCATGTGAGTCTTCCCTCATCCTTTGTTCACTGAGTTTTAACTACAGCTTTTGGGCTGATTTAACACTTGGAAAAAACAAAAACAATAGTTATGAGGAAAAAAAATAAATCCCTGAAGTCAAGGGAAGTTGAAGGGCTGTCTGACTTGCAATGGGGAGAATGGCAACGGTGATGATCTACTTGGTCAGGGGCTGATAAACTTTGCAACCAGTAGAGTGGCCTTCATGGGGTGAGGAGATGTGTCTGTCCCCTTAAAGGGGCTGAGGTGGGAACCCCAACAACAGTTGGCTCAATTGAATGGTTTCTTTTCCTCTAGCCTGGAATGTGGGCCAAGTTCCAGTCTAGTAATTCCCATTCTCTTCTTGCTGCAGTCTGCCTGCTGGGAAATTCGATGGGAAAAAAAGAGGAGTGTTTGGTTGCTGCGTGCCAGTGCTTGAAAGGAGTGCTCAGGGTGCTGGAAATTATTTTCACGGGTCTTCTTTCCAAAAATAGCCTTCCCATCTTTTTAGAATGGTGCAAGATGCATATTTGTAGAGGAGCATTTGCCATGCAAATGGGAGCATTGCCTTACTTGGCAGACCTGATGCTGTCAGAGGCTGTGGAGGCAGATGAGCAGGTAGAACATGACCGTGGACAACAGGTCCATGTGCAGACACCAAAGGGGGAGCAAATGTTCTCACAGACATCTGAGTGTTGGTGCTGGGGAGTTGAAAGGCAACAAACTGCAGATAACAGCTGAGTTTCTGTACCCTGCCTACACAGTGTCTTCTGCTGTCATCCTTGGAGACAGAATACTGAGCTAGATGGATGACTGGATTAACCCAGTGTGGCATGTCTCCTGTTCCTCCTGCATTCAGGTGTATAACAATATATAAAATATTACCCACCCTGTATTTCAAGTTAAATCAAGAACAGCAGGGGCTTAGAGCGTTCTTTAGTCTTTGACTTTTTTAGATGAGCAAAGAGCAAAGTTTTATGTTAATATTTTCCAGGGCTTTGTGTAGCCTACTTTCACAGTTTAGATTTTGATGTTACTTTTGTTGTCATTAGCTTTTATTTTAAAATGTCTAAGTGGGAAGCTAGTTCTGCTCCACCGTTTCTGTTGGGTGTTTTCCCAAGTTAAAGGTAGTGGGCTTTCCTGTAAAATGGCTGCAGACAGCTTTCCAGAGTGGGTCTCTACTGATCTGAGCAGCTAGCAATTACTCCTGTGAGCTGTCATTTTAAAGTAAAAATAGAAAATGTAAAATATTGATTACATATGCAAGTACAAGAAATGTACATCTGTATACTAGCTCTCCAGAAGCTTGTAGATAAAAAAAGATTTAAATCACATTTTTCCTTCTACTGTGGCACAAGTAATAGTTGGGGAAGTATGTATGAACCCATAGGGCTGTGAGCTTGTGGAGAGAGCTTTATTCAAGCTATACTGTTAAACCAAGACTGGAAATATTCTGGGATTGCTTTTCCTAACTAAGATGCATGTGCTTGTTATCGTGGTGCAGCAGTCAGCAATACCACAAAGTTCAGGATGGGAGAGGTATTTGGTTTTTGTCTAATGCATACTATATACCAGGTATTTACTGCAATCCATACACAACAGAAACAAACACTGTTGGCACTTAACATCCCTGTGCTGCTCCTATTGCCTTTCCACTGGATTTGCAGAGGCTGCAACACTTCCCTGCTCCTAGGTTTAGATAATTCAGCATTTTGCCTTCCTCAACTTAAATAGTGCTACTTTCACTCACTGTAGAGAGACAAGGCCTGTTTTCCTCCCAGCACATTGAAGGAAAACCTCGGGAATACAGGCTTCACTATCCTGAGCCAGTGAATTCACTGTGAATTTTTGGATGCAATCAGCTTGAACCGTTGCCATCTGTGGTTTTGGTCCAGAAACTTATCAAACTAACTTGTACCTTTAGCATCTTATAAGGATGGGTCAGGAAGATATGAAGATTGTTGGACAATTCTCATTATCTGATGAGATGATGTGTATATAATAAGCTCTGAATAATTGCACAATAAAGTAATCATCCAGCAAATTACTTGTTCCTCAGTTACCACTGGTTTTGTTGTTGTTGTTTTTTTAACAACATTTCTTGGGAGCATTTCCCAGACTTAAAAAAAACTTCGTAGTAGGAGAGAGCAGCCTGGTGTTTTAGCTGGGAAACAGAAATTAACCTGAACAAAAGTTTAAAAGTAGGCAGTATTTCAGAGGGGAGAAACTTGCCTTTATGACTAGCCCATCCTCTGGTTTTGTCTTGCCTTACTTGGCAGACCTGATGCTGTCAGAGGCTGTGGAGGCAGATGAGCAGGTAGAACATGACCGTGGACAACAGGTCCATGTGCAGACACCAAAGGGGGAGCAAATGTTCTCACAGACATCTGAGTGTTGGTGCTGGGGAGTTGAAAGGCAACAAACTGCAGATAACAGCTGAGTTTCTGTACCCTGCCTGCACAGTGTCTTCTGCTGTCATCCTTGGAGACAGAATACTGAGCTAGATGGATGACTGGATTAACCCAGTGTGGCATGTCTTCTGTTCCTCCTGCATTCAGGTGTATAACAAAATATAAAATATTACCCACCCTGTATTTCAAGTTAAATCAAGAACAGCAGGGGCTTAGAGCGTTCTTTAGTCTTTGACTTTTTTAGATGAGCAAAGAGCAAAGTTTTATGTTAATATTTTCCAGGGCTTTGTGTAGCCTACTTTCACAGTTTAGATTTTGAGGCCTGCGTTCCCCTGATTTTGATGTTACTTTGGTTGTCATTAGCTTTTATTTTAAAATGTCTAAGTGGGAAGCTAGTTCTGCCCCACCATTTCTGTTGGGTGTTTTCCCAAGTTAAAGGTAGTGGGCTTTCCTGTAAAATGGCTGCAGACAGCTTTCCAGAGTGGGTCTCTACTGATCTGAGCAGCTAGCAATTACTCCTGTGAGCTGTCATTTTAAAGTAAAAATAGAAAATGTAAAATATTGATTACATATGCAAGTACAAGAAATGTACATCTGTATACTAGCTCTCCAGAAGCTTGTAGATAAAAATAGATTTAAAACACATTTTTCCTTCTAATGTGGCACAAGTAATAGTTGGGGAAGTATGTATGAACCCATAGGGCTGTGAGCTTGTGGAGAGAGCTTTATTCCAGCTATACTGTTAAACCAAGTAAGACTGGAAATATTCTGGGATTCCTTTTCCTAACTAAGGTGCATGTGCTTGTTATCGTGGTGCAGCAGTCAGCAATACCACGAAGTTCAGGATGGGAGAGGTGTTTTTTTTGTCTAATGCATACTATATACCAAGTATTTACTGCAATCCATACACAACAGAAACAAACACTGGCCTGGCATTTAACATCCCTGTGCTGCTCCTATTGCCTTTCCATTGGATTTGCAGAGGCTGCAACACTTCCTTGCTCCTAGGTTTAGACAATTCAGCATTTTGCCTTCCTCAACTTAAATAGTGCTACTTTCACTCACTGTAGAGAGACAAAGCCTGTTTTCCTCCCAGCACATTGAAGGAAAACCTCGGGAATACAGGCTTCACTATCCTGAGCCAGTGAATCCACTGTGAATTTTTGGATGCAATCAGCTTGAACCGTTGCCATCTGTGGTTTTGGTCCAGAAACTTATCAAACTAACTTGTACCTTTAGCATCTTATAAGGATGGGTTAGGAAGATATGAAGATTGTTGGACAATTCTCATTATCTGATGAGATGATGTGTATATAATAAGCTCTGAATAATTGCACAATGAAGTAATCATCCAGCAAATTATTATGTTCCTCAGTAGGGAACCTCAATAGTAGGTCTGGCATAAACAGAACTTTTAATAGCCATTGTAAAAGGATTTTAAATATTAGCAGTGTTTATCTGAGGCTGAACTGATATTGAGATCTCTTAAATTTTTTTGTAGAATGAGAATTCTTTGCTCAGAATGAACCTAATGATTAATTGAAGGTATTTTAGAATTAGGATCTGCTGTAGAGTTTGATGCCAGTGTTCATCCCCTCCCTCCACAGTGTGGTACAAAATTGTGTATATTAGTCTTGAATTATACCTTAATGAAGATTCTGAGTAACCAGTAACTACTCTGGTTCCTAACCTGATGACATTACAGGTTCATACAGAAAATAAGGGGCTTGACTAATTCTGCTCATTTTTTTTTTTTGCATAAAGGGAGCTGGATTTCTGCAAACAGTTCTGTTGAATGGATTTCATTTTTACCTTGGTGGAGAATATATCCATGACAACATCTGACATTTTTTGAAAGGCTTTACTTTAGTTTTCTGTACCTGCTAAGTTTATTTTTTTGGATATAAATACACACGAGTCCAATTTACTACTTGTAACATGAACATACTATGCAAGCTACTAGAATTGTAGTGTTTACAGATGTGATGTTCTCTGATGGAGATGCTGTTCTTGGCACTATGTCTGTTTTTGTGCTTTTGTAAGCTTGCAGTTGATTTTTTTTATTTTTTGGCACGACACGTGCACACACACACAAAGTGCTTCAGGCTACATCTGTGAACCCAGGTGTCAAATTTCTAATGACCTTTGTGTGAAATGTGAAATAATTGCTCAAGTGTAGAGATTTCTTTTTTATGTAGAGACTTCATGTTTACAAGGCACAGCTTGTGATTTCAAGTGTCTCATGAAAATGGGCATGTGGCACGGCCACACTGTCCTCACAACAAACTTTTAATGTGTTGAACTTTAGGCTTCTCAAACTTTAAAAGTGGAGGGAATGACAAAATACCTTAAATACCTCTGCATTTCTATTTAGTGCTGTAAAACCACTTACATTGAGCTAACTTACTGCAAAGGAGAAACATCTGCTGAATTGATTTTCGTGGAGTAGTTGAGTTTCTGTGCTGCAAAACAGTGGCCTCTCATCCAAGAGGGAAAGAAACATGGGGGTATAGCAAGCTGTAAAATAAGAGGAGGAAGGGAATTGTGGATAAATAAACACAAATGCCAAAGAGATGATAAGAGGGTGAGGGCTGAAAGTGCTCATACTCAAAGAAGAGTGAATGGTTCCTGCCTCCCCAGCATCATCCCAACCAAACCCCTAGAAGATTGAAGAGTCAAGTTAAAGAATCCCTTTGGGTCAAAAACAAGGGAGGAGAGAGGTAGTGTGGTCACTGAGATGAGTAACTTCAGATAATGTTTGTGTCAGAGAGGTCATTGAGAAAACTATTGCTTAGGAAGAAGCCTGCCTTAGTGTGTATTTCAATATAGAGCTACATGAAATCAATATGTAAACAGGCTGCTCCAGGTGCAGGTTGTCATTATACCCTCCTTACCAGTCTATTGAGTCTTGTTTTCCATGTGTGTGATGCTGGGACTTCTGAAGCCACAGGGCTTATTTCCATGAGACAACCAAGCCATTCTATAAATCCTTTCTAGTGAATTATGGAGGGTGAAAAAAAAACCTGTCCTGTTTCTGAACTGGTGAAGAGTTCAGGAGGACAGTGAAGGCTCTCGTGGAATTTAACTCTTGTACTTGTCCTCAACCGTGTCCTCACAAAACTATATATTGGCATGAATGCTGAGCAAACACTCTTATCATTATCACCTCTGTATCACCTTGAGCTCAGGACTTACCTTTCTCTGTAATGCTTGGATAGAAGTGATGTCAAATCAAACCGTGCATAAAGCAAGTTTTTCTGATATAAAAAGTGGTTTTGCCTAAAATTTGTGGCTTGGCAATAGGGCTGTATCAGTATCACCACAGGTTTTTTATCCTGTTCCTCTGGACCTTACCAATTTCCTAAGAATAAAGGCTGAGTAAGAGCTTAGGTAACTTGTATGAAATGTGTCTCCTAGAGGTAAATGTCAGTGTGACAGCTCTTGGGACCAGATGTCACATGAGTATATTTTTGCTAGAACATGACCATCTAAGAAACATCTCTTTGTGCCTTACTATTATACAGTTCAACTCTGCAAAGCCCCTAGTGGGAGTAAAACAGTAATTTTCTTTTTATGCCATTATTTTTGGCTCCCTCAGCTCTGCCTGCCAGAAAGAGTGCTGGTGCAGGTGTCACCCAGTCTAGCTGGAAGCCAGTAACTGGCAGTGCAGCCAGGGTTCAGCATTGGCTCTAATACAGTTCAGCATCTCCATTAGTGATCTGCATGATGAAGGAAGCTGACACAGAATGAAAAGGGATGGCTGATAACAACAGAGGGTTGTGCTGCCATCCAGAAGGACCTTGGCACGTTGGAGAAATGGGCTGACAGGAACCTCATCAAGTTCAAAAAAAGGGAAAAGCAAAGTCTTTGCCTGGGGAGAGGAACAGCCCCAGGTACCACAATTTGCTGGGGCCACTCATCTTGGAAATCAGCTTTGCAGAAAATGACCTGGGGGTCCTGGTGGACACCAAGTTAAAACATGAGCCAGCAATGTGCCCTTGGTGTAAAGAAGGGTGGCAGCACCCCTGGCCACGTTAGGTAGAATGTCATCAGCAGAGCATGGCAGGTGATCTCCTCTCTCTCCAGTACATCCATGTCTCACTTGCACTTAGGACCCCAGCACTGGACACAGCATTCCAAGGATGTCCTTGCTGGTGCTGCTCAGAGGGAGGAGATCACCTGCCATGCTCTGCTGATGACATTCTACCTAACATGGCCAGGGGTGCTGTCACCCTTCTTTACACCAAGGGCACATTGCTGGCTCATGTTTTAACTTGGTGTCCACCAGGACCCCCAGGTCATTTTCTGCAAAGCTGATTTCCAAGATGAGTGGCCCCAGCAAATTGTGGTACTTTGCTTTTCCCTTTTTTTGAACTTGATGAGGTTTCTGTCAGCCCATTTCTCCAACGTGCCAAGGTCCTTCTGGATGGCAGCACAACCCTCTGTTGTTATCCTGTCTCTTATNTAATACAGTTCAGCATCTCCAAGAGTGATCTGCATGATGAAGGAAGCTGACACAGAATGAAAAGGGATGGCTGATAACAACAGAGGGTTGTGCTGCCATCCAGAAGGACCTTGGCACGTTGGAGAAATGGGCTGACAGAAACCTCATCAAGTTCAAAAAAAGGGAAAAGCAAAGTCTTTGCCACCCCTGTGGAAATGAAGCTGGTGGCCACTGGGCCAACTGGAACCTTGCATTTAAATCTTTGTGTACAGTACACAGAAGGTTGGTGGTGCTGTGGGTAGGGTGGCATGTGAGGGTTAGGGCCAGCCAAAGTTTTCAGTGCTCACTCTTTGCATCTTTTGTCCAGTCCCAAGCGTTCGGAGTCTGGGAACCCTATTGAGGAAAATGGGTTTTGACTTTCAAGGGGTGGTATATTCGGAGTTCCTCCTAAAATGCAAACCATTAGCCCGATTGTTGGTAGTGCTGTGGGTAGGGTGGCATGTGAGGGTTAGGGCCAGCTAAAGTTTTCAGTGGTCATTCTTTGCATCTTTTGTCCAGTCCCAAGCGTTCGGAGTCAGGGAGCCCTAATGAGGAAAATGGGCTGTATCATTCCAGGGGTGGTATATTCGGGGTTCCNGAGCATGGCAGGTGATCTCCTCCCTCTGAGCAGCACCAGCAAGGACATACTTGGAATGCTGTGTCCAGTGCTGGGGTCCTAAGTGCAAGTGAGACATGGATGTACTGGAGAGAGTCCAACAAAGGGTCACAAAGATGAGGGAATGGAGAATCTCCCACATAAGGAATGGCAGAGAGAGCTGGAGCTGTTGGGTCTGGAGAAGAGAATCCCATCCTTGGGGGGGATCTCTTCAATGTATATTAATACAAAGAAGGTTGAGCCAGGCTCAACCCAGTAGCAGGAGAAGAGACAATGGGCACAAGGCTCAACCTGTGACCCTCTAACTCTGGCCTTGCTGTCACTGAGATGTTGTCTCATGCACCAGGATCTAGACTGAGGTAAACAACTGATTTATCTGTTAGCCAGGTATGGGGTTTAGTCAACCTGGACTTGGTAATTTGCAAAATTACTCCAGAATGATATGTGAGGGAAACTGGACAATGAATATCTTAAGACTTTTGCTGCAGGACAAGGTAGTCTTGTAGGTAGTGTGGAATGAAGAGTGGGAATTGGTTGGTAAATTGTGAAGCATTTGCAGCTGCAGAAATGTTTAATGTTGCTGAGAATCCTTCCCTACATGCATTAAAAATCAAAGTGGTGGTGGGCTTAATCTCAGACACATGGCATAGTTTGGGTGCTCTCTGGATTTAGAAACAAGGTAGGATCCAAGGCCAAGGCAGAAAACTTTATTTATTTTTTTAAAAAAAAACTTTTAACCCGTTGAGTCTATGATAATCTTCCAGGAGATATTTGCAGTTAGAATGCAAAGGAAGTGTCTGCTGCAGGCATCTCAATATTTTAACTATAATTTAAAAAAAAGAAAAAAAAAAAAAAAAAAAAAAAAAAAAGAAAGAAAAGAAAAAGTAAGTGAGGCGGAATGCTATCAAATGAGATACAAGAGCCTGAAACCCCCCACTCAATAAACTGATATGTTCTTCAGGAAATTGATGATATATCAAAAGCTCTTCCTTCTGATAACAATCACTGGCTTAGCTTCCTAAAATGAATGTGAAATTCAAACACTGAGAGAAGGCTGTGTCTGCTTATAATAGTGTTGGGTTTGTGTACAGAGCTCTGTGCTTATCTTGAAAGGGATTCTGACACACAACAAAACCAATGAAAACTGTTTCAGCCAGCAGTATTTTCTTCTGACCTTAAGCACTCCTTGATTTATGTGTATGAGATAAATTCAAAACCCATTTGATGGATATTTTTTGGTTGGTTTGGTTTTTGGTATTTGGTGGAGTGTTTTGGTGGGGGTTTCTTTGTTTTGGTTGGTTGTTTTTTTTTCAGTTTTGTTTTTTAATGGCCAAACATACTGGATGAAAACAGGTCCTGCAACTAAAAGATATATTCAATATGAAGCATATTCTCCCATACAGGAATAAAACTATGAACTTTCTGTTAAATCTTTGTGTACAGCACACAGAAGGTTGCCTCTGTGGTGGTGAGTTGTTTGGTTTGTTGTTTGTTGTTGTTTTTTTTTTTCTTTTAGAATAGATGAACTTTTTTTTTCACTTAAGCTACTTCATAGCTAATCTGGAAGTCTTTGCCACCCCTGTGGAAATGAAGCTGGTGGCCACTGGGCCAACTGGAACCTTGCATTTAAATCTGTTGGTAGAAGGAACACCAAGACCACTGTGACTTATTTGTGGCTTGTGTATAACAGATTGTATCCTTGAAAATGAGCAGGATTAGGTTTACCTCTTTTCAACTAAAAGTTACTGTTGGAAAGGATGCTCTTCATTCACAGGGATACAGGAGACCTGTTGCTGACCCATTCAGTGGGGCAGGAGAGCCCCAAAGATCAGCAGTGGGCACAGAACTGCTGAACCTGGAGGGCCCACCAACAAGTGTGAAATCTTTAGGGTCAAGTTCAGGTTTTAAGATGTGGGTAGATGTTATTTGGTCAGCCAGTCATTGTGTTTGTGTTTTTTCAGTCCTGTTGAGATGTCCTTTGTATTTAGTGCTGTGGGTAATGCAGACAGGCATCACTTGCTCACATTAAGCCACTGTTTAAGTGGCCAAATACATAAGGGGGCTGATTTTTGTGCTGAGCAGCTCTTTCAAAAACTGGCATAATTCTTGCTAGTTCCACTCTTTCAACTTTTTTCATATCTATCTAGTAAAATAAATGCTCTTAAATGTTTGCACACTAATGTCTTGGAGCTGTTAATTATTTATCTTCATGACTGTATGTGTGTGAGAAGGGATTTGGTTACCCTTCTTTTACAGGAGACAGACAAGCTGTGAATTGACTGGTGTTCTGTCTGTGTTATCTTACAGTGCTCCATAGCATGATTCTGTCTTAAAGCTTTTCAAAAACTTCAAGGCAGGGTATTTCTCATTATGTTACACTTTATTTCTAGAGGATTCAGGAGCAAACTGCTGCCATCACCAGACTGGGAGAACTATTGCCTTTGCTCACTTCTTTCATCTCTCTAAGTCCCTATAAAAATCATTAATGTTTCAGTCTTATAATGATTTCAGAGTCTTATGTCTACTGAAAGAAGCCCAAACCAGCTCAATTGTTTCTTTTGAGGGCAAGGTGCAGAGTGCTGTTTTCTCAGCCAGCCTTGGCAATGCCTTCCCCTCCCCAACTTCTTTGTCCCCCTTCTTCCCTTCCCCCTCCTCCCCAATTATTTTTGCAGAGACCTTGGCTTGCTGCTTCTGGGGCAGCAGCAGCAGCTGCTAGTGCTGTCCTGTAATTCTTCCATCTCGGTCACAGGGGACTGGAAGGGAAAAGCCAGTCTGTCTCAGCAGCAGTCCACCAGCTGCTGCTGCAATCTAAAATGGGTAAATTTGCAAAACAGAGCTTTTAATTTTGCTTTGCAGTCAGAATGAAAAACTAGAGTGCACCACCACTGCCATCATTGATTGATTAATAGAAATTTATGCTCCCTGCTCCCTGCTTCAGACTTGGACTAAAAGTACTGGGAAGTGGCTAAAAATAAGAGGTAAAAATACTGACAGATTTTCACATCAGTGGAGTAATTAACAATACAGTGCTGGGTATCTGAGAACACACTCTAGATAAAAGCTGCAGTGTGACACAAAAATATTCACCTAAATCAGGCTATAAAATGATGGTTAGGGTCATAATACTTTCTGAAATACACAGATAAGCAGGGTCACTTTGTTCAAGTGCCAGTGAATGAGGAAGGTCCAGAGATTCTGGCGTAAGCAGCTTTCCTGAAAATATGTATCAAAACATAATTTTGGTTTTGAGGCCTTTTTTTCAGGGAGATGGAAGGAAGGGTGAAGGAGGACAAGCAGCATATTTACTGTAGTTTCTCTGCTAGGCATGAGGTTAGAGTAGCAACAATGCTGCTTGTGTTGTGTGTACACATGAGTAAGGAAATAGCACATAGAAGAGGTAAGCAAAGCCCAAAAAGCCTTTAGAAACACATTTGTAACCTCTTCAATGTGTATTTAGGAATGAGGAATCTTTTTTTTGGACCATTCAGGAAGAACCAACAAAAAGATGGCTGAAATTTGTGAAAGAATCTATTTGCACTTTTGACTCTGGAGGTAGTTCAGAAGACTCGAACTATAAACCACCATCCATCCATGAGAATAATTCATGCAGTTGTGGCACACCTTGTTGGGCAAAAAAACCACTGTTGTGTGTTTAGGTGAGAGCTAATTTTATCACAAGTCAATTTTGTGGCTGCTGTCCCTAGAGAGACCCTATTGCCCTCTGTCTTTAAATGCTCTGAAGCCCTTTGTTGCAGAAGTTGCATGGGAACCACAGTGCATGAAGGCACAAAGCCTTTGTTTGCCAAATCATTACGGGGAGCAGGAGGTGGTTTGTGTCCAGGCTGGTGGAAGAGCTGGTGGCATCTGGCTTTCTGCTGTCCTCAGTTGGTTGCACTGGGGGCAAAGGACTTGGAGAAGGAAGGTGTCATCTTGGTGTGACTGCTGGGGCTTGTGCTTGGGGACATCAGTGACTGTGTCCATTGGGAAAAGCTGCCCTCCAGCATGTGCTACTGGGTAAATCCAATGTGGAGCACTCAGATCTCATCCTTAGAGTGTGTCCACGTTTTAAGTCTTCTACCAAACATCTGTGAGGATCCCAGTGGGTGAGTTGTGCTTTTTTGATACTAATTAGAATACACTTCTAAAGCTTCAGATGCAAATTTGCCTGTTTCTGGGAGAGAGCAGATGTAGGTGTTACCCTTGTGGAAGGATCCAACTCTACTAATAAGGACCTGGTGTAATTTAGTACCCATCCACAGAATCACCAGTCCTTGTTTCTACATCTCATGAGATACTCGTGCCAGAAATCTTAAGTGAAATCTCAGCAAACCCTCATCTCACAAGACACACTACTTTTGAAAAATACATCATGAAAGCATGCTGGCAGAATTAAACTAATCTAGATGTGTCTTTAGGACTCAAAAAAAAAAAAAAAAAAAAAGAAAAAAGAAGGTTAAAGAATCAGCAAAGCATATTGCAATCCATGTGTGTGTGTAGTCTCTTTAATTTGTTGGAATATTTTAGTGGGTGAAAAATATGGCCCTGAGTGTACACCATGCCTTCCAGCTCCAGGGCAAATACAGTAAGATGATATTAAATAGTGACCCATTACCCAGGCACCTGGGAGGTAAGAGAAAGGAAGGCAATTATTTTGCTCTGAAGTCCTTCCTGGTTTTTTGGTTTTTTTTCCAAATAAAAATGGTATGCTCAAATATTTTTACAAAATATTCCGTGGCCTCATGTAACTGGGCAGAGAAGTCAAATCTGGCTGAGTTCACACACTTTGTGTAGTTTCTTTGCAGTGGTTTGGGTGTGCTGCTCACAGGCAGAGGATAGAAATTAAACAACAGAGGCTGTAAATGAGCAGAATACTTGAAAAATACTACTTCAGCCAAACTTTACAAGACTGTGTGCTACTAGTTGCTTGTATTGATCAGAAATTAAGTATCAGGAACAATTTGAGCTTTAGACCTTAAGGAAAGATCACTAGATCATGTTTTAAAAGTTCAGTGTTAGCAAAGCAGGACTCACAGTGAAGGTGCTAAAAATGCAGGCTCCCTTCTGCAGTATCTATTTTCATTTGTCTTCCTATTGTGGTGAAGGCATCTAACTTCTGCCAGGGTTTTCCAAGGGACGTGCTGAATTCTTTTGAAGATGATTGAATTAGCTTTTTCCTTGACTTTTCCTTCCCTTCAGAATTAATATCTTTATTTTAACGTTCAACCAGTCAAACGCCCAAGCACAGCTTCTTCCCTACAGAGATGGTTATCTTGCCACTACAAACAAGACCCTTAGTGATACTTACAGCATGGGCTGCATTCCATTCATTTCTCAAGGACTGATTTTTAATCAAAAGAACAGCATTAAATTCCCAATGAGAACCAACCTGACTCATTTCTTTCCCTGTGGGGATTTGATCCGTGTCTGCAGCTTCCTCTTTAGATGTTGTACAGAGGGGATACCACTCCAGGGGCAAAGCTAGACAGGGAATAATTGAAGGATTGGTTTTGAGGGAATATTCTGAAATGTTCCAGCAGCTACAGTCTCACTGCCTATCTCCCATGTAACTGCTTACATGGAAATTAGAACGTGGCCCTTACCATTGTATTCTGTCTATGAAACTTGAGCTGTATAGGTCCATTCTGGTGCTTAGAGTAAAGCATTTTGAGAGGAGGATAACAGGGTATTGATATTAAAGTAAGTTTCAGAAAAGGGACCTAAAAGCACATTGCAATCTCCCTAAGAGCATACAGTATCTAGACAATTGGAAATTTATTTTTAATTTCCTCAGCCACAGAACTCTTTGGTACTCAAAACTCTTAATAGTCCATATTCCCCAAACATTTACAAGGGAAGGAGGAAGAGGCAGAGCAAAATGTAAGTTTTAAGCTTGCCTAATATGTCACTTGGAATAACATCACTTCTTTTTGTCCTTAGTAAGCACGATGCCAGATCAGGAGCCAAATCTCCCTCTCAAAATTCTCTTTCTTTAATACCTGAGACTGCATGGTATAAAATCAAGAGTGGAGAAGGCTCTTCTGAGTTTCTCCCTTTGCCTGCTGATACAAGCATGATTTCATTATGCAAACATTCGCTCCATTAATTGTGATTATTCCTAATCCTCAGTTTTGCTTAATGGCAAAACATTTCACTGGGGGAAAAAAAAATAGATTAAAGTAAAGACTTTCAGATGGTAAAGGCCACTAATTGAAACCTGCAAGGGAAACCCCCATCATGGAAATTCAAAGTTACAAAAGTTATAACTGAGGATAACTGGGGAAGTGATACCTGAACATTTTCAGTCTTGCAATTTGGATTAAATCTTTTTGTGGTTTAATTCAGTTTATTTTTTTCTTGCTCTGTAGATGTAGGAGCACAGTTTTAGTAAATGTACAGACACATGTGTTTGTACAACATGCTTTTTTTTTTTTCTTCTAATGGAAAGTAGAGGTTTTGGTTGTGCATGTGTGCCCAGGTGGACTTCTAGAAGGAGATAAATCACAGATGGGAATGCTGGAATGCTCTGGTTCTGTTTTCTCTGCTCTTTCCTTTTGTGTTTTTTATTAGTGCCTGTCTTCTACAGTAACCTTGAATTGAGGTCTTGGAATAAAACACTTTTCCCTGTGCAAAGCTTGTGGGTTGTGTGGGTTTTTTTTATTCCTCCACAGACTGTGGTATACAGCAACGTAGAGAGGCCTTATGGTTTTTTTATTCCTCGAGGTTCATAATCCTTTAACCAAAGGAAAGCAGAGGCATGAGAAGGTTTCTCTACCCCCCTCTCCCTCCTGCAGCTCCTGCAGGAAGTAGAGAGCAGAGAGCTGCTCCCAGAGCTCCTTTCCTGTTGGATAAACCCCTGGCTAGCAGGCACACGGGTGGGTGTTGAGTGCAGAAAAATCTGAACGTTGACACTCAGCTGAGAAAGTCAGCGACACCGCGAGCCAGCGCTTGGGCGGCCGGACGGTGGTGGGACAGCACTTGAGAGGGTGTGGAGCATTTGTTAAGGCTTTTGAAAGGAAGAAAATAGCATTCTGTAAGACAAGACCCCTCGAATATTTTGTCAAGCATGCTTTGAGGTGTCTAAACCTGTGTTGTTCTGGATCTTCAGGTTATTTTTCAGTTTCTCGGTGTAACAAATTTTTGGATGCGTAGTATGGTGTTCAGGTAATAGATGTCATTAAGGAATTCCAGTAAAATACAAATCTGTGGGGTTTCAAAGACTTTCCCTGAAAAGATCTATTCTCTGTGCGTTTTCTGTTCTGCATCTCTCTCCATTCCCTCACCCTCAAGTCCATGGATTAGCTCAGTGACTCTTATCAGACCTCTTTTTCCTCTTACCCCCAGATAAATTGATGGGACTTAAGGAGCAAACTCCAGGCATAACCTTATTCCTGCTGGGGACAGGAGCTGCGTTTGCTGCAGCTCTGTGTTGGTGAATGGTACCCCACTGTGCTCTATATGGGAAAATGTGTGGGTGGCAATTTACATGGTAAACAAAGGCAGGTAGGGAAGGAAGATGGTTAAGCTTATGTTTGGTAGTGCTTTAGATCTCCCTCAAACACATCTGTTCAAAATTAGCAGCAAGAAATACCACAAAAGGAAGGTGGGTGCAGATTTTGCTATTTCTAAGCATCAATCTTTAAGCAGAAGGATGCTTACATGTATTTGTTGTGAAATTAGATTTATTATGTCAGGTTAAATTTTTTGATGTAACTTGTCCTGATTTTGTGGCAACAGCAAATTAAGACTGTTCCTGCAACTGTTCCCCTGAAAGGTAAATGGAAGCCTTTCATTCCATCAGCAAAATAGGGTCTGAGTTGCTTGTAGGGTAATCTGCCTCTGCCACCCTAAATAGGTTCTTGTTTGTCATCAGAGGTGTAGGGAGGCAACATGAATTAGATGGCAAGGGACTGGAGAGAATGTCAGGAATTATTGACATCCTTATTTGTGCCGTGTATCCAGTATGTGACCTTGGACAAGTCTCTTCACCTATGCCATATCCTGTTATTAGATTATAAATCTCTGCTGGGAGAATGCCTGTCACAGTATGCTTTTCTATCTACTCTTAGAGAAATTATTGTAAAACAAATAATAGAAATAAGGGTAGCAGGTTGTTTTTTTCTGGAACAGTGGCCTTTGATGGAGGTAGGGATTTCTTTTTAACCTTGCTCTCCTGCTCTGGTGTCCAACTCAGCTGCAAAAAGGTTCCTTCTCTCTGTCACCTTCCTAGTCTGATTCTAGCCAGCAAAAAGAACCCAAACTTGAGAACTCCTATTTATTCAGATAAATAAATGTTGCGAGTGACTGTGTTCAGCCCTTGAAAAGCTTTTGCAAATTCATTCTCCAATACAAATCATTTGCCATATTTTCCCTTAGATTAAACTGGATTTTTTTACTCTGGTGTATAAATTGTGTGTTTAAGTTGTGGTCACAGTGTCTGCTTCCTTGGGGGAGGCTTGTCATTCCAGAGCAGTCAATCACTGGGATAACTGTTCCCCACATCCCTGCTAAACAAGCTCAGCTCGTGCCGCTTCGGGGAAGTCACTGGCTTATTCCATGTGATCAAACTGGTTCCAGTTCACCTCTCGTTTAGAACTGATACCCTTCATGCTTGCATTGGCACTGGAAAGGAACTCCACATGGGAGACTCTCCCTTCCAGTTCACTGGCTTGCATCTGGGCCACTTGCTGACGCTGCCGAGAAGCCGCTGGTCCGTGTGGAAGGCAGCGTCTCACCAGTCTCACCAGTGTGGCTGGCCACAGACTGAGCCCTTCCCTGACACTGGGTTAGCAGATTTTTTTTTTTTTTTTTTTTTGGTGAGGGTTAGTATTAGAAACTTCACAGATTTCCATGTCATTGGGAGGAAAATGTTACTTCTGATTGCAACTCTGTAAGCTTTTGTTTGGAAAATATAAGAAATGTGGAGGAGCAATTTTTTAATTTTTTTATTTTTTTTTCTATTTAAGCATATTTTGTGATTTTAATTTTTTTAGAAGAGTGTTTTCTGTTTTGAGTGGGAGTTTTATTTTTACTTTATTTTTACTTGAGGACACGGCAATTCCATTTTTCACAGTACTGCTACTAACACACTACACTAACATTTCTAGGTAATAGTCACTTAATGTTAGGACTTGACTCTTTAATTACAAAATTACACTTTAATTCAAAATAACATGAGAAATATAGTTTTTAATTGTTTTATAATGTCAGAAAGGATAAATACATCAGTCTGTTCTGCATAGAGCTGAATCTCCTTTACAGTAATATTTCTGTCAAGCTGTTTAATTTGTTGAAGCTTTTAAAAGATGTCATGTGATGCAATTTAAAGTAAAAAATTAAGGCAGTAGAAAGAGAACATACCTGACATGAATACAATGTAACATCCCTGTGATTCAGATTGCTTTGAATATTTTTCCTATGCTGTCTCTGCTTTTTCCTTGGGTGTGACTTTCATCAGTACCCTCGCTGCTGTTACCAAGGTCTTTGCTGATAAATTATTATATAAATTATTATATAAAATGAAGATGGTGTTAGCAAGGTGCTAGCTGGCTTTCTAAGAAATTTGGGATTTTTCTCTGGATTAGAGCACTTGGGGCAGCAGTTCTTCCCCAGCAGATTGCAGAATCCAGCAAGCAGGGTGTCCTGTGGTGTCACGGTGGGGATTGGGACTTGGTGCTTAAGACACTGGCAAAATGGTGCTTCTGTAGCTGTGGGACCTTAGGGAAGTCACCCATAAAATCATGGAATGGTTTGGGTTGGAAGGGACCTTAAAGACCATGTAGTTCCAAACCCCTGAACTCAGTCCCTCAGTCTACAGAGGAGTAATAACAGTACCTTGATTTCTTGTCTTTTTAGGTTGTGAGCACACAATGGTGTTGTTTTTTGGTGTATTTATAAAGAAAATGTTAGCTCTTAGCTTACAACGTTACTGTAACACAGGCCCTTTTCTAGTGCATTTGCCATCACACAACAAGACCATTGGGTTGCCTGTCGGTGGGGCTATGCCAGATTGCAGCTACCCTGACTTTCAGCTATGATCAGCTCTTTGGAGAGGCCCCAAATGTCACTTGGCCAACCCACCTTATTATTCCAGAAGGCAAAGCTTTCCTGGAAGCAGCAAGTGTAATTTTCAAAAGCAGGCTGGCATGGGAGCCCTTATGAGATCCAAAAGACAAAAGGAACCCGAGGCTTTAATGAGCACCTTTGTAAAAGTTAGCATGCAGCTGGTCCCCAGCAAGGCTTGCCACTCTTCTGCTCCATGGTGCTTGTGCTGGAGAACCATGACTAATGGCAGTAATTCATGAGGAAGTGTGGCTTGTCTTGGGATGGCTGAGCTGCTCTCACCTCGAGCTCTCTGGTGCCTTTCTCAGGAGCTCGCTCACTGAGCAGCTGCTGCCCTGCTGGGAGCAAGGGGATGAAGGTAAACCAAAAAGCAGTGCTGCTAACTGAATTTTTGAGGGAAAACTACAGGGTACATTGCATTGTAGTGGTCTGTCTGTGATACCCTTATACACTTCAGCCCTGGGCTGAGATTGCTACCAAGGAGGAGGAGGAGGAGGAGGATGCAGGGAATACATCAGGAATACATGTCAGCAAAGACTGCAATTGTTTTTGTCTGCCTTGAAGTACTCAGAGGCAGTTTAGAAAAAAGGTATTGTAATCATTGGCAACAAAGCCTTTGCCTTTTTTTTTTTCTTTTTTTTTTTTTAAAGCAACCTTATTTTATCCAAATTTCCTCTATTCATGAAGCAGATTTCTTCTTGCATTATTGCTGGTTTTTATGAGGTCAGTAAAAATTTTGCTTATCCCCTGATTTCTTAAATGCAAGGAGTCTCTGGTTGAGGCCAAGCATAGGAAAACACACTGGTGAAAATTAGTCATGATGGAGAGATTTGTTTTATTTTGGCCCCAGTGGGTATGATATCAAACGTGATTTTAAATCTATTTGTTGCCTCATTGGAAGTTTTTCAGACCTTTGCGTTTATCCTGTAACTGCTCTGCAGAGCTGATTTTTATCAAAGGTTCATTATATAAATCTTTTTCAGTCTTGGGAAGATAATGTATCCTTGTGCAAAACCTGCTTTTCTTGAAATCAATGAATGGTGAGGCCCAGTTGCTTGCAGGGCAGGGGTATTGTTGCAAGGATATCAGAAGGTTAAAGGTAGAAATCAGCTAGTGGCTCCAGCAACTCCTAGGAGGGAAATACAGAAAAAGAGATCTCTTTTTGTAAATGAGGTGGCATAGTGGGTAACCCTGCTATATTCTGACTTTTGCTGTAGGAGGTGCAAGTAACAAGTGCAGCTCTAGGAAGAGGAGATTTAGATGCTCCCATGTGGGCTGTAATGGGCAACTTGTGCAGAGAGCCTTCAGAATGCTTTTTGTGGGTTACCCTGCTTAAAAACCCCAAACCTTTATCCAGAACTTTGATCCCTTTTAGGTGGTAAAGGAAAGGATGAGGCATTTTACAGGATTTTCCACGTGCCTTCAAGGTGCTGGGTTTCTTTGGAAGAGGAAAGAGAAATAGCCCAGAAAAGGCTATTCTTGAAATGTTTGTGACCATTTGGGAACTGGGAAGAACTGAAAGTCTCCCTGGATTTCTAGACCAGAGAGATTGTGGTGAGTATATCAGTTTCTGGAAGCCAGCCCAAATCTCTTGAGAGTTTGGAGGTTTGTGCAGTGCGAGTGGCAATTAATGATGCCTGAAAAAAAAAAGATGCACATTTCGGGTTTTGTGAAAGGAAAACTTGCTGTGATATATAAAAGAAAACAGATTTTTAAGTATTTTAAGACCTGAAGAATTATTTTAGTTCCCTCTTCCCTGTCTTCCTCCTGCTCCCCATTTCTATGCCAAATAAATCTGCAACACTGAAGTTTCAGAAGTGATTTAAGAAAAGAACTCTGCTGATGCACATCTCTGTAAAAGACAGATATTTAGTATGAGATTCTGACCATCATTCTGCTCTCTTGTTTCAAGAAACATTTCTTTTAACATTTAAACCCATTAGCCCTTCAGCATCATAAAAGATGATAATAGTGATTTAAATATTCTGTAAGTTTTGATTGCTCTCATATCTGTTGTCATCTGTGTTTTTAACACAACACACAGTGAGTTTAAAAACTTGAAAATTTCTTATTTTGTAATAGAGGAATGTGTGAGAAACTTTTTTTTTCAGAATTTCCATCTCAAGTGAGATGAACTGGAAGTCACAAGTCTTTCACATGTCTTAAGAACAAAATGTTTTAGGAAAAAAATGGCTTGGAATCTGGTGCCTCTTAAAGGAAGCACAGTGCTACCATCCTCCAGCTTCTCAGTAGCTTTGTCTGCAACACTGTTTAATAACAGAAATATTAGTGTACCTGCATCATTGCTTGAGCTCTGAGGAGCTGCAGTGCTAGGACAGGCCTGACCAAGACACTTTGGCTCATCTTAGTTGTTGGCTTTTGAGCAAGTCTTGACTCTGCTGCTGACTGGACCTATAAAGCTTTCAGTATCTAAGGCAGGGACCCTTAATATTAAAAAATGTTTTGTATTCAACTAATGTTTTCTGAGGAAGCTTAATTTCATCAGGAAAGCCTGTGCAAATCATTAATCTTGGGTCCTGATCCAACAAAGAGCTGCATGCAAGCACAAACCTGTCTATGTGGAATTTTCATGGAAGTTCAGTCCTGCTGAAGAGTTTCTAAGAAGTATCTGCAGAAGCCAAGACCTAAAGCCACTCAGTTTAGGTTTCCATAGGATTTTTTTTTTTTAACCATTCTGGAAATGTCAGCTTCATGAGACCTGACCTTGCTATGAAAGGGCTCTCCATTCAGTGATCCTGCAGATCCCAGCAAATAGAAGGGGAACCCTTCATCCCTTACTACACGTTTCCTCTCAAGTTTTAAAAGCTGTGTGGCAAGCTTGTTTGCTTTAACAAAATTTGTAATTGATAGTGATTTTTAAGTAAAGATATACATACCAAAACAAGTGCTCCAACTATTATACAATGTTTTACAGGTGTATTTTCCCTTTTGTTCTATTAGCATTTATTCTGGTTTTATTCAGGTTTTCAGGGAGAAAATAAATTGCAGGTTTTGCAAGTGTTTTTGTATAGTGCTCAGTGATTAAAATGTCTGCAAGTTCTGCTCCCTTGTGCATTACCTACAGTTTTGAAAAAGGAAAACTTGTAAAGACACAAGTCCTCTTGTATCTTTTTGGTAACAAAGAAATCAGTATGCTCTGGTTTTAATATAAAACAACTAAATTTTCTGCATTTAAATAACGGTGCCTTAAAGGGCAGGGATTAAAAGAGTTGGTGAAGGTTTTGAGAATTTTTGAGCTCTAACAATATTTACTCATGTGAGCATTTAGTGTGAACCTGAGTACGTAGGGTAACACGGCTGAGTTAGAGCTGGAACATCAATTGAATAATTAACAGAAGACTGATTGTGCCATGGAGATGAAACCAGCTCCAGGAACTCCAAATGTTGCAGACCTGATAGTCAAAGGGTGTTGGTAAAACTCTTTTGTGATGAGAAGTAGGTATGTTGTGATTGACTGACCTATTCTGAGAAAGATCCGTAGGTTCTGTTGGACTCTAGCAGACTCTCCTGTGTGGTTTTGGGAAATCACTGGATCTTTCTCTGACTGTTTATCTTGCCTCAAGAGTTGAAACTATTTCTTTCAATCTTGAAAACAAAGCTGAGGACTGTAAAGACTCCAGCATCAGTTGGACTTGGATCTTTTAAATAGGTCCCAAGATTATTCAAATGTGGTCTTCCAGCATGGCTGTAATACAGGGAAGACTGTGTTTTTCTTTTTTACATTCCAAAAAAGGCTACAGTTGCATTTGAAATATTCAGAAATAGAACTCACTCCTCTGATCCCACCTATCAAGTTGTTGGTAATGAAGCTGTTTTATCAGAGCAGAGGAGTTGCCTTTGTCCCTGCCAGTCTCCCAGGCTCGTGCTGCCCACCTTTTCTCTTCTGACAACCAGTTATTTCCTAACAATCGTTATATTTTCACCCGAAAGGTTTGTTCCAGCCTCTTCAAAAAATGAAAACATAAACACAGGGATATTCAAGTTGCTGCACTACTTTGTGTGCTTTTTAATCACACTGGGCACCATCCCAGGGGTGCCACTGCAACCAGCCACCGACTCCATCCTCAGTAGGATTTTAGTGAAGACCTGGTGAGGAGGTAGTAAAACATCCAATAAGGGTAATAAAAGTTAAATTTTTTATCATTTCCAGCTCCTGTAAGGTAAGAACTCCTTTTTCCAAAGGATACTTTGGTCAGCTGAGAGTCAGAACTCTTTTCCCTCTACTTTTTCTTAGGGTCTAGCTGAGACTAGTTCTTAGGGTCAAGCTGAGACTTACTTTCTTACTAGTTCCTCAGCTAGTCCATGACATCCAGTAGGATCAGCTTCATCTGTTTGGCCTTGGAGATTAACAGCTCCTATCCTTCCTCCCCCTAACAGCAATTACCTTCTGCAAACCTCCTTCAGAGCCTCCTTGTGCTAAAGAATGCACTAAAGGCTGGAGGAGGGATGGCAGATAATGCACTGGGGAGGGAAATGAGACTGATGCAGGGTTTGGTTATAGATATATTTCTCTAGATACTCCACAAAGCTTTAGATGGTTATAACCTTCCTCCCAGGTGCCTTTCTTCTTTGTTTAGCTCACTTGCAAACCTGGCATGTGGAATTGTTTTATTCAAACTTTACTGAAAGACAGCATGTACCTTAGAATTAGAAATATGATGGGCTGTCATCCACTTCCCCAAATTCCATCAGATCTCTATAGTTCTTAATAAATGAACTGACAGCTTATTAATCAGGTGGTACAACAGGAGCTCCGTTCTATTGTAAAGTTTTAAATCATGTTGTTCTACCAGGTATGCAATTCATTTCCACCTCTTCTTCTTTGGGAATGGGAAATGAATAACAAAAAAATTCTATTCAACCCCCACAGTTTCTGGCAATATTAATCAAGAATTTGAGCTACATGTAAAGTTAAAGCTGGATGTTCTTGCAGAAATACAACATACCATCAGGCACTGAGAAATTAAATAACTTGCCTACTCAGGGTCAAGTGAATCCTAGGAGTCTTAAACAAGTTTGCCTTTTTGTTTAGTGTTATAATTCCTAGTAAACAAGTGCTATAACTGTCTTTGAGTTTTTCATTGTTACATGATTCACATGTAATGATTCACATGGTAAAATCTGTCTGAGGCTAAATCAATAATGAGTGAATGCTGGCACTGGCTGCATGTTGTGCAGTTATGCAAAAATTTTGGTTTTTTTCTTGAAGTTACAGAAGACTGTAATGTTATCATGAAAACTGCCACCCAGAAGGATTGCTTTATTTATCCTTTCACTTGGAAGGTCAGATATAAGTCAAGAGAATTAGGGACTACGGTGCTTTATCATGTCTGTGATGAGCACCTTCACAATAATTAAATACTACAGTGCAAGAAATGGTGCTAGCACCTGAACACCCTTCGTGTGATTTTCAGGGAATCAGGCTGGAATAAACTGAGCTGGACTGGCAGAGTTTTAACTGCAACATTTCACTGAATTAATCTGTGTGACCGTGGGCACACCAAGAGGAAATGATTCTCCTAAATATTGTTGGTTGGGTTTGTTGTTGTTTTTTTTTTTTCTCTGTGAGAAACCACAGCATGCTTGATGAGGGAGATTTGAGCCTGGTGGCCCCAGAGGAGGTTTCTGTGAGTGGGAGATAAGGACATGGAGGCTGGTTAAGGCTTTGTTAGGGTGCTGTGCCTGTGCCATGGGTGGGCTCTCCCTCACCCAAGGGTGCAGCCAGGTGTGTGGTTTGAGAGGTTCCTGGGCTAACTGGCAGATGTGTTTTGCATCCATGTGGTCAATAATCTGTCCTTTTGCAGAGGGTTATGCTGAACTTTGCAAGTAATATTCATCTCTTGTGTCTATCATCTCTGGACAGACTTCACTGACTCTTGCACTGGGCTGTTCTTTGAGTTTTACTACTACGTATACTAAAATTTTTTCTGGCTGAGGGTGTACATGTGTTAAATTTTCTACCTTGCTGCTTTAAATAGGAACATCATTTTCCTCAGTACTGCCTTATCACAGGGTAGCTGCTAGTGGGAGCTCAGGTAACTTGCTTTGCTTTGAAAAGGAGGAGGTTATCATCTCCCTTCCAGCAATAATTGGCTCTAGCCAGGAGGAAAGCCATGTGAGAGCTGAAGTGCTCTAAGAGTGTTTGTGAGAGTGACAAAAATCAAAGTTTTTTCTCTGGCTTTATTCCTCTGGAGACGTGTACTGCAGTGCTACTGTTTATTCCAAAGAGTGAGGTATGGAAAATACTGTCTTCACTTTCCTCAAGTATTCACAGGAATCAGGGTTAGTTTTTTTACCTTGTTTTTTAGTCTCATGATTAGATTTGTATCAGAATGAAGATGCTTGGGTGCACTTACAGATTCTGAAGCACAACTGTGTTCCAGCTGCCAAACATTCCTGCACAAGCTTTGGGCTTCCTTTGTAGGTGAGGGAGATGTGCATCATTCCACCATCTTTTCCCAGGGAAGCCTGATGAGCCTTTGGTTGTTCCCAGGGGCCACAATGATAGCCATGGTGCCAACTGACTACCAAATGCACAGAGCTGGCTCTGAAAAAAACTAGAGAGGTGCAAAATTGGATGTGATGCCTTCCTTGAAGTTGGCTGCTGCTTTGTAGGAGGCTGTTCAGTATGTGTTAGTTACCTTATAGTTCCCAGGCTGGAAAAGGATTAGAACTGACCTTGGAAAAACAATAGGAACTCAACTAGTGATTAGATGTTTATTTGTTGCTTTGGCTTTTTTTTTAATATATGTATTCCTTTTTTAAGGCAGCTGTCTCCTTGCAGAGTTATTGGCAAAGCTGAATGTGAAGCAGATTCCTTCTGGGTTGGGAGACACAACTGATGGGAATATTTGGATGCTGATATGGAGGGGTTTGGCTGGGGAGTGCAAGTGAAGAATTTGAGGCAGAGAAGAACAAGATTGGTTTACCAGTGTCAACTGCTGCATTTTTGTTGATTTCCTCTGCATCAAAATAGTATTTTCAACAGAAAGAATTTGAGTTTCCTGTTGAGGCTGTTCCCATCTGTTTTGCTGTTAGAAATAAGTGGGGTTTAGCCTAAGCAAAGCCCTCTTCTTCCCCTCCTCCTTCCTCTTCTCTCCCTTTGGAGATAAATCATCAAGAGGTGAATTATTCCAGCATGTGGAGGCTCTAGTGTAGTTCCTGAGCTTGTGCCTGTCTTCATGTCAGACTGAATACAGTAGTACCCTTTGCTGGTGTGTCCTTAGGAAATATCCTGCATAAGTGCTGGTCACTTCAAATAAGAAATTCAGTGCCTACGAATTTCCTGAAGAACATTCTTTGTGTTCCAATGAAATTCAAAATCCTCATAAAACCAGCTCTCTTCCCAAGAAATGAAAAAAATTTATTTTCTACTATAGTAATAGAAATAGTCTTTTAAAAAGGCATCTCTCCATTTAGAGCTTTGTGCTGCATCCCACATCCTGGGCTTTTCATATGGTCCAAACCAAGTTCATGCATTTCTTAGGACAAAGAAATTCAGTGCTGGCTTTTTCTGTGTTAGTGATTCCATTTATTACACATGAAAGCACACAGAGATACCTAAATTACAATGTAAATTTATAATTATATCTATAATTATAAGGTAGGTTCAGGGTGGCGGGTGGATGGAATGGGCAAATGAGGAGCACAAGAGAAAACACAAACTAGTTATTATATGTGCTAGGAAAAATTATTACAAATTTAAATATTCCATAAACATTTGAAAATGAAAATTAGAAGTCTAAGATAACTTCATTTTTTTAACCAGAGGGCAGTTGTTTTCTGTATAGGAGAACAAATGAACCACCATAACTAGGTCAATACTATTAATTAGAAGAGGCTGAAATATTTTTTTTTCCCTTCAAAAATGTTATGTAAACATCTTTCTGTTTTGAGAATAAGTCTGAGTACTGGACTACAGAAATAATTACTCTACTATATACTATGGCAATAATGGTATATATGGGAGAAATTACTATTGATTCTGAATTACTAATCAATGTCTAGGTTGGGTATTGCATAGAAATAATAATTTCTTATGGCTTTTTTTTTTTTCTTTTCCCTCTCGTCGTCTTTGTAACCTCTTTGTCCTTTCCCAACATATCTGGTGCATGATAGCAAAGATTACTTGAATGACAGCTGATGGGAAAGAGATTAAAACCAGAAATTAAAGCTCCTGAGCACATAGTTCAGTAAAATACAAAGCTCTTCCCTTTTGTGTCAGGAGGGATTTATTGACAGCTAATTGGTAAGTTGCTCTCCACTTCCACTTTCAGATGCTGTTCAGCTCCTACAGGAGGGATTTTGGTCCAAGGATCTCAAAAATTTCTAATAGGAAAGGTTTCACCCACAAGAAAATAAGGCACTGGATAATTAGGCTGCTTACCTAAGGGCGTATTGTGAGTCAGTGCCACAAACAGATGTTGAGCTCAAGAATCCCTGAATTGTTGTTTATATCAAAAAATAATTGTAATAATAATAAATGAATGTTCTAAGCTATGCAGTCTTCTAGAAGAAAACTGTCAGTGGCATTGAACTTTTTTTCTGATAAACCCCAAAATACACTTTCTCTTTTTAAGCTGGGTTTTTTTGCAAATAGATGGAAAACATTTTTATTAAATGACAAACTGTTTTTTAATCTTGCAAACAGTTGAAGGAGGACAAGCATCCACCTGGTGGATGGGTATGTCAATAATACATATACTTTACAAATGCTGACCTCAGTCTTGAATTGGAGATGGTTTTCTGGACATATTCAGAACCAACTTCATCTTGATGGGTTGGCAAAGTCCTGCTGGATCCTAATGCAACTGGCAAAAGAGAACATGAACTCGCATGATGGCAGTTAAGGTCTTTATTTACACACTTATCCAAATATTTTCCAGACAGGACCACTACAAAGAACCTACTTAACACAGCCTTATTGTGCCCACTAAAATCTTAACCACCCCATAATTTTAAAAGGACAAAAGATATAGTATGTTTAATACAGTAGAACTTTCATGGTGATTAATGACAAGACTAAATAGTCTGTATTGTCATATCTGGGATATTTTCCCGTATTGGGGTCACGAGCCCCAAGTCCTCAGCTCAAGTCAGTTGGTTTTTAGAAGTCACTGATGTGTATTTCAAACTTTCACACTGCTCCCATGAGAAATTCCATATTAAATAGATCCTGAGGAGAGACATTTCAGTGAATGAATTGTTTGGAAAATAGTTGATTTTGAAAATGCTTTTTAAGCATTGGTGGCTTTCAGTAGTGCTTTACCATTTTGTGAGGGACTGTAGTTATTGATTAAGTTAACAAAAACTAAATTGTTGAATCTTTTTTTTGAAAAGAAGTTGATGATATGACATTTTAACTAAAACAATATATTTATTGATGGCAAGTAGAGTAGAATTTTCAGAGCAGGTCTGTTCATCTAATGTCATTGAAGAATCAGAAGGGTTTGTTTTATCTGAAAAGTTTTATATTACTCTTATAGCTTATTATTTTGATGTCCAGATCACTGGGTAAATAAGAAATCTGACTTTTAATAGTCACCCATGAACTTAAGATCTCTGTGCTGTTGCTTACCTCCATGGAGGAAGCTATTTATTCCTGGGTTGGTAAACCACTGATCTAAATGTAGTAGTTGGACGTCTCTGTCAGAGAAGCTTTATTTTTCTCAGTTGTGTGCAACAATCACTAATTTCTCTGGACATTTTTTTAGGAAGGCTTCTAAAAGTATAAAAGCTGGTTTTCTTTTTAGTTCTCTCTCATCATCATTGCGTGGAAGGAAATGTATCCTGCAGGTGAACTGAAGTATGACTGTAGGCTGGTTGTTTTAGTCAACACATCCTTTTCTGATGGATTCTGTTTATGCTAAAAAGATAAATGGTGCAACAGTTGGAGAAAAGTATAGCTTTCCTTTGAATTAGTCTTCTGTAACATAAGTAAATTATCCAGAAGGCACTCAAGCACAACACTTTGATAATACAGGTGTTTAAATGGTAATAGCTATTGGAATTGGAATGGGAGTGAAACAATAAAGTCATTAGAGTGTTACAACATGAAATTAAGCTATTGCTATTACCAAGCAATATTATTATCCCAAAGTCTGCAACTCACAGAGCAAATGAAAACAATGTAATACCCCTCTAACAGTAGTTTACATTAGGATTTAGTTTAGCCATGATGTTTGCTAGTGCTGTAATATCTTCATTAGACAGTGCTCAGGAGCTGGTGCACTGTGTTCAAACCCAGAGCTGAGTAAATCCCAACCCCTAGGAAAAAATTACTCGTTTCTCACAATTCCTACCTTAGCGGTGACTCGCATGTGATGGTTAGTAAGAATGTAGAACGTTAGGAACTTTGTGCTTAATATTTAAAAAACTGAAGTAGCTAGTGAAGACTTGGATCCTGTTGGCGTCCGTGTGGATCTACCTAATTTTAATGAAAATTCATGTTGTTTGGTTGAAAATCTCAGCTTCCAGTTTACTCAGTAATTGTCTGTGAGATAAGGAAGATTTTATTATGTGAAAATGACATCTGTATGTGTTAATATGATGGGAAAAAAATTACTTCTAATTAATTTTGCATGAACGTGTCGTGCTCTGAGCGTACATTTGCTAGGACAGTGTTCTGTACTCAGCAGTTCAGTCTGAGAAAACCAGTGCAGGTGAGTCCAAGGATTTAGGGGCTGATCAGCTTCCTTGAAGACAGCTGAAACTTCTTAAATGAAATTTTTATTTATTTTTTTTTTCCTCTGAACTTAAAATTTCCCTGACAATTTTTGCTAACTTCATAATTTGGTAACTGTAGACTCATCCAATGTACACTGCTGCCTCTAGCAGTGGTGGTGTTGTCCTTGTCATTTATTTGTGCGTTAGTAACAAGAACAGATTTGTTTTCACTCTTTAAACAACTTGTGCTGAAACAATTTGTTCAATTATGCATAATTTTACTTTGAGGAACCCCAGCCATGACCTGGCTGCAGTTTTCTAGCCACTATACATGCGTAGATGATAGAAGGGAAACTAATTTCAGAATTATGAAAAAAATATTCTCTTTTTCAAGAACCCATAGTGCAGATTAAAAAATACTTCTGCTAGCCAGGAATACACCAGGAATTCCCAGCACATGCCTGGGTGTTTCACTGCCTCTTTTCCTTCTAGACACCTCTCCATCTTTCCATGTTTTGCTCTGTGCCTGCCTCTGCTGCATGGGATTTGACCTCCTGCTTATTCAGATCCAGTGCCTCTGTCTTGCTCTCCCACTGCCAGCCCGGGCCAGGGGCTTCCTTTGGACAAGGATGTAGGAATTAATTGATTCTTGCTTGCACCTGAACCCATTTGGGGATGTGGCCCTAGCAGAAGGCTGCTGCCACCCCTGTGTCAAGTGGCTGGATGCACAGACGTTGTGTTTACAGGCTGCAGACTCATTTTATCCTCCCCCCCACCTTGCGTGCAAAGGCTGAGATGACTGAACCATGGAAAATAATCCCTTGACGTTTGTGGGATTATTCACATTTACAGCCAGGCCCCTGCAGCACCTCCTGCACTGATGCCCTGGTCCATGCTGAGAGCCTTGAGACACCGGCGCGGTCCAAACGCTGCCAGTGATGCTGAAGTACCGTGCAGGGTCTTTGCTGAATCTTGTTGAAATTGCCTTGGTTTCTGAGGGAGTAGTGCTTACGGCTGCTATCTTGTCTGTGTGGATTAACTGGGACCTTGTGGTTTTAGGAAACTCAGGAAATTTTCCCATCTGAACCCTCTGCTGTTGCACAGGCTGCTCTCCTGGGTTGTCTTCTGCTCTTTCACAGCTCTGCCCTACTCACCACCATTCCTCCAGTAGTTTTGTTTCCAGAGGAGAGAGGAGGAAAGAAAACCAATTACTCCTTTAGTGACCAGTTTGACATGAGTGTTATTGTGGAGTTTACCTCTAACACTTCAGAATCATCAGAATAACTTCATTTGCCAGTACAGTTTCTCTGCAGGACAGTTTTTCATGCAGACCCTGAAGTAAAAAAGCTGGCCGTGGTATTGTAACTTTTAGGGAATACAGAGATTTCTGTAAGAACTGGTGTTACTTCTCACAATATTTGTAAACAACTTATGTTACTCGGTTTAAACAATACCCTTAGTTTGGGCTGACGCTAGAAAATGGGTTTGTCTGTCATTTTATCTGGGGAATTGTAACCTTGAATCTGATTTAGCTGGCAAGAGCCAAAGAGCTGTGTCTCAAGGTCTGAAGTGACAATGAATCTACATTCAAGTACCCCAGGCTTGTCTTGATTTATATTGCTGTCTTCCTTGCATAAGTGATGGCTGGTGTTTTGGTATTCTCACAGTGAGATCAGTGCAATAGCTGTCCTTCAGGATAGGGGCTGGTTGGGTGAGATCAGAAAAGTATGAGTGCAAGTACAGCATATATGTAGTTGTGCCTTAAAATTCAACCTTTGTTTCTTCTTGGAGCCTAGTCAGGTTTGGTGACTGAATGTTTCTGATCTAGACAAAAAAAAAAAAAAAAAAAAAAAAAAGGTAGAAGTAAAGAGAGGGGGAGTGAAGGGGAGGAGATAAGGGGTGGAGGGGAGGAAGGAGAAAAGGCATGCTGGCTAGTGCAGCTGCAGGCTTTGAGCTTTGTAGGAACTGAAGCAAGGCTGTAGGCTGTCAGGATGAGTGAAGAGCCAGAAAAGATCTGACAGACACAAACATGACTGCTTTCTTCAGCTCTGGAAGTGCAAAGGAACCAGCACAGATCTTGACAGACTCCTTCCTCCTCCTTTGATAGAGTTCTCTATCTATATGTGGGTGTATCTATATATGGGTAGTCACCAAATTTTATAACCCATCAAAACCTAGCTCACTTGGTTAACAGAGAAATATTAGTTGGCTCCACCTGTGCAAACCTTATAATTGGGAAGTAATTAATAATATCACGTGTCTTACTGTGCATTTCTATGTGTCCTGCTTTCACAAATGGTAAGGAAGCTGGTGGCACACTTATGCAAAGTCCTGGGACAGTTGGTGTGTTGCAGTGAACGTGCACAGTTTCACAGATTGCTGTTATGCAAAAACTGAAAAATCACCAAGAACACACACCATTTCTTGGATTCACAACTTGGATTCTACAGCACTTCCACGTGCCAAGAGAGCCACCTGTGTATTAAAACAGGCCATTTCTTTACTCCTGTAACAAATCTGGACTTAAGCAATGGAAAAAAACCCAAACAGAATTGAAGGTAAATAATGTGTAGGTCCTGTATCTTTATTCCAGCTTGATGTTAGTCTTTTTTACTTGGCTGTTTGAAAAATGACATTAATGTGATTCCTGAAAAAAAAAAATTTAAAAACCTGGTTCCAAAACCACTCATTTCATTGGAGTGAAAATTTGGAGGAGAAAACCTGATTAAATGAAAGATCGTGTCAACTGAGAACATGATGTTTCCTGTTTGAAGAACTTTAAAACATTGGCCTTCATTTGAGTTTGGAAAACTGGCTTTCCCTTCAGGAAGTGTTTGCTCCCTGCTGCTCTGCAAAGACGGTGGAAAAGAGAAATCTTTTCAAGTCAGTGTTTCCACTGTAAATGGAAGAAGAACTAGTTTCCATTTTCCTCTTTGTTGCTGTTATTGCTGTGGATCTCAAAACTCCCTGTTTTCTTTTCTGGAGTGAGGCCCCTAAGGCAACCAGATAAAAAGTTAGAAGACTCGTGGGAGGGAAAGGAGAAAAGGGAGAAGGATGAAATGCCTGAACTTTGTGGATCAAAGAGTAAACAAGTTTCTAAGGTATATGTTTTTTGGAAATGCTTGTGTTTGTAAGAATCTGTTCCAAATACCCTGTTCAGTAGTGGCCTTCAGTCACAATACACAGCAATAATTGCACAACATGCCCCCGTGAGTGAGAGCAGCAGCTTTTCCCCCTGCACCTTCTTCCTGGTGAGCCCTTTCTGCATCCTCTCTCCTGACACACATTTAGTTACAATTATTATTATTTTTTTTTAACATACCTGGGTTAGAAAAAAAATTAAATGTGAAAAGGGAAACATATCAGTATTCCAAGAGCACTTTTCCTCAACAAATGTGTTACTTGTTCCTGTGGGCAGCATGGATCTGCAGTGCCACTGCTGAGGGGCCCTCTCTGCCTTGTGGATGTAGCCTGCATGGCCAGTACCCAACATGATAGGAGGCAGAGAAAGTTGTTGCATTGTTCATTCTGCCTGTCACGTTCATGAAAAACTGTTTTAAACCCAGGCACATAACCCCACATCTAATTGTGCTCTCCAAGTGCCCCTTTGCTTAGGGGGAGGCAGGGGGAGAGAGAAGCTCTTATGTGTCTTATTAGTAGGTCAGCCGTGTCTGAATTGCCACTTTATGAAGGGGAAGTGTGAGCAAAACATGTATTTCTGAATTATTGTTGGTTGCAAAAGTCTTAGAGAGCAAAGAAATGCAGTCACACTGCTGATGAGTTCGCCCGGCGCTGTAATTATTGTGAAATATCGACGTAACTTTCTTTCCCTCTTTCAGTCTCACATCGTGGTTTTACTGGTACTACAGAAACCCTGATTGTATTACCCTGGCATTCTCAGGGACTGTTAAGCAGGAGTCTTCTCTCTTTTTGCTCTAAAACTCATCTAAATGGAAAACACATTGTCTTCATTATATGCCAGTGTTGAATGAACAGAGTTGCCATAGCAACAGCCATCTGAGGCCTTGCTGATTTCAGGCCAGTGAATGGGGTAGACAAACAAAGTACCTTCAAAACCAGAAGGGAACAATTGCTATTCATTCAAGCCAGGTTTAAGATCAGCAAATGTCTTTAGCAAAAGAAATGCAGATAAGAAAGTATCAGACATGGCCAGAGAAGAATAACAGAAAATTATCATAATCTTAAACTTTTCTGCCTGGTGGTGCAGCATGAAAGGTGATTCTTAAGGTTAAAAAAAAAACAACAAGCCACACCAAAAAACCTAGGGAGAGCTGAAGAGACAAACCACAGTGTGCCAAAACCTGGCTTAGCAGTGTAAGCCTTGGGAGTTGATGTGTGGTGCTGGCAGCACCACAGTCACACTGACAGACACCCGAAGGACGGGTCAGTGAGGGCAGGGCAGGTCGGGCAGGAGTGTCCCCATGTCCCCTGCTTCCAGGCAGCAGCTCTTGGTGAGGGGGAAAGGAGCATCTTGCATGGCTGAGGTTCTTATCAAGAAGCTAAACGACATGACTGTGGTCCTGAGCATCCCCAGAGTACTCCGCAGCTTTTGAAGGTAGCCAGGAGACCCCAATATGTTTGTTTCCCCATTTTGTTGTTCCTGAAAGACTCTGATACGCAGCTCTACGTATGATGTGTTTGACATATTCAGCATAAAACCCAGTTAGACTTAATATATATTCACATAAAATGCCAAGAAACTGCCTGTGAAATGTTTGCCTTGAATCAGAGATTAAGCGCGGCTGCGTGTTTGTCTGGGATGTGTAACTGTGTTTTCTTTCTCCTTAGTACTACACCAAAATTTAAATAATCATTTTCTGACGAAAGGGCCATTTCTGATCTCAGTGTTGTCTAACACAAAGAGGCAGAGGCAAGAAAATGAGCACGGGCAGGTCACATACTGTGTTGGCAGCCTGCTTATAAGGTTTCTTTGGAGAGCAGTGGGGTGATGAAGGGCTCTCTCCTGTCCCCTGGCCTGGCTGGATGTGGCAATAGCCATCACGTGCAGGGGCTGAATTGCAAACAGACACAGGAGGGAAAGGGCAGGAGCAGGTTCAGCAATAGGATTGCTTATGGGAGGCCAGGTCATCTTTTACCTGACTGAGCACTCTAGGTAGGAGGAAACCTCAAGCGATCGGCTGGATCGTTGAAGATGTCTCTGGAAGGTCCTGGAGAAATTCTTCTATGTTTTTAATCTTGTATGTTAAGTAGCTCAGAAAAAGAAGGTCACAACAATATAGAAGATGTACAAGTTGCTACTGTCTAGGCACTTTAGGCAGTGTGATAACATAAACTGTGTGCTGTACCAGCTGGGGAGTTGGAGCCAAGGTGCCCTTCTGAGACAGAGATCAACCCCCCTGCTAATAATAGGAAGATTGTTATCTTGGGAAGCTGGTCTTGAAGACAGGGTCTGTCAAACTTTACCTGTTTCCTATTTCACAAAGCCTGTGTATGTGAAGGAAGGGTTATAATCATTAGTGATCAGCTACAAATGTCAAGGAAACTCTTAACAGTGATGTAAGGCTGGCAACAGGGATCACAGATCGTGCAGTGGATTTTCAGACTGCTCACCCAGACGTATTCCTATGTTAATCACTCCTACAAAATGGGAATGGTGCAACAAGGTGAATTTCTCAGCAGTAAAGTTTCTGTCAGTATAATGGTTTGGTGGGTTGGTTTTGGTTTTTTTTCCCAGATTAGGGGGAAATACTTCAAATGCAAGGCAGTTTCACACAGAATTTGTGTGAATTTCGACTGAGGAAATATTGGGAGGATAATACTGAAAATATTGTAAGAAGAAAAACCAGATTACCTCAGCTTGAATAAAACATTTTCTAGTTGTTTGTAAATAGACAGACTAGGCAAGATTTAAATCCTGGAAATAAAATTATTTGTCAAACAGGTGAAGTGAACTTACAAGCCAATGCATTAAGTTTAGAAGACAACTAAATGGGAATATGGGGAGTATATGAAATAAGGAATGATATGGAAAAGAATCAAACATCTTTTAGTCTCTGCTCCAAGCAGAAGAACAACATGGATTTGCTGAAACTGAAATATAAAAGGCAAACATATTTAAAACAAGTGATGAGTAACACAGTGAATGTCATCACTGCAGGCTCAATATGGTAGGCAGAATCAGAAAATGGCAATTAATTTTAAAAGTGTGTATGTGTCTGTGTATTTTATATATATATATATATATATACAAACATACTGCAATTTAGGTTTCCACATGAGTTCCATTATTTTAGATCTGTCTTCTTAGTAAAATGCATAAATTAATGAAGTTGTGTCTAAATTACTGGTAGCAAAAACTTTGTTTCAGCTTCTAAAATGGAGGCTATCGGCTGTAGCCTTCAATAGGTGTGGCTCTGATTGCTCTGAAGATAGGGTGCTGCAATACCCTCCTTTCTGCTTTTGTTTATGAAAGTTGCCAGGAGGCACTCACAAATGAAGGTTTTATTTTCTTCTCGTTGATACTCTTATTATTCCGTGGAAGCACGGTGTGTTGTAAGGCTTTGGTTCCCCTCTTGTTTTATCTAATGCCCCAGAGTGTGATCCACAGCTATCTGTGCAGCATTTTAAACAGACCAGGGTTTGCTCTGTCTTTGCAATATTGTCCTTTAGCAGTGTGATGAGCATTGTGCCTCATGGAGAGTTTTTAGCCAGTGACAGTGGGCAGTTTGGATACGTGCTTTCAGCTCTATTTTCTGGGGAGTTTCAATGGATTTGGTGTATTTGACCATAAGCTACCTATGTAAATGTAATTTATACTTTTATTTTATATAGATTGTGGTTAGTGGCATGTTTCTCTCTTACTCCCAAGGACTTGCCTGAAAAAGCTGGGTTTAAACACAAGCACATCTCTAACAGGTTCTAGAGGCAAGGTCTGCAAGTCAGTGCATCCAGGATTGGGGTTCAGGCTGTTGTGGTAATTGTGGTAACCCAGTTACAACCTGGTTATTACTTCCAGATAATTCCAGCATCACTGTGGGGGTTGTTTTGGGCTTCTTTCTAAATGTCTCCCACAAAGCACTGTTCCTATCCCAAAGCTGAACTGAGAGCCAGCACACCTAATCCCTTTTGTCATCATCTGCACACCTTAGGAGAAATTGTCTGTAGCCCATGGAAGGTGGGTGAGACATATGGGATGGCTGTCCTGTGTTCTAGACTACACCACTGCTCATTACATGAGCTTGGAAACTGGAAATGGTTAAGATTCCTCAACATTGGTGCTTATACAGCATAATTATGACCTGCCTTTTCCAAAGCTCTCCTTGCCCTTCTGTACAAATGCCTAACAGGGCTCAGGATGTGGTCCTTGTGTTTTCAGCAGTTCACATATTCTGCTTGTGTTTTCTGCTGTTAGTACCTCAGTGATCTTCAGCTTCATCTTATTCAGTGGCAGAGCACAAAGAAACAGTATTACTGGCTGAGCAGGTGAGTAAGATGATGGATGTGTGCCTCAGAAGCTGTCATTAGGCAGATATTTCATTTTCCTGTGTGAGATCTTGGTTAGATGTGGAGCTTGTAATTCAGCAGCTTCACTGAAATATTACTTGACGACATAAAATAGTTATGGGCAGCTAGTGAGTACTCACCTTCTTAGTGTTTTAGCAGGGAATTTGTTACTAGATTTTAGAACGTTTTAATGCTTTGGGTAATGAGCAGCAAGAATAGTAAAAAGAATGGTTAACTTCAAACAGTTCCAAACAGTAGAAGTTTATCCTTCTTTTGCTAAATATGAGCTGGAGGATGATGTCAGTGATTCATCAGGCATGCTGAGTATGTTCACAGCAAGTGAAACAATCCAAAATATGTCAGTGAGATCGCTTGTATTCCCTTCTTGCAGCGAGATCCTGTCTCGTTTGGCTGCCTTACTGCTTCAGGAGGGTTCAGTACTTTCCATGTTACATTCTGGTGCACTCAGTCCCAAGGGTGCTCAGGTGGAGGATCCGGAGAAGAGCTCTTTCTGAACAAGGGGGGGGCTAAAGCATTATCTTCATCATCATCATCATCAAACTTCTTTGGTTGAAAGAGGAGAAAGTTGTCCCTAACTCTTCCAAACAGGCTGCTTTGTGCAGTCCCCAGGAACTTGTAATAGGAAGATATAATCTGTATCATTTAAAGTAGCCTTCAGCTGAAACAGGCAGGCTTATCATGATTCTTCACTCATAGGCATCAAGGGATTTACTTCTTGTATTGTACTCGTGTCTGATCCATCACAGAATAAAATGGGAGCCAGCAAACTGTTGTCATCTCTGTATGGTGACAAGGCTCATGGTTTCACAGCTTTGATTCTAGGAGCTGACTCTAAAGGTGTCAACCTGTGGGAACTTTTTGATTCTTTTTGCACATTATCCCAGTAAGTCATGGGTTTGTTTTCCAATATAGCAATTGGTAGAGAAACGTAGGTGATGTGTTATGTACAGAGCATAGGAGTCTTCCCAAAGGGGCAGTCTAAATAAACAAGATGTGGGACTAAAGGAAAAGTGTTTCTCCAGGATTGTGTTGTAGCCTGAAGATGAGGCTGGAAATGTCATATTATTCATTCAGCTGTAGTGAATGTGGATAACTAGGAGATCATAACTCATTAGGAAGCTACTAGACATGTGGATTGTATCACTGATGATGATGTGTAAAGGGATGGGAATTATTTTATAATGGAAAGAAAGCTTTTCAGGAAGGGAAAATAAAATTACCTGGTAGCAGAGTGACAGGTATGGCCTGGGCATGAATGCTAACATGCTGGTATTCCCCAGCTGATCTCTTGGTAGTTATGGGGTCAAGCCATGAATAGAGGAGTTGTCTGCTTTCTTGAAATCATCCATTTCACCCTGGAAACTGCTTGCCACTCTTAGAATTGAGAAGTTGGCCCCTTACTTCTGTTTCTCCCTCTTCTTTGGAATGTAGATTGTAACTGGAGATAAATACATGCTCAAGGTATTTTCTTCCTTACTGAGACCTCTTCTAACTTGCATTGACTTATACCTTCCCCCATCAATGCACTTATCCATGTGTGTGCCTTGCCAACAGAGATACAACCTCCAAAGGACAGATATTTCCCAGGAACTGCATCACTGCCTTCAAGTGTGATGAAAGAAAACAATTGGAGTAGAATGTTTTCTTCCTAAGCTAAAAAAATAAGTTCCTATCTCCTTCTTTTGTCGGTTTCTAATGAACCTTGTGAATAAGAATTTTTGCTTTCCTTTTTGTTTAAATGTTGGCATGAAATCATATTTATATTTCTGAATTACAGGAAGCACCCACAAGCAATGCTCCAAATACCACAGCAGTGAGGAACAGTGCGTGTAGAAGGGCAGAAGGTAGCAAGCTCACGTTTCCCAAAGTGGTGTTGAAAGCTGTTGCTGTATACCATGGCAAGAAGAAATGTCTGATTTGCAAAAAGCACAGCTTCATAGCTTCTTGACACTTGTAATATGGCAACTGTTGGGCAAGCCTGAGTAAGCTCCTTCTCCTTGGAAGAACCTGATGCTTAGATTAATGTTCCCAAAGAGCCATGTACACATACATGCTCTGAATTGCACAGAGCTCAGCTTACCCTCCCCTGGAGGAGAGCCAAGTTATTATCTGTCCAGAATTTTTCAAAGCTGATGCTTTAAGCTGTCTTTTGGGGGCATCTGACCTCTTCCTGCTTCATTGTTAAACTGTTACTGTGAGAACCAGAACAAGGTAATTCTCATCTGATTTCAGGGGGTCTAAGAAGAAGTTAAAAATACTTACAACTTAATGGAAAGAAAAATATTTTGGACTAAGTGTGTAATGCCTTAGCTTTTTGAGATGCTGCTAGAAATACACGTCTACATAAAGGAATTAAAAACAAGCAGCAGAATAAAAGCTAAGAAGAGTTTCTTAATATAAAAATATCAACATAGGGTTTAGTGAAGAGAGCTCCTTACTTGCAAATGCCAAATTCTGCAAGAAAACTAAAAAAAAAATAAATTTTTTTTTTTTTTTTTAAATCTCTTTTGTTTATGATGTTGTCACTAAAAAAACAGTGCACCTTTCCAGTGCTGTCACTGCCAGTCTCAACACTTAAAAAACTTGTTGACTTTTGAAGCCTGTTCCATGGGACACACCAGCACTCTGTGAAGCAGCCCTGGTGTGGCTGTGACAGGGCTGCTCCCTCTCAAGCAGGAGGACCTGGACTCCTGAATGTTCAGAAAGCTGCTGATATTTAGCAGTGCAGTTGTATAAGCCCCAGCTGTGAGTATGCTTCTGTATACCTCCAGCTGATGCTCAAGAAAATAGGAACCAGCCTAGTAGCTGAATTTAAATCAAATTATAAGTCTTTTTATTCAATTCTGTTTCCATTTAAAAATTAATCTGGTTCAGTGGTAGGCATGTGACTGCAAGCCCTGAAGACTGAAATGCTCTTTATCTGGACAGCAGGCATGCAGCTGCTTTGACCCTTATCTAGAGGGACTATTTAATCTATTAATTCAGGTTTTATGCCCTTTCATTTCTTGACCTCTCTGACTCTGCTCCCAGTTAGTGACACTGGTGATGGTTGTTTCTGTGATGGAGACACCTGCCCATTAACAATGGGACTGAGCTGAACAACCTTTCTCTTCTCATCTGGGCCACTAAACAGGCAGATGGTGACAGCATTTGGTCACCACTGATTGGGCTTGCATTTGAGCCCTTGACCCAAAGGTGGAGGCCTCTGTAGCCTACTAGGAATATGAGCCATCAAATTTAGTTTTAGTTGTGATACCTAGCCCAGGATGTGTGTGAAGTCAAACACTTCACAGATATATGAACGGGAGGAAGGCAGTTCTCCTCCATCTGTTAACTCATCCATATTAGAAGCCTCTTGCTTGAAGAGCACCTTGTGTTAGTGAAAATTAACTATTAACAAAAAACACAGGCTGAGATCCTATTTTAGGAACAATTGTTTTCCTTTTTAAAGTGTAATCTTTCTTTTTTTCACCCTTCATATGCATGCTGTCATTTTTTACCTATGTAATTAGTGACCAGTTTCCCAAGAGATGCTTTTTTCCTATTAAGCAGTGACCCCTGTGATGTCCTTGCTATGCACTGACTTGCCCAGCTGCAGCACAACCTGACTTTTTCTTCAGTGTTTTTATACCTGTTGTTCTCTAAATACAGAGTGTGTAACTGCCAATATCCAGTATTCTACCATTACTTTCATTATTCTGTTGCCTCTGATACACGATTTCCTCCGTGCAAGCCAAAAAATTGTAACTTCTTTCTTGAAAACTTCAGACAAACAGATTTGGAGGGGTGAAAAAAAGAAGTGCCATTAATCCGTGACCCTGAAACTATGAATATGTTCCTATTTAGATGTAACAAAGATGGATATGCAAGTTATTTAGCCCTACAAAGAACTGGCATCATGATCTGACAAAAAATGGTCTGTAATAAGTTAGAAGACACCCTGAGGCTTGTGCTGCAAGCACTGCTACCAGGCACAACGCAAGAGCCACGGTTGCTTTAGGTTGCTCATGGATCAGCAGTTTTCTAGCACGAAACAACAGGGTGCAGTATTTCTCAGCCTGCCTGTTTGATCATGTGCACTGCCTTTTATCTGCTTAGGTGGTGTCTGGAGATGTTCATTTAGGTATGGTTTCCCCTTCTAGAAGTTCTAGTCTTATAAATATGAACAGCAGAATAAAGCAGGTTGCAAGATTAGGGCAGAGCGTTTCAAAGCACGTAATAAAGAGGGCAAATAGTGTTAGCTGAGTTGGTGTTTGATGTCTGGTTATTACCAACTCTGACTTCTGGTAACCAACTCTGTGTCTGAGCCCTGGCATTCTCAATTGCCCAGCAAGTGGCACTTCAACTGCAGCCTGGACGTGGTGGGATGTTCTGCCACTCTCAGTTGCCCTAACCAGTCAGTCAGTGCCAGTTTTCTGGCTCGTCAGTGTTGCGTAAACCCTGGGTGTCTGCTCTTGCTTTCCCACACCTGATGTTGCATGATGGGAAGCAATTTATAGTAATTATATTCCCAACAGACCAGACCACCTATGACGATAGAGAAGGAAGCTGATAAATGTGAGTCACACACATGCTCCCTGTGGAATCTCACTAGAGGGCACTCCTGGTTTTAGCATTGAAAAGATTCTCCTACCAGCTTCTGTTTTCTTGGGTTTTAGTGGCTTTGGGGACTCCACTCTTAACTATGGAGGCTGATAAACCCTTGAAAAAAAAATGGTCTCACAAACAAAGTTTTAGGAGATGCTTCCGTAGGATGAAAGGAATTGAACCTTAAAGGATTTTAAATGTAAATTCATCAAGATATTCAGAGCTGGAGGATTTTAATATTTTATTTTGTGGTTTGTTTTTTTTTTTCCCCAAAAAAAGTGGAAATCTGGAGTTAGTAACTATATTTGTGATACAGATTCCTCTAAGAGAAGTGGTAAGGACATCTTTTTTGGTGGTTTTTCACACTGAGCATGCAGTTGGATCTGTTGCTTGTGCTGAGCGAGGACTGAGCCTTCCTACTTAATAATTATTACAGTGAAATGAGAGCAGGAACAACAACCAAAACTCAGTTTTAGGGAGCAGAAAAGACACTTAATGAGGACTTGAATATAATAAGAGCAAGCTGATAAGTTCTGACTGGAGGAGACCCAGGTATGAAGTTCATCAGAAATTGTAACTTAGGGAAAACTGGGGCTTGGGGTGCCATTAGTAGTGAGTTAGTAGTTAGTGGTTAGTTAGTAGTATAAAGTTTTTGGAAGCAAACATTAAGCTTTCAAGCTCGCTAGGAACTGATAAACAATGGAGCCTTTTTTTTGTTTAATAACAGCTCATCCAGGTGTCAATAATGAGCTAAAACTGTGCATCATCTTGATTGCCCAGTGGTTGGTAATCAGTGCCGAGCTCAAGACTGCTCCGTAAACAGCAGTTGGTGTATGGCAGGGCTGCCTCTGAGGAGCTGGGAGCCTCTTGAAGAGAAAAGATGCACAAGGACATCCACCCAGCCAGCTACCAGCAAGTGAGAAGCACAAGCTTTATGTTAGCAAAGGTGAGAGGAGGTGGTGGCCTTTCTGTTCCTGGGAATTCATTCCGTGCTTGCATGTCCAGAGAAGGGGGAGAAGGAAGATATGTGCTGGAGATTTGCAATTCTGTTTACTTTCAAAGTTGTAAATCAATAGTGCTCTCTTCTATTAAGGCTCCACCAGGCAAACAAGGACCATTTGGGTAATGGTCTTGCTCAAAGTGTCATGTTCTCCAGGCTCTCTTTAAAAATTTGCATTGGAGTAAACTCTCTGATAAGTAATCTCAGTAATCTCAGAGTCTTGTAACTTTTTTTGAATAATGAAAGGTGGTAATACATCATGCTGGACTCTAAGCTTGTTTTCTCACAGGAAATTCATCTAAGTGAGCTCTTGTAATGTGGCTTTCTGCCCAGCTGAGAGCTGTATTTAATATACAGAAAAGACTTGTATTGCAATATACTGTGTTTAGATACTTTTTATGTTACCTGTGTGATTGGACTAATTGAGTAGTTCATAATTTTCATGTACCTATTCCCATAACACTCCAGGAAAGTATATTATCCCTACTCCATTGGTGCTAAACCAAGAACATAGGAAGCCCCTATGACTTGCCCAGACTTCCCATGGGAGGAATAACAGAAAAGTTGAATGCAGCTTCCCAGATGCCCTGAATTAATTATGTAACAAACACTTCTAATATTTTTGTAGGGAAAAAACAAGGCTCACATAATAATTAAGGACTCGTTTTTGAGGTGGTTTTAATTCTACACAAATTGAGATTGATGTCCTTTATAACATTAGCACACAGTTTCCAGAAGTGTCAAGCAAATAGTTTTGGTTTCAAAAATAAGGCAGGGGGTAAATTTTCCACATTGTCCTTCAAGTAGTCGGTGAAGATTGATTTCTTAAGCAATAATCCAGACTTGGCCCATAATCAATGGCCAGAAGTAGGTATTTCCTCCAAAGAGCAATTTGTGCCACCCATTTTTAAAATTTGTCTTAGCAAAGGACAAATTGCCCTCTGAAACTCCTGTTCTGTATTGACTGTTGATGGAACCTGGATGATTAGGTTAAGCTAAAGCCTCTCTAACACAGCTAACATTAAGAATCCATACCAAAGTGATTTCTGAAAATGTGAGAGTTGTTGATGCTTTTGCTAAGGTAGGAGAAAATTCACTGACCAACCCAAAAGTTTCTTTTTTTTTCTGTGCAGAAATCTCTAAAGAATCTAAAAGCATGAGTCAACAATATGACCATATTCTACTGAAATTTAATCAGTTCTCCTAATTTTTTTGACAACTGTCCTTTAAAAATCTGCTTTTTTTACACCACCATATAGAAGTAGAAGGCAATTACTTTCTACCATAGGCTAAAATGTTGAGGAGGACTTGAGCTGTGTTTCATGTTTTAAACTGTTGTTGCATTTTGGATGTATCATCATAACTCCCCCCAAAAAAACTTTTTCAAGTCTTTAAAACACAAAATGTGAGCATCTGTTCCATACCATACATTAGATACCCGTTCCAAAATAGAATGCAAAGATGATAGTAGATCTGTAATTCAGTCCCTGCAGACCTAAATTAATTACACAGCTCAACAGATTCTAAGCTTACATACAAAGTTAAATGTCTCCGGGCCATTTGTGAAGGGGGAGTAAATTTTTTTCTTAGCTGTTGTGGTGCTTGTGAATAACTTTACAAGTAAAATCACTTTTTCCACTGATTTGTCTTTTTCCTTTAAAATTACACAAAATATTTATTGTTTCCTTTTTCTAGTAGACCTTGAAATTAATTTTTTTTTTAACTACATTTCTTAGTGCAGAATCCGTGACCACAATGCTCAGAGAAAAAGAACTAATTATTTTTAGTTGAGGAGCACATAAAGCTTTTTACATAGATTTCAGGTTTGTTTTTTAAAAGCCACCAGTGCATGTGCATTTTCTTTAATTGCTGGTCTAAGTAACCACCTCAAATCTTACATAATTATATTTATAATACTCAAATTGCAGCAGCATGGAACAGTATCCTATTTTGCTGTGACAAAATTTTCAGCAGTGCCATATCATTAATTCCATTTTCCCCTGGAATTTTAATTACTCTGGGCGCATTTTATTTCTATTTTAAGGTCCCTGTGATGTTTTATCAACAGAGATTTAAGAATTTTAAGGAGTGAGAAGTCCTTGGTAGTTTGAATGTCACGATTCTCTGTAAAACAGGGATTTTGTGCAGTTATCAATAAAGTGGCCTTGCTTTTGTTTCTGTAAGTAAAAATGACTCCCATGTCCAGAGGTACCAGGTATGTGCTGAAAAAACATAGAACTTTTGCATAGTGCATTTTCTGTCTGTAATTATTATTCTTTTTTAAGTGACAGAGCTGCTTTTCATCATGGGTTTTAAAGTGCCCTTTATCAGGAGTTTTATGGCTTTAGTTTTAGAGGAGATGCTCCCATCTCTGTTGACTTTTAAATATCCCATGGAGAGCATTATTTTGCATCCCAGTGATAGTGAGTGGAAGGAATGAAAGATTACAACCCATGAAGAATCAGTAAATACTGGAATATTTCAGAGGACATATCCCAGTAGGGTGAGGGGGATGACAGGACAAAAACCTTAAAGATAAAAAGGAATTCTTCATGATTAAGAGCACCTTTGTTAAAATTAGGTTTTGTATTTCGATTGATGAGAATAAGCTGGATAGTTCCAGGGATAATTAAACCTGGGAGAGAGAGAGACGGCTTTATGGTGGTGTGCCTGGTTCATTTCCTGCAAAAAAAAAAAAAAAAAAATTATCATTAAAAATAAACAGTTAACATTTGTGTTCAGTACTTCTGTTGGGAAACATAAATCTGTATGTAACAGATTTACACTGAGACCTGTGCAAGCAGGAATTGCATTTCCCCACAAATATCGGGCAGAAATCAGTAGTAAGTGATCTGACTATATGTTATATACACAAAATGTCAGTAATTAAGAATCTTAAAAGCCTGTACCCTGTGTGTTTTGTTTTTTGGGGTTTTTTGGGGGGTTTTGTGTGTGTGTGTGTGTTGTTTATTCTAGTTGGATGCCTCAGCGTTTCGGTTTTTGATCTGAAACATCTTAAAGAAACCTGATTTCAGAAAGCACAGAACGTGTCTTTTGAGGGCACATCCCATCAAGAAGAGCCAAATTTGGATACCTGAACTTATTCAGTATTTCTTTGCCCTGCACTGATGCACACTTGGCTCTAGAGGAAGTACTTTACCCTGCTTAAAACTGCTGCAACTTTTTTTTAATGAGGAAAAGTTTAACACTAGGCTGCTGATGAATGTTTTTGTAGTCTCTGGTAAGAGCAGACAGTGTTTTCTGGTTAATATTTTGAATATTTGATGCAAAAATGTAAATTACTAAAACGCTCTGCATCAGGTCTTCCATTTAGCATTATCCTTTCACACCGCGGAGTAAACTAATGAATTACAGCATGATTACATAGCACATAATTAACTTTGTAATTAATATGCAACTGCCACTTAAACTAAAGTACTGCTTATAAAGATGTACGGCAACAGTAAATCACAGGTCAGAAGTAGCACTTTGGAATTTTCAAAAGAATGAGAGTAAATGCAGAATCACTTACAGCAGCAGACTAAGTTAATTAAAAAGCAGATTAATTGTGAGTGTCCTGTTTAATTTTAAATACCTTTGCTATTTCTTTTCCCTGAAGAAAGAGCAAGTTAAAAGCCTAACTCATTCATTGTTTTCTTATATGACATATTTAGAAATGAATAGTTGTTTTGCTTTAAACTGTCCTGGCTGTGATTAGGAGTTGGTTGGTATTCCTTTCTCCTCTTGTTGTGTGGAAGGGCAGGGTAGAGCCAACTGCTTTTTACTTGGAATTAATTCCTGCTTTCTGCAGTGATTTTTTTTTTTCCCCCCCATACCAAATCAGTGAAACAAAGTTAGCCAAACCAACTCCATCCTTTGTCCTGCTGATTTGTTTTTAAGGAAGATGAGGATTTGTGTGCTCTGCTATCAGAACCACTGAAGAATGAGGCTGAAGTTTGGTTACTTCAGACAAATTTTTACAGCATCTCTCCACAACAGCTCTCGTGGCCCCCACATGAGCTGATCTAGGCTTCCACAGGCATCCAGAGCAACATGTCAGCAGAACTCCATGGCTTCCTGCAGGCTTACAAAGTGGTACCCAGTCTCTTGTCCTTTTCCATACCCTTTTGCTTCCCATGTCTTCACGTGAGGTGCTGTTGACCATAGGAGAAAATTCAAATCCCCGGTGTCGGTGTGGCCACTGCTTGGGTTCTGACTCTGCTTGACCAGTGGAAAGCACACCAGCTAAGTGCAAAGTACCATCTAAGAGGGTGCCAAACACAGTGTGCCAAGTCTCTGAGGTTTTTTTTTGCCTCTTCTGCAACCCTAACTCATTTGTGGTGAGCGAATTTCTCTGTTTCTGAAACACTTTGTGTATTCAGCATTCAGCATACCAGCATGTTGCTGGTTGCTTCATCCACATTATGCTATTTTTAATTTTTAAATGGCTAGCTGAAACTTCTGACCTGCAACAAAGAGTGATAGATGCTTCACAAGTGCTCTTCACTCAGGAGAAATAATCATTCAGGGATAATTGTGTGCATTTCTCAGTACTCATGAATACATACTGCCTGCTTGAATAGCTGGGGAGGAATATATACTGCCCTTACAACTCCTTCAGGCTTGGCTTCTGCTCATCTGGTGTCTAGAAAGTAAAAAAATTAACTAAACAACAACAGAACTAGAAAAAACAAACCAAACAAAAAAATCAGAAATGCTGAAAGTTTTGTTTTCTGCTGGCTGACTTTTTTTTTTCTTCACTGGTCAGCTGCTCAAAGAGGTAATTCCTATGAAAACTGACATGTAAGAAGTATCCTTTGTTACTCTCCAAGACTAAAAAAACTACTGGAAGTAAAGCATGCATCATAAATTGAGTCTAGCCTAATGGAACTTGCTGGGAGTTTTTGTCTTTTGGGCTTCACGTGTCACTTGGTGGATTGTAACACAAAAAGCAGGTCAGTTCTACAATCATTGGATATTTGCTTTCGTGGCTCAGCAGGGACATGAAGCTTTATTGGAAGTGTCTTTTTCTGAAAATGATGTGTGGTACATTCTTGGAGATTCAGTTCTAGGCATTATGAAGCTGAGCTAATCTCAAATGTCACATTTCATGCATAAACCCTGGAGGATTAACAATATCAGGATTCCCTGTGAGTATTCCTGGAGGCTTAGCTTAATACTCTCTTGAAGGGAAGCATCCCACCTACTAACTTGAATGCTTCCAGGCCTTCCCAAAGGCTTTCTCTCTAATGCAGATCCAAATAAGACCAGGGGAGAGATGACAAAAGCAATAAGTTGCAAAGCAGGGGAGCTTTGGGATGGCAAGCAAAAATGGTGTGGCCTGGCAAAGTGATGATTGTACATTAAAAATGGAGTCACCAGTGTCTGGTAGAGGAACAGAGCTCCAGCATTGTGATTGAATTGCAATATCTGGAAAAAAAAATGCTTTAAAATTTAGAGAAGTTTATTTCCTGCCTTGCAACTCTTCACTTTTCTGTTTTAGACATTTCAGTGACTAGTCAGGATAGCTGTTATTTTAAAAAACAACCAAACAAAAGGCCCCACAAAACAAAAAAAACAGTGATAGTTAAAGAATTCACTGTTATCCAAGAATAGAGCTTCAATTAACAATTTTTTCTCTCACTTGTAATGTAAACAATGTTTGGAGTCAGATGAAAAAACTGTGTATTTCTTTAAGCCTCTGTTGGAATCAGCTCTTGTCTAAACAGAAGATAAGGGAGAGTTTTGCTGCAGTCCTCTCCCATCTACATGGATTTTTTTGTGATGAGGTTATAATATATGTTAACATTACACTGCCATGGACAGCTCTAGCCAATAGGTTAAAATTGTTAGGTAGTTTGTCTTTCTGACAGATCTCGTCTCCACGTCTAGCAATTGATATGACCTTCCAACTCTGATATTTTCCTTGTCAGTGCCTGTCCTGAGCAGCTCCCTTCTACAATCCTTCTTGGAGACTGACAGGGCAGCCCATGTCTGGCTGAGCCTGCCAGGAGGCCCACTGGGTCACCATTGGTGTCAAATGCTGCTTTATTCTGTTGGCTGTTTAATTGCTTGTTCAATTCTTGAGCGTGTTTTGTTCAATGAATGTTTTAAGCTAATTTAAAAATTGAGTTTCTCGGGACACAGCAATAGGAAACAAACCCTATTGTCTTTCCCCTTGTTTTCCCTTTATATATCCATGAGATGAGCCATAAAAACCCAGGCCAGAGCAAAGCACCTTCTGCAGGAGAGAGAAATGAAACTGCAGAATTAAATCCCTGACTCAAACAAATCTGCTAAGTATCACTTGTGTGAACTTCTCTTCTGTGTTCCATAACACTTAGGATTTGTTGTTCAGTCTAGCAAGGAAGTGTGTACGTGTGGTTTTGTATATACATTTTCTCTCCCCTAGCATTTCACCCTGTTGTCTCTGTGCTTAGGTGTGTGTTTGTGTGTTACAAAATCAATCAAAGCCTTGCAAGCAGCAGCTCAGTTGCTTTTGACAAGGAAAGAGGCTTATTGAAATAATTTTATGCTGGTGAATTCTTTTCCACAGCCCAGTCAGAGAGCTCTCTAGAACTTTGCTTCTCAGACCCATCAGGTTTTCCTCCCGTAGCTGTATAATAGTGTTGCAGTTGCTGGGCAGCCCACTAGGGATTCTTGACTCTAGAAGGGTGTGATGTATCAACAGCACTTGCAGTATGATAACAGAGCTTTAAAGAAACTTGAGTTGCAGGTTATACAAACCAGCCCTTTCAAGAGTTTTGAACAAACCTCTACACAGAATCCAAACCAAGGGGGAGAGTGAAGGTGGCAACCCTAACATATCAAGATGTAATTAGGGTAGGTGATTAATAAACACTGACAGTTCTACTAAAATGTTTACTAAAATGTTCTACTAAAAATCTTAGTGTTCTTTATAATGCTTTCGTGGTTGCAAAGGGATTATTTTTGCTCAACTTTGACTCTACAAACTTTGTGGGAGTTAATTTTTTTTTTTTTTTTCACTTGCTTGCTGATACAAGTGCCTTTCAGTCCACAACTTTTTGTGTCTTTCTGGGCTGGCCCAGGTCTCCAGTTTTTCAGGTTAGGGTTCTGTCTATGCATAATGTGGCATTCTTCTTGCTTGCACACACAAATTCCTTCCTGAACAAAACTTTCAGTAGTTAAGAAAGGGGGTTCACACCCTGTTTTTGTCTCACTTCAGATTGTCATAACACCGAGTATTACAGTAATACTTCTGTAGTTGGGGTGGTAAGAAAAAGAGAAGATAGTCATATGATTCTTCTGAAGAAGTAATGGTTCTGATAAGTCATTCTTTCTCCTGTGATATGACATAGAAGTAGGAGGAGATTGTATTTTATGTCTTGTCTTACAGTTATCCCACGTCCCTATACATCTCCAGTATTTGTGCCAACCCATAGAAATGTTGGTGAGGTTTTTTTCTCTTAGACTTTTCTTTCAAAATTGTCTTTATTTGCCTGCAGCTAGCTTAAGGACTTGTTTAATTGTTGCTGCTTTGCTGTTTGCCAAGAGCTAAGAAGTCAGCTGTTGGCAGAAGACATTTATGTAGGTGTTCACTTGCTTCTTATGCTTCGTGCAGTCTGAAGGGTGAAATTATAGGCTCAGAAGTGTAGAGAGAGAAGATACAGACCACTGAATTATTTAGTAGTTTGCTGTCTGATGTTTTGAATGCCACCATCATCTTAGGAGGAAGAACTGTGACTGCCTAACTCTTAACCAGCTAACAAAAAGCTAAGAGAGGAGAAATTTCCTTATCCAGGGCTGCTGAGTGTCTGAATGTATTCTCAAACAGAGGAGCCAAGTTGAATTTTTGGCTTATTAAAAAGGATGGCTCCAAAAAGTCCTTCAGTTGAAGTAGTGCAAGTTAGTGAGTTGGGGTTTTTTGTTGGGAAGGAAGAGCTGCCATTTACTACGTAGCTCTTTCTTCCTGGCTTGATTTAAGAAAAGCAAAATGAGACAAAAAGCCAAAACCTCGCACATCTGGAACTGACTGCCTGGACTTGGGTCCCTTGTCCCAGATGGGACAGGAGGGAAGAGGCTGCTCCTGCAGCACAGCCTAGTTTGTTCCACCTTGCCCTTTCCTTTTATATCCCTCTTTGGATCAGCCATGCAATAGGCAGGAACCTTTTTAATCCTGTAATGTGGCACAGTGGTCAGCGAGGCTTTCAGAAAAATGAGCCATCTTTCAAAGGATAGCCCTCCAAATATCAGCTGTGATGAACCCCAGTTACTCGGGGGAAGAAAGGTGCCAAAATGCAGCCACTCAAGGATGACAATAATCCTGAAGAAATGATGAGGTGAAGTTGGATAGAAGTAGTTTTATTCTCTGCAGGGTCTGAAGGGGTTGTAACAACATCTCTGTCCTTGAGTTCATCAGAATGAGAGTGGCACGTGTTCAAACACTTCCCTATATCTATCTTTTCTAAGGAGAGAGTTGCTTCCTTTTTGGGGGGAGTCATGCATTGTTTCAAATAAGATGTTACACCTCTTCTTGCCTGCTGAAGGCTTTGCTGCATGGCTGCTCTGCCAGCTTTGTATGCGTGTCACCAGCACGTCACATTTGATCAGAATGAAAGTCACTCCAGCGCACATCTAATCAGGCAGTGCTTCAAAAAAATCTTGGAGGCTATAAAGCTGACCTCTGGAGTCTGTAGTGTTGCCTGTGGGAACAAAGAAGAAAAAGTGTGAAGCATTTTGAGGTCTGTTACGTTCTGTCGTAGGAACTATTGAAACAAAGAATAAGAAAGGAAGGAGTACAAGAAAAGAGAATGCCATCCTGACTTGAACTGCTTTTATCCAGATGTCCTCTGCTTGTACAGTGTAAGTTTATCAGGTGAATTTAATTCTGGAAGTCTGGCCTAATGTTGGAAATTTTGTCTTGAAATTGCAGGATGGGCACTGTTAGATGTTTTCTCCTTAACTTCTGGTAGTGTGTACATCAAAGATTTTCCTGTATCACTTTGGGTTGCTTATATAAAGCTAGCATGTGGCAGGCCTGGTCTGAAGTGGGATTTGTGTTCTGCACTTGGTGTTTGGAGTGGAGATAGCATCCACCCTGAGGAGGGTGAAGGAGTGAGATGTTACATGTAACTGGAAAGCCAGAGGAGCTGAAGAAGTGGAATGTTTGCTGGTGGTTAGTCAGGAGAAGAGCTCAGGTCTCTGTTCTCAGGGCTGACTTGGCCTTGTGGTTATGGGAAAAAGCTTCTGGGCAGATAGTTTGTAATAGAGATGGGGGTATGAAAAGCAGCAGGCAGTCTAGGTCTCTTAATTTATAGACTGTACTGTAAATAATTCATTAGCAACAATGTTTCTGTTTAGATTGTCGGTAATAAAAACGGGAAATCCGCCTGCTACAGTTTCTCAGACAATTGTCACTCAGAAGTTGTCAGGCTCCCTCCTTCCCTGTCATGGTTTAAATAGTGGTGATGATGGGAACTGTGCCTTCTTCTTAACAGAGGGCAGACCACGTTGATTCCTGGTCTTTCCCATCACTGTAGCTTATGTTCAGGACTCATTTAGCATTTGTATATTTGTTGCTCTCAAAGACTTGAAGGGATTTTGAAACACCTCTCGTGGTGTCTGGGTTGTATTCTGCCAGATGCCTTTCAGCTTTGCTGGTGCTGTTGCCTGAGGGGTGACCTGGTGGGGGTAGAGATCTGTGTTCTCAGAGGAAATGCTACTGGAACCTGTTCCTGATTATCCCAAGAGGTTTGGGAACTGAGCAGGTGACAGATCTTTAATCGTGGAATTCATCAAACACTTGAAAACTCCGTTGTCTGTTGGTAAAAAGAAAAAAAAAAAATCTCGGTAAAATGAAACATTTCTTGGTTAGTGTGAAATTCTCTTTATTTGCCTGTTGAGTAGATCTGGGGCACTGGCAATGCTCACAGACCAGTTTCTAGACAGGAAGGTCATCCTGAGTGCCAAGGTAGTGAGAAAACGGAATGGGGCAGTACAGAGGATCACTGGTATTTTGGTTCATGTGTTTCTTGAAGGCAGCAGACTTGGCTGTGTAAAGTTCCTGCAGGGTTTTGCAATCTAGGTGTCTGAAAGACTTTCCACCTTACTGCAATTATGGGCACTTAGAAAACAGGAAAAGCAACGATGCCATTATAGATAGTAGGGATATGTACAGCTTGGACTTTCTTGGAATGAAGGTGCTGCAGTTGGAGCTAGTTTTAAAACTACCTTATTTTCAAAATTAACTCATTTCTGAGCTGCTTCATAAAGTTTCAGTAGCAGTGGTTCTGCCACTTTGATTTTGTTTCAGGTGCTTGAATATTAGCTGTTGAGAATGACATAAATAGCAGTCACATTTCAAGCCTCCCAATATGTTGTGTTCACACAAGGCTTCACTACAAAAAAATTTTACTGGAGGGATATACAGGCATTTGTTTTGCTTGTCCAGCCCTGGATGATTTTTACCCGGGCTGTCAGCAAGGTTTCTTATCATTTAGGATTTGGTAGGAATTTCTTATCCTTTAGAATTTGGTAGGAATTTCTTATCCTTTAGGATTTGACTTGAAACATTGGATTTTTGTCTGCAGGACAATTCAATAAAACCAAATACTTAGGGTGTTGATGTGTATTCCACTGGTCCAGAAGGATTTAAATGGATGGATCTCCAGTCAGCTGTCTTAAAATGAAGGTGACAAGAGAGACTATAAGGGCTCACCAAAACTGGAGTTTTGTTGTGTCTGGGTGTCCAATATCTTTAGTTTAAATTATTTTTAGTTTGAAATTATTGTAAATGGCACCATCTAGCACCACACTGTTAGGTGGAGAGATTGAGAGAAGGCACATTTGGGTAGCCACTGGATGGAATTTGGCTGTCAGTGACTGCTCAGTTTCTCTAGCTACAAAAGTTCAGAGCTATCCAAATTCTGCTTTTTTTCCAGAGCTTTATTTTTAGCCTTTACAGGTTATATTGGTCCTCCTGGAATTTATCTTGCTTCCATCCTGGGAAGTTGAGTGAATTTTTACTCAAACTTCATCAGAATGGACGAGGATACCCACAGATATCAAAGTTATTAGAGGCTGTGTCCCATAGCAGCTGTTTCATTCCTTTTTCTGTAGAGAGTCTGTTGATTGAGGTAATTCTGCTCTTCTTCCTTCTCTTTTTCCCTCTCCCTGAGTGGTTTCTTCCAAATGAGCAATGCATTCTCTGGTGACTTACCCGAAATCATTGGTCCTGGTGCAGTGTCTTAGTTCTCACAGGATGAAAGACAAAGTGAATAAATCTTATGTTTATAGACCAGAAGGAGAAATTTCTGTCTACTTTGATTATGTACATTTTCACAGTGCTAAGCTTACTGGATTTAAAAAAAAAAAAAAAAAAAAAAAAAAAAAAAAAAAAAAAAAAAAAAAAAAAAAAAAGTGTCCCATCTCCTCATTCCTTTATTGGGTACAACATAGTTTGGGATAGTTAGGGATAGAGATTATGATGTTCTTTCTGTTGCCACCCAGTAAGGAGGAGTATAGGTTAAGATAATACAGTATCACAAGAAGAAATGAGCAGACTGGTTAAAATGCTACAATTAAACTTCCAAAACATGCCTAGTTTCATCAGATAAGTAAGGGGGCATTCAGTGTCAGAATGCAAATCCTTCTCAATTCTAATGCATCTCAATTCTAAAACATCTTGAGATGTTTTTTTGCTAGGAGCATTTCTTAGGGTTGGCCCAAGAGGTTTTGACCTCTGTTTGTTGTACAGCAGGCTGTCTGGTTCAAGAGAGATGTCAGGAGAGCACAGCAAATACAAAACAGCATCTTCACTTTTTGGTAGGCTATTGTTAAATTGTTAAAAATCCTTGCTTCTAGTGTACTCCCTCTTTTCTTCTGAGACCATGTTTGTACACACTGATTGGGTTGTTACTGTTTCCTCTGGACCTCTAGGAAAATAACGTATATTAGGTTGTCTTCTGTAGCTTATCTTTCAGGTTTTAAGCAAATAACTTGGATGAGTATGTCCAAGCCAGGTGGCTTTTTTTTAGTAGCTGATAAAGGCCTAGCAAGAGTAGGAGAAAGTTTACAGTTCACACAAAATGTTTGTAGCAGCTCTGTAGGCTCAGTCCCCAGAATGCGTGAAATCCAGATGGTGTTACCACCACTTCACGGGTATCACAGTATTCAGTAGGCAAACACAAAAAAATTTCATCAAATTCCTTACATCTTATCCCAGGACCTCTGAAAGAAACGAGCTTTCATTAGGTAAATAAGTGAGTGTCACTGCCAGAACACAAATCCTTTTCAGTTCTTACGCTCACCTGATTTCCTCTGCAATCCTCCCACTGAGCCCAAAAGGTGGGAAGTGATGGTGGATTCTGTCTCAGTTTAAAAATTTGCAATTTATCAGGGAATGTGTTTTTACAGCATTGTTGTATGAGCGATCAGGGACGCTGGTTATGAAATTATCTGAGTGCAACACTGCAAGCTTTTAGGGATGGCTCATTTGCTTGTAGCTGTCCCATTGAGGATTAGGGTTTCTTACCTGCAAGCTACAGCACATTTAATAAACCACTGGATCAGTGGATTCTGTGGTGGAACTGTCAATGTTTGTTCTAGCAGATCTGGAGTGTGCAAAGCCTCTGAGAGCACTACAGCAGGTCTGTCAGCCCCGGCTCCCCGGGAGCACACTTCTACGCACTTTTGCCTTTAATTTTGTGTTATTACCTCTTGCTGCTTGAAACTGCAGTGTCCTTTTTTTTTTCCCTCCTCGCTCTCCCTAAAGATAACAAGTTGACAGAGCTGATGACACCAGGAGCTGGGTGGAATGCAGGGAAAACAACCTTGTAATATAATCGTGCGGCAGAGCAATTACCCGAAGCTGGGATCTGCAGATGCTGCTGCTCTCCGGCTGAGAAAAACCATCACCGCATCCCGGGGGCTGGGGGTCAGGGCTGCCCGTGCAGGACCAGTCTCCAAGGAGCCTGTGCTGGAGATGTGCTGGTTTAACACCCCTGCAATCCCACTCTTGGTGGGGTTTGGTTTTTTATGTTTATTTTGTGGCTGTGCTTTTCTTATGCCTGCTCTCGGAGCACAGGTCACATCCCAGCGCCCTGTGTGCTCTCTTCCACCACCTTGGCTTTTGTAATCAGGCTGCAGATGTGCTTCATGATTGAACAACTTGTGTGCACTGCCTCTCCTCCTCCCAGAGGAGTCCAGCAGGCTTGCTTATGCAAGCTGTCACGCTGGCTTATTTTTTTATTATTATTATTATTTTTTATTTTATATATATATATATATATTTATTTTTTTATTTTTTTTTCCAAAAGCATGTGTGGGTTTGCTTTTGTGTCTAGCCGTCCGGGCTATTCAAGCCTGCATATAATAGGCTCTGTATATAAAAATATTCCCCAGCACAGGGCTGCAGAAAGCAGCAGCTTCCTTCACCCTGACAAACCCCCCTCTCAGCCACCATAAATTACCAGAACCCCCTCTTGGCACACACACAGGCTCTCGCTTTTCCCCCCCCTTCTCGCAGTCAGGGAAGATGGAAAAGTCTTCTGGGGATTACTGCGCATTTGTAGAGCAACAATGGAGAGCAGCGCAGCACAAATCCCCCTTCCTCCTCACCCGGCAGAACAAATGCCGCTTTGTCTCACATCTGGCCCTTTCTCCCAGCTCAAAGCCAACAGCAGTAGCTCTTTAGCAGCTTACGGTAAACAAATCTTTATTAAAACAACTTCCCTTTTCCAAGTGTTTAATGATGAAAATGGCCTTTCACCTGGCGTTTTATTTCGTTTCATCCATCCCCCCCCCAGGTCCTGTATCTCACGGGGGAAATACTTCTCATAGACAGATATGAAACTTTTTTTTTTTTTTTTTTGCCATTTTATACTTGAAATAAAAAACTCTTTAAGGACGTTTTTTGCAAATCCCCTCACGGAAAAGCAGACTTTTAAAAGCGCTTTTCCTCCGGAGGGCCCCGTGGAAGCGGCACAGGCGCCCAACGCCCTCGCTCCTTTGCCGCGGGAGGGCTGACTCCCCGGCTTTTATTTTGTTTGGTTTTGAGGGGGTTTGGGGTTTGTTTTTTTTATTATTTATTATTATTATGCTGCAGGAGGGCACCAGCCCAACACGCTCCGCAGACCCGCCGGGCAGCGCCTGACGCGTCCCCTCAGGGCCCGGGAGCGGCCTCCCCGCCCCTTCCCGCCCCCGCACGGCGCTGGCTG